>JANBXA010000651.1:34147500-34672500 GCA_030556225.1 Cricetiscus sungorus | reverse complement strand
CATGTTCCTAGAACTGTTTTTCTTTCTGTGTATTCTAAATGAGAATTTCACAGCTTGTTCAGTTTGCAATTCATCAGACATTGTTAGTTTTGAAATGTTGACCATTTTATATTTAAGCATGTTTTTCTGTGTTGTCCCCTCTTTTTTGAATTCTAATAATAAAAATTGAAAAATTGATGTTGCCTTGCTCCTTTTTTGTTGTTTAATCTTCTTTTCTTTTGTTCCCCATTATTTGCTTTATTTTCTATTTGCCTTAAAATACAATGGCAAATTTTAATGCATTCATTTTAACACTTCATCTATAAAAAGTCACTTTTATCTGATAGTTTTATTTTTATTATATTATCATTTGCAGACTCAATCAACATTTTGTTGGTCTTCTAGACTTTTTATATGTTTTATTTATTTTTATGATCCTTATCTGGTAGTTACATCTTCTAGAATATTGCCATGTATGTCTGATTTTGCTTACCAAATTTACTTTGGAGCATAACTATTTCTCTCATGCTTTTTAACTGGATGCTGAACATTGCGAAGGCAAGAAGAATAGAACACAAGGCAAACAAATTCTTCT
This sequence comes from Cricetiscus sungorus, assembly GCA_030556225.1. Taxonomy (NCBI): domain Eukaryota; kingdom Metazoa; phylum Chordata; class Mammalia; order Rodentia; family Cricetidae; genus Cricetiscus; species Cricetiscus sungorus. Next base: position 34,671,926 of record JANBXA010000651.1, on the reverse strand, counting down.
AGGAAACATGAAAGGATATCTACAAGGCTTTTGGGTGGGGTTGTCTTTTTTCTATTGCCTGCCAACATTTAAACCATTTATGTATATTAGCTCTCAGGACTTATGTTTCTGGTTATAATAGTTAACTTTTCTTGTCAACTTTAAATGACTTAGAGTTACTAAGCATGTGTAAACATGCTTCTGGTTGTGTCTATGAGGGTGTTTCTAAAAAGGTTTAACTGAGAAAGGAAAACTAACCCTGAATATCAAAGCCTTGACTGAATAAAAAAAGGCAGGCTAAATAACAACATTTATCTTTCTCTGCTTCCTGCTTGTGTACTATGATGGGCTATTCCATGTAATTGTGAGCCTCCTCAAGGTACTTCTTGTCACATACAACAATGGATGAGTAAAGTACTAGTATCTGTTCCCCTGATCTCAGCTCTCTGGTGGATGTGGACAGCAATAAGGATACCTGATGCTCTCCCAGCTTTCTACATCGTTAGGGGAACTCCCAATTTGCCCTCATTTTGAAGACTGTTTACAAGCAGAAGTCTACGTGTTAGCTTTTTTCTATGATGTTGTTAAATATGTTTTCTGCCCCTTTGCCTTTTTCTATACCTATTATTATTAGGTTTGATCTTTTCATGATTTCTCATATTTCCTGGATATTTTGTGGTAAGGATTTATTAGATTTGGCATTTTCTTTGATCTATTGCCTCTAGTGTATCTGCAACACTGAATTTTTCTCTTCCATTTCTTGTATTCTCTTGGTTATACTTGCACCTATAGTTCCTGGTTGTTTACCCAACTTTTCCGTTTCCAGCATTCACTCAGTTTGTGTTTTATTTATTGCCTCTATTTCAGTTTCCAAATCTTGAACTGTTTCAATTGTTTCCTTCACCTGTCTGATTGTTTTCTCTTGATTTCCCTTGCTTTCTTTAAGAGATTTGTTGATTTCTTGCTTTTATTTTTTTCTTTTTACTTTTTTCTTTTTTGGTTTGTCATTTCCTCCTCTCTTTCTTTTTTGTTTGTCTTTTCTTCCATTTCTTTAAGGAATTTTTCTCATAAATCTTTAAGGACCTCTATCATCTTCATAAAGTTATTTTTAAGGTCATTTTCTTCTGCGTCTGTGTCTGGAATGATTGGGTCTTGCTGGTGTAGATTCTGTTGGTGTCTTACTCTTTATGTTGTTGAATGTGTTCTTATACTGTTGTCTTCCTATCCTTCCAATGGGTGCAGGTGGGGCCTCTCCTGGTGGATGCGGGACCAAGGCTGGATGGTTTGGGTTGCCCCTGGGTCTCTGGGGATTAAGAGACTAAGTGTTAGATTTTAAAAATAATAATTGTTGTTATCTTCTGAGTGATTTTATTTCTACTGAGAAATCGTTGTCCATACTGTTGTAATTTTAAAAAGCATCTTACCAGAAAAAGATGCCATGTAACAGAACTTAGAAGGTTTATTTATTGGAGGAAAGTGAATGGGAAAATGGGAAAAGAGAGAAGGAATAGTGGCCAATGGTGACAGGAGCAACAGAAAAGAAGTGAGAGGCAGACAAAGAGGGGGCCAGAGACAGGGCCAGAGAGGTGGGCCCTTTGAAAAAGAAACAGTGAATGTGCACAAGTGGTGCTCTTAGTAGCTGCTGCTGGGGGCAGATGCTGTCAGAACCCCAAGGTCAGGCCAGTACAGATGCTTGGAACCTAATACATACTATTGCTACATTCAATATATCATGAATGTGTCTCTGAATTTTTTGAGAATTTTTCTGGAGTTCATTTATTTATCTTTTTATTTTTATTGTAATTTTCTTTAAATTGGAGTTAACTTAAAATTCTTTCTGCCTTTGAGTTCACTGAACTTCTGTCATATGTGTGTTAGTTGATTTTATCAATATTGGAAAATTCTAAGTGACTTTCCCTTTAAACACTGCTTCTGTCCCATACTCTTCTTCTAGAATCCAATTTCCAGATTGAATTCATCGTGACCACAAATACTTCCTTTGTGTTTTCATTAGAATTCCTAATTGTTCATAATTTGCATACTTTATCTTGACATAATGTTTCATTTTCTTTTTTCTTTTGTTAGTTCATTTGCATTTAAAATTATTATTATTATTATTATTATTATTATTATTATTATTATTATTATTATACATATCCATCCCAGTTCCCTCTCCCTCCATCCCTCCCCTCCTTCTTTCACTCTTTTCTACCCTCACAGGCCCCCTGACCACAATCCCCTCCCATAACCCCCCCCACACACACACACTCCGCAGGTAGGGTGATGCCTTCCAGGAGGGGTCATCTAAAACTGTCATCATTTGGAAAAGGGACTAGGTCTTCTCTCCTGTCTCTAGGTTAAGGGAGTATCCCTCCATGGAGAATGTGCCCACAAAGTCCTTTTGTGTGCCAGAAACACATCCTGGTTCCACTGTCTGAAGTCCTGTAGACTGCTCAGGCATTCTAACTGAGACCCATGTTCAGGGGATCTGAGTCAGTCCCATGCTGGATTCCTACTTATCAGTATGGGAGCACATTAGTTCCTCCTTGTTCAGGTCCACTGTCTCTGTGTTTTTTTTTTTTTAACCTGATCTTGTCCTCCCTCTCTGCATCTGGATTCCAGTTTAGCTCAGTATTTAGTTGTGGGTGTTTGCTTCTGTTTCCATCAGCCACTAGATGAGGGCTCAATAATGGTGGATAAGTTAGTCATTGATCCCATTATCGGGGAAGGGCATTTATAGTAGCCTTTCCACTGGTGCTCAAATTGTTAGTTGGGGTCAGTCTTGTAGGTCTCTGGACATTTATCTAGAGTCAATTTTTTCTTCACACCTATAATCACTCCCTCTTTTTTTCTCCCCCCCCCTCCTCTGTTCTATTCCTCCCCTGGCTCAATCATTTTAGTCCCACGTGCTTTCCTCTTTTCCCCTTCTTTTTCTCCTAGCTCCCTCTCTACTCACTGCCTCCCCACTCCCAATATGATCAAGAGATCTTGTCCCTTCTCTCTTCTGTGAGGGACTGTATATAAATATCTTAGAATCCTCCTTGTATCCTAGTTTCTCTGGCAGTGTGAATTATAGGCTGGTGATCCTTTGCTCTATGTCTAAAATCCATATATGAGTGAGTACATACCATGTTCCTCTTTATGTGACTTGGTTACCTTATTCAGGATGGTTTCTTCAAGTTCCATCTATTTGCCTGTGAATTTCAAGATTCCATTGTTTTTTTTTCCGCAGAGTAGTATGCCATTGTGTAAATGTGCCACATCTTCTTCATCCATTTTTCAGTTGAGGGGCATCTAGGTTGCTTCCCAGGTTCTTGCTATTACAAATAATGCTGCTATGAACATAGTTGACATATGTCTTTATTGCATGGATGTGGATCATCTGGGTATATACCCAAGAGGAGGACTGCTAGATCCTGTGGTAGACTGATTCCCATTTTCTGGAGGAGCCGCCATAATGATCTCCAAAATGGTTGTACAAGTTTACAATCCCACCAGCAGTGGAGGAGGGTTCCCCTTTCTCCACATCCTCTCTAGCATAAGTTGTCATTGGTGTTTCAAATTTTAGCCATTCTGGTAGGAGTAAGATGGTATCTCAAAGTTGTTTTCATTTGCATTTCCCTGATAGGTAAGGATGTTGAGTACTTTCTCAAGTGTCTTTCAGCCCTTTTGATTTCCTCTATTGAGAGTTCTCTATTCAGTTCTGTACCCCATTTTTAAATAGGGTTATTTGGTGTTTTGTTGACTAGTTTTTTGAGTTCTTTGTATATTTTGGAGATTAGCCCTCTGTCAGATTTAGGATTGGCGAAGATCTTTTCCCAGTCTGTGGGCTGCTGTTTGGTCTTGTTAACTGTGTACTTTGCCTTACAGAACCTTCTAAGTTTGAGGAAGTCCCATTTATTGATTGTAGATCTCAGTGTCTGCGCTACTGGAGTTATGTTCAGGAAGCGGTCTCCTATACCAATTTGTTCTAAGGTACCTCCCATTGTATACTTTTAGCTGTTTTGTCTAAAATCTGGAGTTCGTAGGTGTGTGGGTTAATATCGGTATTCCATTGGTCTACTTGTCTATTTTTGGGCCAATACCAGGCTGTTTTCAGCACTACAGCACTGTAGTAGAGCTTAAAGCCGGGGATAGTGATGCCTTCTGAAGTTCCTTTATTATATTGGCTGTTTTAGCTATCCTGGATCCTTTGTTTTCTACATAATGTTGATTATTATCCTTTCAAGGTCAGTGAAGAATTGTGCTGGGATTATAATGGGGATTGCATTGAATATGTAGACTGCTTTTGGCAAGATTGCCATTTTTACTATGTTTATCCTACCTATCCAAGAGCATGAGAGATCTTTCCATTTTCTGGTATCTTCTTTAATTTCTTTCTTTAAAGACTCAAACTTCTTCCTATATAGGTCTTTCACTTGTTTGGTAAGCATTATCCCAAGATACTTTATGTTGTTTGTGGCCATCGTAAAGTGTGATCTTTCTCTGATTTCTTTCTCAGCCCTTTTGTTGTCTGTATGTAGTAGGGTTACTGATTTTTTTGAGTTTATCTTGTATCCTGCTAGTTTGCTGAAGGTGTTTATCTAATGTGACTGTCCTCCATTTTATTTATATGGGCATTTAGTGCAATGAACTTCCCTCATAGCACTGCCTTCAAGGTGTCCCATAAGTTCAGGTATGTTGTATCCTCATTCTTGTTGAATTTTAAGAAGTCCTTAATTTCTTTATTTCTTCTTTGATCCAGGAATGGTGCAATTTCACATTGTTCAGTTTCCATGAGTTTGTAGGGTTTCTGAGATTTGTGTTGTTGAATTCCAACTTTAAAGCATGGTGGTCTGATAAGATACAGGGGACTATTCCAATTTTTTTTTATCTATTGAGGTTTGTTATGTTATATAGTATCTGGTCGATTTTAGAGAAGGTTCCATGTGGAACAGAGAAGAATGTATATTTGTTTGTGTTTGGATGGAATGTTCTATAGATGTCTGTTAAATCTAATTGAGACATAACTTCTGTTAGTTCTTTTGTTTCTTTGTTAAGTTTCTGAATGTTAATCCTGTCTAGCGATGAGAGTGGAGTCTTGGAGTCTCCCACTATAAGTGTGTGAGGTTTTATGTGAGCTTTGAGTTTTAGTAGCATTTCTTTTATGAATGTGGGTGCCTTTTTATTTGGGGCATAGATGTTCAAAATTGAGACTTTGTACTGATGGATTTCTCCTGCGATGAATACAAAATGGCAGTCTTCATCTCTTTTGATTAATTGACTGTCTCCATCTCTTTTGATCATGCAGGCAGGGACTCAGGGTGGTCCGGTCTAATGTGCTCAGAGCTGCTCCAGGAAGTTCCCCTAAGGTGGCAGAATTGTTGGATCCACTCTCTGTTCCAGTGCTCAACGAGAGAACTGTGACAGTGGGCTAGGTAGGGCACAGGGTGGGGGCAAGGCAGGATCTTCATGAGTGTGAGGGGGATTGTGTATCAGAGCACCAGGAGCTCTCTCTCTAGCTGGGGACAGGACCCAGTGGGGAGCAAGATTCGGAGCCAATCCAGGGAATTCCCAGGGAAGGGTGTCAGGGGCAATTCAACCTGAACTGGTCCCACACTCACCTGCAGCAGAGGCCCTGTGATGGGGGTCAAAAATCCAGCAGGCAAGGACTCAGGATGGTCTTGTGGGGATAGGCGTATCTCTGGCCTGGGCCCAGAGCTCTGGCAGAGGACCAGCGGTGGGGGTCAGAGATCAGGCAGGTGGGGACTCCGTGATTTTCATTTTCAAGTCACACATTTTTCTTTATACACGTAGGTGTTGACTTTGTCTATTGGACAATTAACTTTATAAAGTGGAAATTTTTATTTCTTCTTTCTTCTCATACATTTTATTCTGCTGATAAAATTCTTCATATCCATATTCCCTATTTATTGCCTCTACCTCTTTTAAAATAGTATATACTTATAAGGTGAACCATGATTAAAAAAAATACACACTATGAACCTCTGACCTCTATATACATGTGTGCACATATGTATATACATTCAGAAGCACACACACACACACACACACACACACACACACACACACACCACAGTGATATCAGGGAAATTCTTTTGAGATATGTCATATGACCTTTTGATAACAAAATAACATATTAAAATATGTAGTTTTCAGTGGAGAAGATATGGTACTCCTGGTACTAAGATAGGCCATTTCTGAATTTTGTTTACACAATATAATATCCTAGAGCAGCATTATTCAACCCAATGTTTCTTTCATGACACACTTTGTTAAACTTCTTTTCTTTGTATAATTTGTCCCTAAAATTTTAAGTTTAGTTTAAATTGTCTTTTTGTTTCCAGACAGTACTTCATATGTCTTCAAATGGGTGACTTATGAATTTATCCAGACACTAATCCAAGTTCTTATTTGTGACAATATGATTACTACACATATGTAATCTAAACCAGAGATAGCAAATGGGTTTCATCTTGTATGGAAATTCTAGTCAGATGGAAGAAATATTTCAAGCTGTTTTAGAAAATTCTAATGTCATATCCATGATAATTTAGTGGGCTCAGTCATGCAAGGGAAAAAAAGAATATAAATGTCAGTTGTCTTGGACATGACACTTTAAGCTAAAGAGAAGGTGAAGATTTTTAAAAGTGGATTATCAACTGAATGAATTTACTAAAGAGAACCATAATCACAAAAACTAAAGAAGAGTTCTGATTTGGGGATATTTCCCATATGATTAGTTCACAGTCATATTCCACACTATGGTAAATACTCACTCAATAAATAATTTTTACTGAATTTACTTTCAATTTAATTATATAAATAACCCCAAGCTTCTGGAATGTTTATTATTAGTGTTTTACAATAACCTTATACTTTACAAAGAATATAAGTATAGAAATATAAAGAAATGACTTTTGTTGGTGTAAGGTGGACATAAATAGAAGTAGTTGCAAAGTATTTCATTTAAAATACATTTTGACTCTTAGTTTTCCCCTCGTCATTGAGAAAAATAAATTGTTATTTCAAACTCCTTAGAGGATTTTTTTAATCATAAAGAGAGATTTGTGTGATATTGTTACTGAGAAACATCTTTGAAACATATGCCTGCACAATAGCAGTTTTAGAGTAAAGGGATTGGTTTGGTTTTACTAATACTTTATTGCTACCTTTCTTCTAACAACCATTCAAGTATTGTAAGTGCTGGGCATGCAAGAGAATTACACATAAAAATCACAGAAATCCTGAATATTAACATTTTATTTACCTTAGTTAAAAGACATACAACTTGGTATCAAATAGAATAGACAATGAAATACAAGGATTCTGCCCCCAAAATGTCCTAATGAGGAAGAGAACACTTGTACATAAGCAGTAAGTTAATTTAAGAAAATGTGACAAGTGATCCGCATCCATGCAACAAAGACATGTTCAATTATGTTCATAGCAGCATTATTTGTAATAGCAAGAACCTGGAATCAACCTAGATTCCCCTAGGTTGTATCCATTATTCAGTTGTGAATGTAAATGTGGTACATTTACACAATGGAATACTACTCTGTGGGGAAAAATGGAATCCTGAAATTCACAAGCAAATGGATGGAATTTGAAGAAACCATCCTGAGTCAGGTAATCCAGTCACAAAAAGAGGAACATGGTATATACTAACTCACATATGGATTTTTAGACATAGAACAAAGGCTCACCAGCCTATAATTCACACTACCAGATATAAACTAAAATATAAGGAGGAACCTAAGAGATTCATACAAGGTCCCTCACAGGAGAGGAAAGGGACAAGATCTCCTGAACATATTGGGAGTGGAATGGGGGACAGTGAGTGGAGAGGGAGTTAGAAGATAGAGCAGGGGAAGAGAGGAGAACATGTGGGACTAGGAAGATTGAGTTTGTGTGGTGGGGAACTAATAGATTGGAGAAAGCAAAGAGATACCACAATAGGGGGAGCCATTATGGGTTTGAAGAGAAAACTGACTCTAGAGAAATGTCCAGAGACCTACAAGACTGATCCCAACTAACAATCTGAGCAACAGTGGAGAGGCTACCTTAAATGTCCTTCCCTGACAATGAGATTGTTGACTAACTTATCTACCATCATAAAGCCCTCATCTAGTGGCTGATGGAAACAGAAGAAGACACCAACAGCTAAACACTGAGCCGAATTTCTGGTATCCAGTTGCAGAGAGGAAAGAGTGATGAGCAAAAGGCTCTAGACCAGGCTACAGAAACCCAGAGACAGCTGACCTCACATTGGGGAGCTCATGGACCAAAGACTGATAGCTGGGAAGCCAGTATTGGACCCACCCAGACCACCTGAACATGGGTCTCAATTAGAAGGCCCAGGCAGTCTAAGGGACCTCTGACAGTGGAACCAGGATGTATCCCCAGGTACACAAAAGGACTTTGAAAGCACATCCCCCATGGAGGGATATTCCCTTAACCTAGAGGCAGAAGGGAGGGCCTAGTTCCTACTCCAAATGACTTGACAGATTTTGTTGACCCCTCCTGGAAAGCATCACCCTCCTTGTGGAGTGTGTGTGGGGAAACGGGATGGGAGGGTGGTAGGGGGCTATAGGAGGGAGGGAGAGAAGGAGAGAGAAAGGGAGGGAGGGAGAGGAAACTGGGATCCATATGTAAAATAAGAAAAGAAAAACAGAAGAGGAAAGAAGTATCTTTTAAAATTGATGTGTATGCTGATTTTACAAATTCAAAGGGATCTGAAGACCTTGGGATTCACAATTTATGATTAATCCCAGGGTTCCATTATTTCCTAATATGCTGCTTATGATCATAGTGTGTTGCATTTGTTGCAGCTGAAAAGGTAATTTTTCTTGAAGTGTACTACACTAACAAAATTCTTTTCTTCTGTTACAGATGCAAGATGTAGAAGTTTTTTGCTATCTTAGAAGCTGATTTTTCATGCCTCATATTCAATTCCTTTAATTTAAATGTCTTTCTCAACTGTCTCAGTAACCCTGATCTATGCTATATTCCTCAACACTAATGTAATATAGTATCAAGTCAGTAGAGCTAAACTATATCCTTCAGAATTATTGTTGCCCCAGAATGTTTCAAATGCCTAGCGTGCTCTCACACAGGTCATTTTCTTTCATCAGTGTCCTATCCCACTCCATTATAAGTGTAAGTTTTTAATAATATGCTACAACATGTTTATGCCTAGCCACACTCTACAAACAAACAAAATTTAGAGTCTTCATTATCAGATATCTATGAGGAGATCTACATTCAGACTTTCATTTTATAATTTGTTTCCTGGAACCATTCTTAATCCCACTTGTCACAGTACAAGTTGCTGATGAGACAGACTCTGGTAGTCTACTCATATGCAGGATATTTGGTTCAGGAAATGTTCCCAGAACAACTCCTGTAGGAGAAAGAAAGGCAGCAAATGCTTGCCAGAGGGATAAACTGAGCTATAGCACAGTCAAAGGTGCCCTCTTCTGAGAAGCCATGTAGCTCCAAAAAACACTTCAAAGCAATTCCAGATAAAGGCTTTTGTAATTTTATCATCATTCAAAAAGTAATATACACTGTCTCAGTAAAGGAAGTATAATCATGGGTGTAATAGTTTTCTTTAGCTGAAGTGAAGTGCCATTAATGACTCACACTTTTACAATCTGGATGTAAGTGACAGGATTTGTATTCCACACTACGGTACCTCCATGACTATCCCAACTACTTCCTGGTCAGAGTAGCAATCTCAACGTCTTTCAGACTCACTCTAGTGGCAATGCATCTTAGAATTGGGAGATTTCTAGGATGTGTAATCAAGCAGACAGTCATAGGAAATGGCTCTTCTCAAATGCCCAGAATTTTACAGAATCACAGCTGCCTTTAGTATAATTCATGTCGGTTTCCAAATATCCAAAACAATTACTCAATTATTTCTTCCAAAGAAAATCTCTTCCAATTTCACAAGTGAGCAAGGAATGTTATAATATTTAGAATAATAGAATGAATTTATATACTTCCAATAGTGCCAATCTTACAACTAAACTTCTTTCTAAAGTGATTTTTTTTTTTTTGTTGTTGATGAATAGCCAACAGTATCATAGCCTTCTCATTGTCCTCTTAAGTTTGGTCTATTAAACTACACACAGACAAATTTTATAAAGGACTATTTGATAACTGGAAAGAGAGCATCATCTACACATGCTGATATTGGTTTAACTACTTTGTAACTTTGGAAAGAAGTATAAGGTTGTACATCTAACATAATATTGATGGCTCTCTAACGTAAAATATATAATTTCTTCCATTGGCATTTCATGTAATTAATGTGAATTTTGTGATGTTTTATCTGGACATTTTTAAGTCAGTAGTCATTAGCACATTGACTTTCTAGAGCTAAAGACATAGCAAGGTTCTGGACGCAAACACTTTCATCTAACGTCAACAACTGAATGCATTTAACTTAACTCTAAATTTTGAAGACTCAAGGCCAATCAGTAAGCTCTTTACACACAGAGCAATCACATACTGATCTTCTTTATTTCTGATGATATTTGTAGGGTGACTTGACCCATGAATGAAGAACAAAACAATCAGGCAGTATTGTCTGTCCTTAATTCATGAGAGTTTGTCACAGGATTGAGCATAGAACTAAACATATTACCTGTCAGCAATCTTTACATTCTTCTCATAGTGCTAAATTTGAAGTTGTGATCTAAACATTATTTAAGTAAAACAATTAATATAAGATAAACATAAGGCAATAAGTCAAAAATGTATGAATTCATAGTGTTTATAAATAATGATCTGCTCAGGAAGACTGGTCTTATACACATTGCATTCTTCCTTTGGTGTGTGCAGTACATTTAAAATATGAAATGTATTTCAGCTGGAACTTAAGGGACTGATTTATTCCAATGTTCCAGATTTTTCTTCTGGAACCCACATTCCTAGGAAACATTTGAGACTATACAGAAGCTTTAAGCTTTTCTGGATGGAAAACAATTTGGGGATGGAACTTCCTGTCTGTTTTCTATATGGAAGGAGCACTGAGAATTTTCCCAGCTCTAGGATCACATTCCCCATCATAGTAAATATGCCACACTTGCAAAAATATTATGAAAGGAATAATTACTATCCTCGTTTCACAGATGAAGATTCTTAGACACAGAGATGAATTGTCATCCTCCAAGTCACAGAGCTGATAACAATGGACACATAATTCAAACCTGAGCAGCTTGCCTTCAGAAGTTGTATCTTTAGTCAATTGTCAAGAATGTTTGTTCATATTTATTAACAATACAATAAAACCATGAATGTTTAAGATGGAAAAAGAAATTTTAAAAAATATGATCCATACAGATGAACTTGATTACCCCATTTGATCCTCATTGTTATGCAGTCAGGAATCTGTATTTGATTTTCAAATCTTCACAGGAATCATGACTCTCAATATACTAAGAAATATTTCAGACAATTAAAAAGAAATTTGATGCATTATTTTTGGATTGTTGTATTAATTAAAATTCTCATGTAATATACATACAAGAAATATATTACAGGGATCAGCTCATATGATTTGGGGAACTGAGTATTTCTATACTTCATGTGTAAGTTGGACAAATAGGAAGCTGGTTGAAAAATTCAGTCCTCATCTGAAGGTCCAAGAATCATCAGTACACATATTCCAGGGCAGAAGAGTATGGATGCCCAGGTCCAATCCCCACTCCCTCCAGCTTTTTGTACTATTACAGCTCTAAGCAAACAATGATGCCCACCCACACTGACAGGAACCATCTGCTCTGCTCGACTTAGTCTAATTCAAGTCATAATCTCTTCCAGAAATACCCTGACAGACACACCCATAACGTTTTACCAGTATTTGGGAATCTCTTAGCTAAGTCAAGTTGACATATGAAATTACCCATCATGGTTGTGTCAAAAATTCCCTTCCCAAGTCCACTGTTTTCAAAGCTCTGCCTTACCCTAGTGGCATATTTGATTTACCAGCTAACTCTCTACCAAATTAATTGCACATGCATCTCTATCAGATGTGTTTCTCAAGCTTATTTAATTCACTTTTTGTGGTTTTATTTTTTTCTCATTTCTCAGTATTTATTTATTTTTTGCTTTCCTTAAAAGCAATGTGTACCTAACATAAGAAATTTTTATGAAAAGACAGGGAAATTAATAATTGGAAACAGTTTATTCATACTCTGACTTGACAGATATCAGCACCATTTTCATATTTTCATGAGCCCTCCCTCCTCTTCTTCCTCTTTCTTTTTTTCTGCCCAAATATAATTAGAGCATTGTCTCTAGTTTGCTGTTTCAATCTTTTTTTATATCATTACATGCTTGCTTGAGTTGTTAGATATTTTTCAGAAGCAAATGCCAATACATAGGTCTACTGCATATGTCTGATAGTTGTGTAGCTTGGTCTCTTTGTAAGGCTCCTAGCTATGAGATCTGGACCTGTCCCTGGCTCTTAGCTGGCTTTTGGGAACCTGCTCCCCATGCTTGGTTATGTTGCCCAGACTTGATGCAGGGTGAAGGGCTCAATTCTACCTCAACCATGCTTTGTTCAAGGGAGACCTGCACCTTTCTGAATGGAGATAGAGGAGGAGAGGAAGTGGAGGGAGACAGATGGGAAGGGGGGCAGGGATGATTGGGAGGAGAGGAGGGAGGGGAAACTGTGGTCCCTTACAAAAAATAAATGAAGAATGTTATTTAAATAAAGTAAGGAGAGGAAGAAAAATGTAAATTATATCTGAATACTTAAATATTGAAAATTTTTATTTAAAATATAACATGGACTCTTTTCTGTTTATTTCCCTAGTGGAAGTTACCAATAAGTTTCAAAAACCCTTATAGCAGTCTCTTCAGTAAGCTTCGCAAACCCCTTTTACAGTCTTCCATCAGTCTCTGTACTACAGCCCACACAGACTCCACATCTGAGGGGCTGTATACATTCAAAACAGTGCAAACAAATAAGACACTGCAATCAACTGTATTAATATGTAAACTGCAGGTCCTCTTTAAAAAATTAAGAAAGTGGGCAGTGTTGACTGGTAGCAGAGAGTTGAGACACACAAAGTACAAAGAATTACCCTCAAACACACATCAAGAATGTTTGCAATGAGAAAAGGACAAACTCCAAAAGAAAACATGTAGAAGACAAGAAGTAAACTACCACTGTTTACAGTGCACATGAGAAACAAACCAAAGTTTTATGTATTTAATTGGGGGTATTATTGCAGTGTGCCACAGAGGTGAGGGGTACACTGATGCCACAGCATACATGTGGAGATCAGAGGGCACTTCCAGAGTTGTCTCCTTCGCACTGTGGATTTTCAGGGGTAGAATTCAAGTCTTGGCTTGAATAATTTTTTTAACCTGCTGAACTGAGACAGACTATTTATTACAATTTCTCAGACACAGAGACAGTCTATCAACTTTTTGGCATGTGGGGTGAATTATTACAGCAATTCTGTCCAAATATGTGACTCTCACTTATATTAAATGAACAAATTATACATAGATTGTAGATAATAAATGTATAAGTCCCAACTTTTTTCCTTCCTTCCTTCCTTACTCCCTTCCTTCCTTTTCTTTTGTTTTTTGTTTGTTTTTTCTAGACAGGGTTTCTCTGTAGCTTTGGAGCATGTCCCAGAACTTGATCTGTAGATGAGATCCATCTGCCTCTGCCTCCTGAGTGCTGGGATGAAGGACATGTGCTACCACTGCCTGGGGTCCAATTTTTCATACATTTTAAATATATATTATTTGAGATAGGCTTTTAAAGAATATAGGAGAAAACTATGGGATTATTTTAAGGAAAGTCTTTGAATAATAGAAAAATGAAGTAAATGATATGCATAGTAGAGTGGGTTAAATAACTGACATGACTCCTGACATGACTCCTGACATGATCCATGACACCACCACCACCAAATAAGTAGGGATGGAAACAAATTGAGGAAAGCAGGTATAAGGAATGGCTTAATTAAAGGTAAGCATCTACAAAGTCTCATGAAAACCTACTAATTTATAAGCTAATTGACAAATGCGATTTTAAGAAAGGAATTGAACAAAGTTAATCCATATAGGTGAACCATGGTATTCACAGAAAACAAGGATTGTTAAATGAAAATCCTAATGCTAGACAAAGGTTACCCTGGGATTAGTTATCATTAGGGGAGGCCTCAGAGGCACCCAGCACAATACAGGCTATTGACATTCTTCTATATTCTTATCTATAATTAGATAGTAAGATCTTGTTGCTGAAGACGCCACATGCTTTAGTTGTAGGACATAGATAAATCAATATTAAATTAACTAAGTAACTCTCTCAGCTTTCCTAGTGCAGGAAAATGCTGTGCATACTGCAGGGGGAGGGGTGGGGAAGGGGTGGAGGAGGGGAGACATCAAGAGTTTTACCCAGTGCAAATCCTGCATAATACAGTTCCATCTTTCCAGGCAAGATGTGCTCACTGGTGCAATACTGGCAAGACTTTTTAGTAGAGTAATCAACCACCCCCTTCATATGATTTTGAGGCAGAATTTCTCTATAGGAGGGATTCAAACCTAGTCAATAAACATGATCAAATTAATGGCCATGGAAGTTGTAAACCGTAGGGGAAACCTATATTTTTTTTCTAAAATTTTATATTAACAAATGTCATCTAGATATGAATATTTATATCCAACATTTATGCTACTCTCAACCACAGTCAGAAAAGCATATTTCAGTGTGTAGTAGTTACTACAAAGACTCCGAACTGTCCAAAGTGCTAAGAGTAAATAGTTGTAAGTGCTCAGGTGTAGATGAGAAATCTGAGTCATCTCCCCACCCCAAAGTCTCAGGGAATGTTGAGCAAATGGGAGCTGAAAGCATTTAAGAAGCAGTGCTTGGGGAGGATCACTGTGAAATTTTGTCCTCTTGACATACATTGGCTGTTGCACACATCAACTCCTAGCAGCTGAGGTCACCTGCACACGATTTAGCCACTTCAAACTTCCAACATGAATGGGGTAGGGTCTAATTGTGGCCCTGCCCTTAACTGAAGAGCAATTGCCAGTTGATGACTGCTGGGGAGAAACAGTTATTTTCTTTGGAGGTGGATATGCCATGACATGTTGTCCATGTCCTAGTGAATACTATGCACACAGGCAGCAGATACAGTGGGTTAAGAAAAAAGAAAAAAAGGAAGTCATTCCTTCCAGTTCTAGTTTTGTGAGATAATGCATTGTCTTCCTTGATTTTGAAGATAAAGCTTAACTTCATGAAAGATAATAGATGATAGATACATACATAATACATACATACATACATATAGATACATATATACATAAATGGATAGATAAAAGATAATAGACAAACAGACAGATTGATACTAGATTAGCATGCATATATGTTTTGTTTTATACTATATTAGATTTGGTTTGCTAGGGTTTTGTATTTTCTTTATAGACAGGAATGTAATCAGACAATGCTTTTACTTTCTTTTGCCCTTGCCTAGCTTGGGTAATAAGTTTATAACATTCTTATAGAATTTATTGAGAACCTTTGTGGTCCTATTTGATAATTTATTTTAAATGCCATATAAGTTTAGATGATCTAGCCATTGAAAACTTATTAGCTTTCCTGGTAAAAACCAGGATTGGTGTTTTCTCACTAAGAAGTAATTCTTTTCCCAACAATTATCTGTTTATAACTGCTGTAAGCTCTGCACTGCCAAAAAAAATCTAAACCCACAGAAAATTTCTTAACTCTGTTCCATTAAACTCTATAATGATACTAATGAGGTAATACTCATCAAGCTGTTTTAATGAAATAAATGAAACTGTATGTCTTTGCAAAGTGTGAATGCTGCAATAATATGATCCTGCCCCTGATATATTCATTTATGTTTTTCCAAAGACAATGCTAGAAGACTGAGGTTGATATTTCCTTTGCCCAAAATTTTCAATACTGTAATCACAGTTGTATTATAGTGAAATATTTACCCCATTTGCAAAACATTTTCCCTTTAGATAAACTTTATTTAATTTTTTAAACTTCTGTTATGGAAAATTCAGCATCAAAAAGAGGTTAGTGTAATGAACTTCTGTATTTCTCATTCCATTTTGAACCATTATCAAATTAAGGGGAAGTCTGTGTTAAATACAAACTCAATCATTTTTTTCCAAACCCAAGAAATATATCAGAGCTGTCTCAAACACGGTGGTTCTTGTGGCATTGTCTGTTGGCTGTTGGTGGTCTCTAAGGTTCTGTCATTGAGTCATTACCACAATAAGTCATTACCACAATAACTACCATTTTCTCTCCATCTTGTTTTTGTAAATAGACTGTGAAATTTTTCAGATGCTGCATTAGATGACATCACAAAGGATTGGTTGTAAATGTAGATTTGAGACTATACTTCTATTAAGAAAGCTATCTTTGAGTTTGAGGCTAGCCTTGTCTACAGAGTGAGTTCCAGAACAGCCAAGGCTACACAAACAAACCCTGTTCTGGGAAAAAAAAAGAAGGAAGAAAGGAAGGAATGAAGGAAGGAAGGAAGGAATGAAGGAAGGAAGGAAGGAAGGAAGGAAGGAAGGAAGGAAGGGAAGTGAGGGAATGGGAGGGAAGGGGAAGGGAAGGGAGGGGAGGGAAAGGAAAGGGAAGGAAAGAAGCAAACAAGCTTACTTTTTAAAGATTTGGAAACATGTAAAAACAATGCCACATTTATGATTTTATTTTTTCTTTAGAAAATATACTTATCCTAATAAAGTTACATTGAGGGCATAGGATAAAAATTAGTGATAGAGTTCTTGTCTAGCAAGCACAAGACCCTGAGTATCTCAGAATCACAAAAATCGCATTAATGTACTAATGTCTCATTAATGTCATGATAGAATTGAATGGAATAGTTAAGAGATTGTGGGTTTTAGATTTCCTTTTGGCAGTGCAGAGCTTTCAACATAAAACTCTTGCTTTGTGCAGTTGACAGTGGTTGATACAGAGACTCACAAATGGTCAAAGTATAGAGAACAAGTGGTTTTGGGGTGCTCATCCCTAATTGGGATGTCTGGATTATACCCACTTCCCCCAAAGGCTCAGGGAACATGGAGGAAAAGAGGCCAGAAAAACTATAAGAGCCAGAGGTTGGAGATGACTGCAGTGGAGCAGTGTTTTCTGGATATACAGAAAAAACAGGGGGTTTTACTTGTGAACTCAATGAGACTGTAGCTGTCTGCACAAAAGCAAGCCTAACAAATTGCAGCAAGGACCAGGGAGGGACTTGTAAAGCCCCTGCCATATAGCTTGGGAGCTATTGGCAGTTGCTGGGTGAAGGAGAAGGGTGTGTCAATTTTCGTCAGGGGTGTGGCACTGGTGGGTTGTCCACGCTCCTGTGAATGGGTCTACACCCATGCACATATGGGCAGCATTAACTTGTATCAGTGAGGGAAGATATGCGGTTAGGAGGATGTGGTGGGGCAGAGGACTATAATAGGATTTGGAGTGGGAGGAGTGATATTAAAACCCACATATGTGGATGACATTTGCAAGAATCAAATTCAAAATATATTTTTAAAGTTCTATATCCATTTTTAGTACTCTTCCAGGTGAAAACTAAAAATAATTTTATAATGTCTCTAAAATATATTCAGTATTTAAATCCCCATTTCATATTGCCTATTTATTTGACAAGTTTCCCATTTGTTTTCTTCAACTAAGGCCTTTATATGAAACTACAAGTCCATTTTCACCCATAACTTCCCATTCCACTGTTTTTCCCTGGTTATTTATTGAAGAGTTTAGGTTGATTTTTTTCTAATATAGCTTTTGCATTTGAATTGTGCAGATTATATCATTTAAACTTGTTCTTCTATGTGTGTTTTAGTATATTAATATACAATATTACATGTAAATTTATGAGAATATTTAGGTTTAATATTTTACATCTTATGTTTTATGATAATTTTTTCTTCTATGCAGCAACTAGTAATTGATACAGCCTTTATCTATTAACTTGTTAGAGGTTCCAAACTACCAGTATAATAACTATGCCTATTCCACTGAAGTACTTCTATAAAAAGTAATTTTCCTCTTTAACCATTTGTTGCCATAACTATTTTCCTTTAGCTCTAGAACAATAGCAGGAAGCATGCAAACTCATGTGGTTTCTGCACTGACCCTTGCCTAAGAACAGAAGGTTTGTGTGTGCTGTTAATTATAGAATGGTGTTCACACCTGGGACCAGAGAAGCCATTAGTAAAGGACTTAACCCCCTCTATGCTACCTGACACAGCTGAACTATTTCTTCTAGAGCAGGGTGGGCATGGAAGAATCAGATAAGGAAACAGTGTTCTCACTCAAATATTTGAAAGTGTTTCACTTATGGCACTAACAGATGCTATAAACAGACACACTGAAACACGTAGCTGATTTGTGTCTAGGGTTCCATTTGATTGGAAGTTCTTTTCCTTCCTCAGCTAAGGACTGAAAACCTGAATTAGATACAATTGTTGTGCATCATAGGGACATTCAAAACAATATTCTTTGCTCTGCCAGAAAATTTGCTGGCAGTTGTGGGAGAGGACACTGGCATTTAAGAGGTGACCTTAAACAGCAGCAATCTGAAGGAAATGAAAGGCACTAGGAACAGGTGTGGTAAGACTTCCCACAGCACACAGCTTAGCGGGCCCCACTGTCAAGCTCATCTGACTCCACATTACCTGAGGACCAGCATACATTCTTCATACAGTCGCTGTGCATTTTGCTTTCACACTGCATAAGTTGTATGCATAAACTCTAGGTAGCAGGGATACATGTTTCATTACTTGTGGATAAACAATAAAGAGCAAAATATGATTTGCTTTCCTATCTCCAGTCTCGACCTAAATGTTCAAAGAAACAGAGCTGATGTGTGAATTATCACAACCCAAGCGTACCTGAAGGCAGTTCTTTGAATCTGTGTTGTTAGTTTTGTTGTTTTGTTATTTCAGAAACTGGTTCAGAGAATCATGTGTGTGGACTCTGAAAGGTCTGTGGACATAGACCAGGCTTGGGCAGAGTGCTCAGCCGCTGCTGGCTTGCATTTAGAAATCTTTGTTCTAATTCAAAGACAGGAAGCAAAGCAATGCAAACAGGTAGTAGGAAACATTCATGTAAGAGCGATTAACTTCAGGTTTTTAAACAATTCAGTACTACTGGAGAAATTAAAGTATTTCGTAACCCTGTGGAGCCCAAATCATTACAAATTGTAGTATGGAACCTAAGCATGTTGTTTAGTAAATCTGTCCTGAAAGTCAATATTCTTTGTTGCATTGTATTTTATCCTTCCCAAGGTTAATTGGAATGATTTTGTCTTTGGTAGAATATTTTACTTTTATAAGCTCAGGCTGCGTATAGGATGTGTTTCAAAGCAAACCTATTGATTAATTCATTCAGAAAACAACTTTTGATTACCCACAAATTATGTCTAGCCTAAAAAAATGTTTTAAGTAGATACTACATGGGAAGGAGGAAAAGAAAATGTGAAAAGGTGTTAATAGAATAAAAGAAATGTTTTTAAGGCAGTTACGTAAGATCAGCAAGTAATGTTAATGTCATCTTGAAAACAGCTCCAGAAGAGAGAAAGAGTGGGACTCAGCTGTAGATCAGTGGAGGACAAAGGGCACTCTCCAAAGGAAGTAGAACTTTCCTTGAGGCCAGTGTAAGATGTGACAAAGGGTAATGGGGGAAACATCCAAGATGAGAAGGGAGATGTGTCATTAGGAGACTTTTTCTGGACAGATATGTTTGTCTAAGCGAAGAGCTTAAGAGAGTGGGTTCAGAAAAGCTAGCTGGAGAGACGATGACAATGCAAGCTCATTGGGCTTAAGAACTTTTCCAGTGGGGAGTCTTTAGAGATCTTGGAGCAGATAAATACCATGAAGATGAACTCTAGCCTTGTTTGAGAAAACAGTGGTGTGCAGTGAGCAGAGTAACTTGATGCACAGAATAAGAAAAAGACACCGCTGAAAGAAATAACGATGTTTGGCTCAGAAGATCCTCTGTGCTCACCCATGTTAAACTTCGCATATTTCCAGTTCAGGTACCCTTCACTTGGGATTCAACTCATCAAAACATGCTTCTCAAACTGTGATCTTAACTATGTCCCATGGAACCCACCATTGCAGCAGATATTAACACCTGGATGCATGTCTAACAGAGGTCTTGAGTCCTGCCACTCGTTGTTCTTTCCTAATCCTGTGCTTTGTGAGGACATATTATAACTATCTGATTGCTGGGGTGAAAACGCTACCATCTCTTTCTTTCACTGCAACCTGCATCCCCACTATGATTAATACTCAGTCCAGCCAAAATATGCATCGGGCTGCACCTGAGTACTATATTCTACATGTGTTCACTTCTACTGTGCTCACACTGGGCCAGGTTGCTAGATGCTGTCGTTATTGCAGATGTCTTGTAGCTGGTATTTCCTCTGGCTCCCCTCCTCCATAGTCTACACAAAATACATGAGGAAAACACAAAGCATTGCTTCAATTCCCTCCAAAACATTGTTGGACACTTTAAAATACAGAGACTTATGGGCAGGCCCTGCATTTCTTCCTATCAATAATCATTCTGAAGTGGGAACGGAAACTTCTCAAGGCCTTAATCTAGGAGTGTAGAGAGCCACAAAGTGCCACACTGCCTTACACCTTCCCGTTGGTGAGGGCTCTCTGGTGTAAATAAGCCCTTATTTGGTTAAGTCTGTTCAGCCTGTCTGCTTCCGCGTTAGAGTAGGCTATCTGCATGGTCCATGTAGCTCACTGGGGTTGGTTAGCACAAGGTATTTAAGCCTGTGCATGGGTCCCCTCGGGTCAGAACATGTTTCAAGGATCCTGATTAAAACTGTGTGAAGAAGATCTTCCCGGAGTCGCGTCTTCCTTGCTGGTCAGGGTAGGCGCATACATAGGAGGACCTCTTTGGGGATCCACAGAACCAAATCTGCAACCAGACCACTGCTTGACCAGAACTTCCATGTATATGCGTGTCACTTCTGTGTGCATTTCTTCTTCCTGGTGCCATTGTCTGAAGGAAGAGGATGATTTTCCTGGTGAGATCAAGAAATAAATCCCTTTCCTGCTTCAACTCTGTCAATTAAGTCTCTCAAGATAGGTATGTGGCCAAACCTTCTATGTTCAGACCCCTAGAGTCAAGTCTCTGAAAACAAAATCTAGTAACAAGCCTTTCATTAGCCTTCCATTACATTTAGAATTAAAAAATAAAATCTACATTCTTCACTCCCCAAGTCCACAAAGTTTAATATGATCTGTCCCTGTCTTTTCTGATTTCTCTTTCATTGATCCCTTCATTCACTACATTTCTTTTAGATTAGACTAATGCCTGTCCCTTCCTAGAGATTTTGCCTCTGTTGAACAATGATGTCCTTGACCTCCAAATCTATGAGGAGCTAGCTGGTCCCCTGCAGTCATTCACTTCAGCTGACATCATCCCTTTGCTGATATTCATGTGTAAATAGCAGTTTCCCCTCTTTCTTAACTCATGTAAGACATCACTAGTCTTACTTATTAGGTCATTTGCTTCTTGTTTCTTCCTATTCTAATGCCACCCATGAAGGGGCCTCTCATCTAGTTTATCACTCTATGCCTTCAGTAGTATCTGGCATACATTCAACTTTTATTAAACAATTGTTAAGGAGCAAACAAAGTCCCTTTGTATAATTCAGGGTAATTGTGAGACTAAAGAATCCCGACTCTGTGCTAGTCTCAGGGATGGGAAGATATGAGGCAAAATGTGTATTTTCCTGCAAAGTTTGCAAGACAGCCAAGGGTTCCCCCTCACAATGGAAAATTTTATTGCCATGAAGAAAAGCACATGGAGATTAAATTGTAAGGAATACTTGGAGAGATTTGTGGACAGTTATGTACCCATTCCGTGGGTTCCATAAGCCTGTAAACAATCAGAAGCACAAGCCACACCCTGGCTGCTTTGCTGCTGCTATGGAACAGAGAGAAAGGCTAGCTTGTGAACCATTGTGGCAGGACTGGTGGCATGAGAGACAGCACAGTCTGTGTTTCCCAGTGTAACAGCCTCTCTCACTCTCAGGTCCCAAAGGGCAGAGAGCAAGGACCATAGAACCACACAGACCAGTGCTCTGACTTCTGAAGAATTTTCAGGCCCCACATGAGTAATGAATTGGGCCTGGCATATCACACATTGTCCTTAAGATGAAGAAAAACAGAACAGGGATGGATGAGTGCCTGTGGGAAAAGAAGGGGATCAGCTCTCACACAAACCATCATGCATTGCATGGCTGGCTTAAGCAGAAGTCTGGCAGTGAGAAAGGGAACTGAGTGAAGAGGAAACTAACAAGTGATTCTCTCTCTTATTTAAATTTCTAGTGGGGGAATAAAACACTACCGCTAGTGTAGCAAGTGATGGTACTAATGATACATCTTCCATCATCAACAGAGAATTGACTATCGGCATTAGTGTGAGAGCACTTAAAAGAAAGCAGTATGTTATTAGTAATTCGTAGCTCAAACTCTAGATGCCTAGTAGACTCAGACTCAAATTAGAGATTTTTGACATTTAGGAATATGGTATCTTGCGCAGTAGGATTTTTGTGCTATCACTGTGTAATACTGTTCAAAGACAACAGACAAGCTATTTTAGTGATTCATTCAGTACCTATGCCATAGAGACCTCAGTAAATAGTAAAATATATGCAGAATATACAACTACTATATAACTTATACTTTTCCTTCTCAAAAAACAAGACTAAAAATGGGTCTTAAAAAGGCACAATTTTTTTTCTTAAAAGGTCAATCAGATATTCTGATTTTGAAAGAAATTGATGTGCTTAAAAATTGTTTAAAATATGTGAAACTCTAGTAATCCATACCCTTTGTAAATAATAAGACTGAGCTAGATAGTTTAACCATTAAGAGTAATAATAAAAAATTATCAATAGGTTTGATGTAGTATAGGTCAGTGACAGTACAGTGCTTTGCATGCTCAAAGCTCTAGTTTCCATCTGCTATAACACACACACACACATACACACACAATGTTATCAAACAATGAATGAATAAATATAGTTTCAAATGAAAGTTGAAATTTTATTCTAATGCAATACACAAGTGTTGATTTCCAATAACCAATCTGGCAAATTAAAAAAAAAATCTCACTGCTGTCATTGACGAATAATACTGTGTATGTAAACTAGTACTGTCACAGATAGCTGAACACAAGGACCTGGGTTACAAATACTCAGAATATGTTACACACATTAAAAACACATTAAAAACTACTGGCTCCAACAATTCCATACCCAGGGATTTCCCCCAGGAAATAACAAACAATTTCCACAAAGGTAGAAATATGCATCTTAGTTTGGAACTGTGTCAAATTAGACCTCAGAAAAAATTTAAAACCCACTATACACACATAATCTAAAACTTGGTTAGAGAAATCAGGGGAAATATTATATAGCCATTAACTAATAATGGAGGTGTATTGACTGCCATTAAAGTAATCATGATTGGTTATTCCTTTAAAATTAAGTAATAAAAATTTATAGTATAATTTAATTTTGTTAAATATAGCTTTTGTATCTATCAACAAAATGCTTCGAAAATTCACTCTACATATATATTACAGTTGTATAGCTTAGGTTTCTTATAGAATTCCTTATGGTAACAGAGGCTGTCTCCAACTCTTACTGGCTTTTGGGACCCACATTTCATAGTGGATGGCCTTACCCAGACATATATGAGATGGTGACTGGTCTTACTGCAACTTGATGTGCCCTGTTCTATGGATACTCATAGGATACCAGCCCTTTCATGGATAAGACGGAAGAGGAGGGGACTGGGCATAGATGGGGAAAATAGGGGAGGACTATAGAAGGGAGGATGATGGGGAGGTTGCAGCTGATTATAATGTAAATAGATGAACAAAAAGGAAAATATTTTCTATTCCAACAAAAAATTTCATATATATCATGGCTTCCAGTTTAGGGTTTTTATGGGATTCCTGACTGTGCAAATGTGTGGGTCGCTGTTTCTTGTGCCTTCTCTTGGACCTTTTTTTTCCTTCTATTTGTTCAATTCTAATGTGTTAGTTTTGTTTCATCTTATTTTATTTTTTTATCATCCCTTAGAAGACTTTGTTTTCAGTAAAAAATAAATAAATAAATAAAAACAGAAAGGAAGTAGATCTGGATGAGAGAGGAGGTGGGGAAGGACCTGGGAGAAATAGAGGGAGGGGAAACCATAATTAGAATATATTCTGTGAGAAAAAAATATTTTAATAAAACAAAAGACATTAAGTTCAGTTCTACATAGATCCCAATCTTAAACACTAACACTCATAGCACACTGCTTTCTCTGAAGAGGTTTCATGTTAAAGAAATATGAATTGAGTTTTGGGGTTCCATTTGGGTATAGGGTTACATTTTCCTTTATTTTCATTATGCTTTTATATTTTTAAACATTCCCAAATGTTCAATTATTTTATGTTAACAAGAAGTCTTAAAATATTTCATTTAATAGATTATGATAAGTATTTTTATTTAAAAATACCTATAAGTTAATAATTATAGCATAGTAACATTCTAATATTAGTGAATGACAGCAGGGGATTAGACTATTTATGACAAGATTTCTACATTATACTTGGTTCTTTAGCATGGATATATTTATAGATTAATATTTTCCTGAATTTAAACAACATAGCAAGATAGCAGCATATAGAGACATGCACAGGTGTGTGTGTGTGTGTGTGTGTGTGTGTGTGTGTGTGTGTGTGCATGTACGTATGTGTGTATTCATATATGTGTGTGAATGAATAGAAAAGAGTTCATGACAAAAACAGTATGGTGTTGTCAAAATGCACATCTTGAAGTGGTTTTATTTGATCTATTTAGAATATTACTAGCATTGGTTTAAACCTGCATCCACCTTTTGCATTGTCTTCTTAGGAAACTCAACAGTTTACTATTAAATTAGTGTTTGGTCCATTGTTATGTGGCTAGAATAATGACTTGACTGAATCACACAGTGAACAATGTGCTTTTCAGGACTGACTTGGAATAATTTTCCTTGTTTTGTTTTCAGTGTGTTTGTGAAGAAAGGCCATGTAGTCTTCTGGGACCAGTTGTCACCTCATAAATAAGTAAAAGAGAGGCCAACTCTACCAGAAGCCTACTAGGAGAAAGCATTTGGCTTGTGAGGACTCTTTGGAAACCTACTGCTATAACTACAGAGACAAAATTTGAAACATAGGGACCTAGAAATAATAGAAGAAATTTTAAGAAAACAGTATAAACTAAATATTGAAAATCTGTATTTTTTAACAAATCAGGACTCAGGAAAAGTACCATATTGTTCACCACTAGAACTAACTAACACTTAAAGCATAGAAGACACCTTCTTGCCTTGTGTGTGTTAAAGCATAGAAATCACCTGCCCTTGCCTGCCTTGGGAGTGTTGCTGGTTGCATCAGCACTATAACTGAGTTTTTCACTCAAGTTCCTTTTATCCCTGCTTCCAAGTCAATGGGTATTTAGTTAATGATTTTGATGCCATTTTGGACCAATAAAATAATTTTGTAGCCAAATATACAGCGTATTACATGGTATGTTTAGATCAAGCCCATACTGCCAAAGTGAGGCAAGGAATTGTATAAATGTGAGGAGTACAGACAGCTCCTTTGGAAACATCTAAGTGAAAAAGGCTGACTTGTCCACCTACAATTATCTGATTTATCAGAAATTGTTCATTCTTACATAAAAACAATTCCCATTCTGACAGGCTTTGTGTTTCAGGAAACAACTGAATTTGTTTTCACTGTCCAACATCCATGTGGAATATGTTGACCAAAGCAACAATTGGAGACTGTATTGACACACAGTGAAAGAGTTTTGCCAGCATAGATTATATGAATTCTCTCATAGTTGAAGGAAATACCAAAAAATCTTAAAACTTATTCCAAGGCACTGGTAAAAATTAAGGAATAGTATATATGATACATCCAAGCTAATAGTATACAGCACGTTAGAATAGAATGCATTTTAATAACAAGCAAATTCAAGCTATGTACTTATCCCATGTCAGGCTTTGTGATAAGATGTTGGCCCGTTAAATCCCATCTGTTCTGATGAGAAAGACGCCATTACTAGCTATATTTACAGATAAGAAAGCAAGGTTATAGCCTGGTTTGTGAATGAGCCAGAATTAAATTTCATTCAGTCTTACTTTTGAACCACCTCACTACTACTCCTTTATCAACAGCGTTAACTCAGTAAACTCCAAGTAAGGACATAGAAAGGTCTGTGTGGAATTTCACCTCAGTAACAAAGCACCTGCTTAGAGGCTATTATGTGAGCCACTTTGGGAGAAGCAGGAATGCTTTGTGTTCTTGAAATCACGGGGGTAATCATAAAAAACCTCAAGGAGTACTCACAAAACAAATTCATTGGGCTAATACGTGACTTCAACAAAGTACAGAAAAAAGGATAAACAAAAAAAAAATTTAGAAGCATTCCTATATAATGTCAATGGAAATTGAAATTAAATAAATTACATTTATATTAAATAAAAATCATTTTGCCCTAGTGAAAGTGATACACTTACATATACAAGTAATAAAATGTAATGAGAATTATATGCTGACCTTAATAAAATTTAGATGAAATAAATCAAAGTTATGAATAAAGAAACATGCTATATTCATAATTGGAAGAGTCAACATATTAATGTCAAATCTCCCAGTCTAACATAGAATTTTAACTCATTTAAGCTTGAAACTTCTTCAAGGCATTATATAGATAAATATAAGGCATAAATCTAGGCTTATGGAATGTCAAAAATAGCTATGTTGAAAAAGAAAAAGAAAATGAGGTGAGTTAGTCTACCCAGTTACATGACATACTCTCTCTACAGTAATCAGGACTGTGTGATATTTGTGAAAAGTAGATAGAAAAATTAAAGGAACAGAATATAGAAGTCCACAAAGTTTTGCCAAATTGATTGTGGTTAAAGTGAAAAGACATTTCAAAGGATGAAAGACACTGGTTTTTGTTTTGTTTTAATTTGTTCATGAATACTGGCCATGGTGTTGAACGCCTTTAATCATAACAGCTGGGGGGCAGGGGCAGATGAATATCTGTAAGTTCAAAGCCAGCCTGGTCTATGTTGTGAGTTCCAGGTCATCAAGAGATACATAGAGGGAGCTTGTATCAAAAGGAGAAAGTGTAATGAAGTATCAGTTGTACATTCATAGACAAGACCATTTATCTTATATCATATCATATCTCATACAAAAATTAACTACATATCATATCTCATACAAAAATTAACTACATATCATATCTCATACAAAAATTAACTCAAAATAGAATATGGTTATAAATCTCTGAGTTTAGACACAGACAAAGGCTTCTTAGACTTAACAATCACAACCATAAAGCAATAGATTGGTGACTTGTACCTAACTAAAGTTCATTTTGTATTGTGTGCAAAATATTAAGGAGAACTTGAGAAGACCACATGCAGACTGGGAGACAATATTTCTAAATAGTCAAATCCTTGATGAATATCTAAAATGTAAGAAAGTCTTGAAACTCAACTGTTAAAAAAAAAGTCAAATACAGTTGATTCTCCATATACATGAGCTTGGTGTCCACAGATCCAACTAGCCACTTATGTAAAATACTTGAGGGAGGAAAGGTAATCTGTGCTGAACATTTTATTTGTTCCTCTCTATATGATACACTAAAACAACTACTACCATAACATCTGTCAGATAAGTCCCTATGCATACTGTAGAGGAAATTTAAAGTATATAGGAGTGTGCATAAATTATATACAAAGACTTCCCTTATCATTTTGTATAAGGGACTTAAATATCTGTAAAGTTTCATATCCATAGGGTGAAATAGAGCCAATATCCCATGAACACAGATTAGCATTGGTAAATAACATGAAGACTTTCATTGAAAATGTATATATGGAAAATAACCAATATAAAAATATCAATAATATCAGCATATATATATATATATATATATATCACTGCATGCTTAGTAGAGTTGTAAGAACAATATCAACTTCTTCAAAGACTGTGGATAAAATAGGATATTCATATATGACTATCACAAATGTAACATGAGAATTTGTGAAATGCATGCACCATAGGGCCAAACAGATGACACTTCTGGACATTTACCCTAGAGAGAAGAAGGCCTAATTTTACATAAAGTTTTCTCCATGAATACTTGGCAGATTTCTTTGAATTAAGTGAAAACTAACAGTTATCTACCTAGATGTTTTCTAACAAGTGAGTTGTTTAACAAACTGTAGTATCATTATAGCATGTATTCTCAGAAGAATAAAATGAGAACACACTGTTGATAAACACAAAAGTGATAAATCCCCAGAGAACTACACTATGTAGTAAAAGGGCACCCAAAGTTTACATGCTCTATGATTCCATTCATGTAATAGTTTTGAAATGACTAAATACTAGAAATGAAAACCAAATTACTTGTAAGAGATTAAGAAAATGATTCAATCCAAGAGTATGTTAGTTTGCCTTCTATTGCTAGGATAAATACCAAGATCAAAAGCAACTTGGGCTGGAAATGGTTTATTTGGATTATACTTCCCCACCACAGTCCATCATTGACAGTAGCCAGGGCAGAAGTTCATGGGAGGAACCTGAGGGCAGGAGCTGAAGCAGAAATAGGAGGTGTGCTAATTAGTGGCTTGCTCTCCATGCCTCACTCAGCTTGTTTTTTATACAACCCAGAACTACCAGCTCAGAGATGGTAACACTACAGTGATCTAGAACTTCCCATATGCATCATTATTCAAGAAAATGTCCCCACAGATCTTACAGTCCAATTTGATGGAGGTATACCCCAGTTGAAATTCTCTGTTCTGAAATGACTCTAGATTGTGTCAAGTTGACAAAAAAAATTGCCAGCACAACTTTAACTGTCAAGACAACCTAGAGTCACCTGAGAAAGAAGACTCAATTATAGAAGGTTCCGGATCAGATTTTCCTCTAGACATGCCTGTGGAGAACTGTCTTGACTATTAGTTGATGTAGGAAATGTCAGCCCACTGTGTGATATACTATCCCTGGGCAGGTGGTTTGGGGCTGTATAAAAATATGAGTTAAGCACAAGCCTGGTAGTGAGTCATCAAAGCAGTGGTCTTCCATGAATTCTCCTTCAAGTTCTTACTTGAATTCTTGCCCTAACAATCTTTAGTGGTGGAGTGTTTAAGACAAATAGAATCTTGCCTTGCTACATTGCTTGTGGTCGTGATATTTGTCACAGCAATAGAATGGAACTAGAAGAGATGAGGTGAAAGATAAGTGTGACAACATTGAGAGCTACATGAGGAATCTCTGTGTATTGCGAATGTTCTATGTTTATTGCATCATTTTCAGGAGTATATCCGAGATATTATCATCAGTTCTGTAGGATCCAATCATGCAACAAAATAAAATAAAATAAAAATGGCTAAAGAGCACAAGAGATCTATGTACTGGTTTCAAACTGTGTAAGAATAGTTATGTTTAAATTAAAAGCTTAAAAGAAGAATAAATATTTTTAAAGGAAAGGGCATAGCATAGGATTCCAGGCTGGGATTCTTGATTATTTTCACCATCGGTAGTCATAGGGTCTTGGGTAAGTCCAGTCAGTTTTCAAAATCTGAGTTTTCTAATTGGAGAAATATTCAAATGAAATAGCATTGGTTTTCAAAATCAGTTTCTAACTCTGTGATTCTTCTATGGGCTTCTGTTCTCTGTAAGGACTATGTCTATGAAATATATCCTTCTCTTTGCTGATGAAATTGAATGAGTGAAACCTATTTCAAATATGGGAAAATACTTATATTGAAATGTAGACTGGAGATCTTGCAAGTGGGCAAGGTCAATGTTGGCTCACTGCTGGACATTTCTCTGAAAAGGACCCATCAGCTCAACTCAAGACAGCATTTCTTTTAAATATTAGCTTTAAGAAGCTCACTTGAGACTGAATTATAATTTTTCTCAGTCTATAAAAGAAATATTTCCTTTCTAGCTGTTTCTGAGATTTCCAGAAATCCAAACTTTTCCCATGCCCCAGTTTCACAGGGTGGGGGAAAAACCCACACGTGTGTGGCGGGTTCTTTAGTTCACTTCAGCTTCAGGAATGTTGGGCTTGGCAGAGTTGCTGGGACTAACATGTTTACACTACATTTGGGGCACGTTTCTTCTGGTCTTCTGTCTTTTACCAGCTGATAGACACCAACCTTGTCTGGATAGGAATCTAATACTGGGAACTAGTGTATTTTACTACATTTGTACAACGTTTCTTTACTGTTATTTCCTCTGCTAAAAACTACAGATCTTAAAGGAATGTTAAAGAAACAAAGCTGTTACTTAAATACCATGTGATGTTGGAGTTTGCTGCAATTGTTCTTTAAAATATCTTTTGAATTCAAATTCTTTAAAGTAACAGAAGGCCATAACTCCATGTATGTAGCTCATAGTTTGAATATAGATGAAGCTGAAGACTAGATGGCAGCTTTAAAGTGGCTTTTCTCTTAATCTTATTATTTAACTATGAAACCAACCTAAATATTTAAACATAAGGCTGGTGTTCATACTCTGCCTTTTTTAAAAAATAAAAATATTGGGGAGTCGTTGTGAAAATTTTAGAAATTACTATGCTTGAATTCTACTTGGGAATGCAAAGTATATGTGTAGTTAGTGCTGGCATATATCCCACATTTTGACATTGCAACACAATATTGTCATCTACAGAGTTCACTCAAAAACTCAAAAACAAGTCACAAAAAAAGGATTCATAATGTTTTAATTAAGTAAATTTAGGATTTTATGTTTGGCTGCATTCATAGCTGTCCTCCACTTCATTTGGCCACATGCAGCCAGCAGTCCACGTGTTAACTATTCCTGCTTACAGCATTTATTCATCACAAATTTTTGTTGGAATCCATCATTAGTCACGCCATGGCTAGTGTGAGGAGAGATACAGGCTAATAGGAAATGAACTTAATATGTAGTGTTGAGTTGCATAATGAAGGTAAATGCTGAAGAAGGATGTTAGAAATCATCTAACACAGTTATAAGAGGGCTTCCACATGTGTAAGACTGTGTTTTAAACTAAACTTCAAATCCCACATAAGCAGGGACATCAATGTCCATATATTGTAAATATCCTGTGAATCCAGTTCTCTGCTTTGCTGGGTTATTGGTTTGTTAGTAAGTCTTCTATAAAGGGCTGGTAATCCAGCCTACTGCCAAATAGACCAGCTCCCTCATGAAAACTGCTTGTACAAACTTCATTGCTATTGACAGAGTAGTGGCAAGAGTAGATGTACCACAGATGGCTAATATGTGTCACAGAGGCAGCAGAAATTGGAGACTCAGGCCACTCTATGAGATGTTCAGATTTAGAACACCAAATCTCTACCTATGGCTCTGGTTGACTGAGGTTTTCCTTACTTCACCAATAAATCAGACCAGTGGTTTTTATATAATTTACTAACTTATCCTGAACAATGTTGTAGAAAAAATTAAAACCAAACTATATTCCATTATAAATCCAACTTCCTGAGTGATGTATTAATAGAAATCATAAGAAAACATGTTGGGGATTTTGTTCTCCCAAACTTCTTACTTAACACAGAGAGCAAACTTGTTGAGTATCTTCATTGTCCAAAGTGACCTTAGGTTCCCCATGTAAAACCCAGCTCTCCTCACTCCAGACTGTTGGACAGTGTTAGTGTCTGGTTTGTCTGATTTGATTAGGAACTCTCCAGGCAAGAACTTTGTCTGATTCTATGTTCTCCACAGCACCTAGCGTGTTGGCTTCCCCCAATGCCAAGGAACAGTCTGTTAAAGAATAATAAGATTGACTTCTCCACTCAACCTGATGAGGTGGCAGTCTTCTTCATGCCATGTCCTTTCTGACCCATGATTCATATTTGTGTCTGGGTAGCAAGCTTCCTGTGTTACTGAATCACCTTTGGGCTGATCTTCTCAGGAAGAGTTTTGGGAACATAGACAGTTGAAATATGCTAAGATATGTGAAGGGGGAATGTTTCTTTGAAAACCACTATTTTTCAATGATCATGGAAATCTCTGTTAGCCAAGGATAAAGTCTGGTTAGCAAATGAGAGCATAAAGCCAGCAGGTCCCTTAATGCAAATATTCCATGTCAATTTCTCTATTCCTTAAGGAAAATAATCAACTTTTTGTTTCATTAATGAATCTTTAAAATTGTACTTATTTAATTGTAGCTTTTTATCTTGGTACTAAATTATTAACAACATTTCCCATGAGTCACTGAGTTAATTTTTACAGTTATAAGTCAGCTATATAAAATAGATTTCATAGCATAAGCATAACAGAGGACGATTCTATATGACCTCAACTCATTTTATATGAGAGTGAAAAATGTCTTCATAAAGAGAAGACTCTTTCATTCTGTTTTCTTTTCTTGCCATTTAGCATGCCTAAATGTTTTGTTGTTGTTGTTGTTGAATGTTAGACATGATATATTGGGTAATAGGAATTTAGGTACATATGCATGTAGGGTGATGTTTTATGCTAATCTGACTAGGAGTTGGGTTGTAATTAATGCTTTCTATAGCAACAAGCCAGAGACTTCAAATGTCTTTGCTGCCCTTGGTTTTGTTTCCTCTGTTACTCCAGGTCTTCTATAGGAATTCCTGTCTTTTGAATTTTTAGTCTAATTTTCTGATGTCCTTTGGATATGATGGTAAAATGTTGAGGCAAGGGTAGGGTGGAGTTTATAATCTTGTCAGTTAGCCTTAGTCATGTCTTAGGCTGAGCTCATTGGACTGTCACTTTTGAGTATTTCTTACCTTTACTCCACACTTCGATCACACAACACATTGGGAAATGTGAGTAGAAGTTGAGTAGAAGTCATTCTCTTCAGAGAGCTTAGATTCTGGTCTAATGTAAGGGTGGAGGTTTGACCTTTGAACTCAGTTCTCTACTGGATATCTGAACTGTAATGACGTTTTATTTTATTCAGAATCTATAATATAATGCCAGGAATAAAATCTTCCAAGTTCCCACTATATTATAATATATGATTTTTAACAGTTGATAAGTTGACATTCTCTTCAATGCTTATTATTGTTAATGACAAAATTAAGTAAATAAGACAATTGAGATGGATAACAGAATCTAGCATGGATCCAGTTGTTAATTCTGGTAATCACAAATAATATTTCTAAGTATTATAGAGAGAGTGGATGAGAAAGGTGTGTGTGTGTGTGTGTGTGTGTGTGTGTGTGTGTGTGTGTGTGTGAGTGTGTGTGTGTGTGTGTGTGTGTGTGTGTGTGTGTGTGTGTGTGTGTGTTATGGTTTGTATATAAGATATCACCAAGGAATCATGTATTGACAACTTGGCTCCCAGTTTGTGATGCTAATGAAAAGTGTTTGGATAATGAAGTCATTAATCTCATTAAAGGATTAATCCTTTGATAATCTCAAGGTTAAATATTTTATTGGTAAGACAAGGTGCATGACTTTAAAAGCTCTCCCCTCTCTTTCTTCCTTTGCCACCACTAAGTAAGCCGTTTTGTTTCACTCTGCACCCTGTATCGTGATATGCTACTTTTCTATGGCCCAAAAGCAATGCAGACAGATAACCATGAACTACTTAAACCACTTAAACTACCAGCCTAGACAAATCTTTCCTTCTTATAGCTGATTGCAGAGGTAGAAAGGTGACCAGCATTAGCTGGTAAATGCAGAAGAAATAATAAAATCAAAGTACCAGCATTTACCAATATCATAGTCATGATTGCTGCAAGCTGTGTGGGGTATTTCATTGTATGCTAGTTAACATTAATGGGGCTAGGGTAATTGGAGAACAAGATATCAGCACAGTCTCAATGTATTCAACAGGTTGCTTCACAAAAGAAAAAGAACACTCAAAATACTTTCCATTCACAACAACAACAAAAAAATCTACGATGAACAAGTTACAAGCAAATGATATGAGTTGTCCCCCCCAAAGCAGGATTCACTGATGTGGTGCACCAAATATAAAGCACAGGTAAGAAACAGAACTATTTCTCATGGTCCTACCCCAAAATATTTTCTTTAAAGCTGGTTCTAACAAAATGTTCATTTAATAGAAACTGTGTAAAACAAGATTTGGATTATGATTTTTTTTCCTGTCATGAAAGGAAAAAAGGAACTAAGAATTCTTTTAAGATTAAGAGAGAGTAAAGGGACTCTATACCTAAATGACATGCAGGATCTTCACTGGATCTTGGGGGTGGGACATGAAAAAAGGATGTTACTGCATTACTTTGGAAGCTCAAATATGAGTTGGGGAAATATCCAGTATCAAATTGAGTTCAAATATGGGTTGTGTGGACAGTGGCATCACTGCCAGTGCAATTTTTTTCTTAGTTGTATATAGAAGATTGTCCTCATTTGGGAAGAGAAATAAAATATTTGCATTGAGTGTCTTGGTATTTGCAATTAATTCTTAAATATCAGGAGATTAATAATTGATTAGACTAATTAATTACCTACATTTAATTTTTATAGGCTTGATCTTTTCAAAATAAAATTAAATACAATGAATACTTATCATAACAATCACTGCCAAACCATGTAAGTGCAATTTATCACACAAAGTAACTGTTAATCTTGCCTTTCATCAATTAATACATTTAAAAGTCAGTGCCATGTTATACTGAATTAAGTATTAGCAAATGAAAACCCATCTATAGTAAAATAGTCAACCAACAAAAAGATCAAAAGACTTTGAAAAACAGAGAATTTATAAGGAGCTTGGAATATCATGATAAGAAATTAAAAAGTAAAATTTTAGATAAAATAAACTCATCTATAGAATATTTGTTGCTGAACTATGAAAAATGTCAACTAAATAATTAACATCAAATATAGACAAATGCAATAAAAATACCTTCTGTTGCTGATTTAGCACTTTGTAGAAGCCCATTTGCTTTGAAGGCTGTCATTTGACTGTACTCATTACTCTGACAACATGTGAAATAATGAGTGCATACACTTAGTCTTGGCTCTGAAGCTTCTCCTAAAAAGGACACATTTAAAGCCACCTCTTCTGAAAGGGATGGCAATGTGATTAACACTATGGGCAAGCCAGCATAAAGGTTATGTTGAAAACTGCCAAGTGCTGGAGCCCTTGCAAAGAATGCCTGAGTAAGGGTTTATCCTTTCCACCCCACCTCCTCCTGGAGTGTTCCAAGGCCCCAGGGAAAGGTTAATCAGTGTGTGCACAGGCAATGAGAGAGGCATGGGGGGTGGTAAAAAAATTAAGGCTCTTGTCTATCTGCAGTAAAACATCCTCCTGCACTGAGACACATCTCAGAGCAAACTTCGTTTCAATTAGTGTCATCTATAAACTCTCTTCGCCCTGGGGAATTTCAGGAGCTTAAAAAAAGAAAAAAAAAACTTACTTAATAAGCAGAAGTGCCATCCCAGAACTGCTGAATATTATGAGATATAACAGTTAACTTGCCTTCTTCCCTGACAAATTTCAAGAATGAATAGTCTAAAAGGTTATGTCTGTCCTGGAGAGTGGGACAAAGAGGATCAGGGTGAGTACACTAGGACATAGCAGGGAAAGAATAATCACCATCCTTCCAAATCCTGCCCTTCTCAACATGGCATGTGGATGGATACTAGAAATTCTGACAAGATTCAGAAACTAGCCCCAGATAAGATTCATAGTCTCCATTTTGAACAGAAACATTATATTTGCAGCTCAGAATCTGGAGAGAGGAGGAACTTGAAACAGGACTTTTACTCAAGTCCCAGGAATTTTCTCAGTTCCTGATCCAGGAGAGAAGCTGCTGTCCATGACTGAGTGCAGAACCCGAGATCAGACAACCTGAAGTGTCTGAGCCATTCTCTGTGCCTCAAGACCCTGGAATAGTACATGGGCTTCTGGTTGAC
Organism: Cricetiscus sungorus; assembly: GCA_030556225.1. Lineage (NCBI taxonomy): Eukaryota > Metazoa > Chordata > Mammalia > Rodentia > Cricetidae > Cricetiscus > Cricetiscus sungorus. The sequence goes on along the minus strand of JANBXA010000651.1, from coordinate 34,635,940 downwards.
AGATAAGCTACATTCCAGTTTAATGTTGTTCCATGTTTTATATTGAAGTCATTTAACTTCTGAACAACTTTAGTTTTTTGTTTTGTTTTCTGGAAATTAAACTTAATGGCTCACCAATGATAGGCAACTCAGTTACCTTATAAAAGAAAACAAACAAGGTGGATAGATACTCTTGGATGCCTCTTAATGTAGTATGTGGTATAAACTGTTCTGAGGGTCTGTTGCCATGCTTGACAGTAGTAAGGGCTCAGAGCTCGAGGTTGGCCCTAGGCTTAAACCATGAAGAAAGAGTGAGAAATGGTGCCTTTCCTTTGAATCTCTCCCTGGAGTGACCACCAGGGTCATAAAGACTATGATGTTTACCTTACTCTAGCTTCCTGTATGTTCACATGTATTCACACCACGAACTGTGGGCTTAGACAAATTCAAAAATGGATAAAGTATTTTTCCTGATTTTTCCAAAATTACCCTGCATATCTGATGGGAGATGTTATTCTGTATATATGTTTCTCATACTGGTTAATAAAGCACTGTGGCCAATGAGATAGCAAGATAGGCGGGCTAGGAGACAAGGAGGGAAGAGGAAGTAGGAGGGAGGAGTCAAGATGGAGACCTGAAAGAAAGAAGATGCCGGCTGCAGCTCCCGGATAAGATAACCACGTGGAAATACTTAGATAAGTAGAGATGGGATAATAATTAAGGCAGAGCTAGCCCATTAGCAATGATAGTCATTGGCCAACAGGATTGTATCAAATACAGAGTGTTTGTATCTTGTATCTCTGAGTGTTATTTGGGGCTGGTGCGGGCTGTGGGCCCAGACTGGCAGCAAGAAGGATGGCTCCGGCGGGTAGGAACAACCTACCATCACATAATGGTGCCAGAAGTGGGATTGAGAACTTTCACTTAAAACTTAACAAAAGCTTAAAAAATAGTTTTTAGAAACAAAGGAACAGAGACTAACAAGACCTCTTGGTAGCAGCATTTTCTCGGTTGGATTTGTTATGCTGTAGACAGAGATTTGCACTGCTCCTTTAAGGGAGGTTTCCAAAATTAGCATAAGCGGCAAAAAACTGCCTTGCTTTTAAAGAGCTCTGCTAACAATTCATTGGTGTATATGAGAGCTGCAATGAAGGTTTACACTGTGTTTTAAAACATATGCTGGTTTGGGAGAGAAAAAGAAACAAGATACAATGGTTTAAAAAAGAAAAAAGGAAGTAGAATGGATGGGTATGGTGGTGCACGCCATTAATCCCAGCACTCAGCAGGCAGAGGCAAGCAGATCTCTGTGAATTCAAAGTAAACCTAGTATGCAGTGAATTCTAGGACAGATAAAAGTTACACAGAGAAACCCTGTCTCAAAATATGTAAAAATAGAAGTAGAAGAAATAGAGTAATAAAAAAGCCACGTAAAGATGGAAAACACAGAGAAATTTTGGATACTATACGCACTTCTGTTGTCTTTAAATTATTTGATTGCTGAGAAAATAACTACTGATAAAAGAAATGCTACTGGATTAATTCAATTTATATATTTTAAAAATGCGTTGACTCCAAAATTTAAGCCTAAGGACATGTTACTGGGGGAAAGGATTTCTATTTTTGTTTCCACAGAAAATGAAAAGCTGTGGATTCCTTCCAGACTTATATGGTTTGATCAAGCCAGACCCCCTGAAACAGCTTCCCAGGTGTTCCAACATTCAAAGCAATTGAGACAAAGCCTTGTAAACTATAGCCAAGATTTCTGCATCTTCTTTGGACCCCCATGACAGCGCCCTCTACCAGCAGGAAGTAGTTTGGAAAGAACGATGCCCAAATTCCCAAATATTGTTTATAAATGTTTGATTTCATTTAAATGGACTGGGTTATAAATGGCTATAACCACAAACAATCTTTTTAAAGGTTAAAAAAGGAATTATGGTATAGATATGAATACTTTGCTTTGGAATGGATTTTCTTTTATTGATACAATTTAAGGTCAATCTTGTGATATATATATATATATTTCTCCTCTTGTTTAGGTACTGTGTTTATATAGCTCATTGGAAAATGTAATGCATAATTTAGTACAGATTAGAAAATTACCTATGATAGTCAAAACTTGGAGTTAAGTTAGTTAGGATTTCTAGATATGCAGAGATATATTTGAGATAAATAAGCATTCTTCAAAACTGTCAAAGACCTACAGAATATGGCATTTAAAATGGTTTAGGGTTTTTTTTTTTTTTTTTTGACAATGTGTATCGTGTATGTTTCTGCCAGCCCGCCAGTCTGGGCTCACAGCCGCACCAGCCCCAAATAACACTCAGAGACTCTGTATTTGATACAATCCTGTTGGCCAGTTACCATTATTTTTTATGGGCTATCTCTGTCTTAATTATTAACCCATTTCTACTTATCTAAGTATTTCCACGTGGTTTTCTTGCCTTCCTCCCTGGTCTACATCTTGACTCCACCCTACTACTTCCTCTTTCCTCCTTCTAGTCTCCTAGCCCCACCTATCTTGCTATCTCATGGCCACAGTGCTTTATTAACCAGTATGAGAAACATATATACAGAATAACATCTCCCATCAACAATGACGCACAACTGCTCCTGGTAAAACCACCTGTGTCAGAAAAGAAGATGGACATTGAAGAAACGTATTATGGAGTTTGCTTCTAATATGGCAAGACTAGCCATTTGGGCAAGGTACTGTTCTTCTGGACTGTTTGACTTTATGTTATAGAAACTGGACATGCAGGAACCTCAAAAAGATAACTGCTGATGCAAGATGGACATTGCTACAGATTCCTGCTTCATGGAAGAGGCTGCCAGACAGCCAGACAGTCTACAGGACACAGAGAAAAATGACTGACAAACTGCCATTACAGGTGGACAGTTTAAAGATTCCTGCTTGGTTGAGGAGTCTGGAGAGACACTATGGCCTATGGGCTGAAGATGGAACATTACAGAAGAACTTCGGGTGACTGACCAGGCAATGAATTGTCTCAGTCATTTCTAGAGTTTATATATTATCCTTCTGTGGTCTTTGATGGAGTTGAAGACAGATAGTTATGATTATAGTTTTCCTTAGTTAGGATTAAAGATAAGTTACATATAGGACTTTAGACTCACAAAGATAGGATAGATGATATTTTCTTTAAGTCTTACAAAATGTTAATGGACTAAATATTGTTAACTGTGATTCTTATTTGATAACTGTTTTTTGTTATATTTTGCTATGTTAAGGTTAAACCCCTTCTTTTATTTTAGACAGAAAAGGGGAGATGTTATTCTGTATATATGTTTCTCATACTGGTTAATAAAGCACTGTGGCCAATAGAAAACTAGATAGGTGGGGCTAGGAGACTAGGAGGAGGAAAGAGGAAGTAGAAGGAGGAGTCAAGATGGAGACCTGAGAGAAGGAAGGTGCCCACCGCGGCTCCCGGATAAGACGAGCCACGTGGAAATAATTAGTAAGTAGAAATGGGTTAATAATTAAGACAGAGCTAGCCCATAAACAATAATGGTAACTGGTCAACAGGATTGTATCAAATAGAGAGTCTCAGAATGTTATTTGGGGCTCACGTGGTGGCGGGACCATGGCAGCATGACCCGCTGCAGCTGGCGGGAAGAACCTGCTGTAACACATATCCATACAAAATGGATCATCACTATTTAGACCTACCCATCCAATGTCTAAATTTCCCTTGAAATTTCAGGTTCTCTCCAATTCAAATAGATCTCTGAGGTTATTTTGTAGGTCTTTATTCACTCCTATGGTCTTCCAGTAATAGCATATTACAACCTTGATGTCTAGTATAAGTGAAGGCATTTGGCTCTCTTAGACTTTTACTGTTTGAAACATTTTTCAAAAAGTAGCACAACTTAGAAATACTTTGATGATTTAAAATAAAACATCAATCTTAAGCAATGGGAACTTGTTTTCAGAGATATCATCAAAGAAAACAAAAAAGAAAAATCAAAATACATTGATCTTAGATTTAAAATGGAAAAACCAAGGTCCATGACTTGGTAAAACTTCTGCACTCATCATTCCCTAATCAGAGCACCAACGTATTCTAATTGTCAATGGTGGAATGATAATTGACTCTACTTTTTCCTCTCTAGTCCTCCCATTTAAGAAGCAGGAAGGAGGACTTTGTGTAAGTAGACTATTAGTTCTTGACAACAAGAAATATAGCTGCTTTACAGCTTTTCATGTTTCAGTCATACATATCTGGGCTCAAGGTTTGGAAAGTTCAAATTAAATTTCCCAGTATTCAGTTCATGTAAGTGCCTTGGGGAAATTGACTTTTCAGTGTCTTATCATGATTGTCACATTCTTAGGCTATGAGTTTCTCTTCACTAAAATACACCAGTGTTCTAAAAGTGTAGGTTTTATAACTAGGAAAATCAAACACAACACTTCTTTTTACTGGGGTTCTTTGTCAATGTGAGGTAATGCTAAAAGTTGTTTACAAAGCTTGCCACTGCCTTTTTCTCACCAAGTTTATATTTACCATCACTTTTTGACTTACCTACTATGTGCAAACCCAAGGATAAGTCAGCCCATAATTGTACCCTTTCTTTATATTATTCAAATATATTCATTCCCAAGTTGTCTAACTTTAAATCTGATGATGTCTCCTGTTGCCTCAATTGAATTTTACCTTCCTAGATACTAAAATATAACCAATACGTCTCCAATCCTTTATTATTTGTTTGCCCATAAGTTTTTCCAACCAAAAAAATAATGAAAGCAATGAAATAAAAATGTTTACAAATTTATATTGTCTTTCAAAAATATGAATAATGAATTCAAACTATATTTTTATATGGTTGCCTCTAATAACTTACTAAGGCTATCACAGAAAGAAATGACTTGACAGATTTAGATGACCCCTCCTGGAAGGCATCACCTTACATGTGGAGTGGGGGGTGGAGAGGAGGGGAGGGTGGTTGGAGAGAGGGAAAGAGGGAGGGAGGGAGGCAGGGAGAAGGAACTGGGATCAATATGTAAAATAAAAATAAACAAAAAGAAAAATAAAGAATTTGCTCATCAAGATGCCTTTGAAAGTACATAGAAATGTGTAAGCATAAGAATTCATGTCTTAAGATCTTCTGAGGTCATCATATTTCTCTTACCCATAATTTCTCTTGTCTATATATTAATGCAAAGAAAAAGAAAGGACTCCCCTCATTTTCCTTTTTCTGACTATACACAAACTCAAAGATCCCCAAGCAAGATGACACACTAGAAATAAACACAGGAAACTTTCTTCTTGGCAATGTATTCTAGAAGCAAAGACTAAATAAATAGTTGAAAAGGTAGAAAGAACAAGCCAAATACTTTAACTTTTGTTCAAAGTCTAACTAGAAATATTGTCATAGAGTGAGCTTTGCCATCTTTAGTTTCTGGGAGAAATCTGCATGGAGAACATTCCTTGGGCTGGCACCCCTGGGAGAGGGCTCCCTTAAATTCTTCACAGATGGTCTCTGGACACAAGCAGCTGTTCTGCATGCCAAGGACATGAAGAGAGAAGGAACTACCAAGCTGATTTCTGAGGATGCTAGCTCCCAATCCAAATAAGGAAATCACAGCCAAGACCCTGGTTACTTGTCACTTTTTCCTTACAATTCTGAGTCCTTATTTGTGCTCCTTTGGAGGCAGAGGGTCATCACATCATTGCCATCTATGTTCTCCTCAGTGTTTGGCCACAGATTTTCTTAAACACTTTATACTGAGGGCATTTTGGTTAATGCTATGTTATTATTAAACAAAAACTGAAACAATTCTGGTGAGGTTTCCAACTCTGGTGCTTTAGAAGATGATTAACTTCTGCCTGTCTTTCATTATTCTTTAAGACTGAAGTCTTAAAGCTTCCCCTGTCTAACAAACATTCATGTCATCTCTGAATATCAATTTGCTAATCTAACACTGAATCCCCTTTAATCCAATTCACACAAGTACATGCAGGATTTCTGCAAGCCTCTTGCTACTTTACTCATTTTAAAATTATTTGAAATTTATTCATGTGGACCAGGAAGCATTTTCTTTATATTAGAAATATAAAGCATGAGGAAGCACTAACGTTTTGTAAATAATTTATCTAAAGTCCCATATGTGTTGAACAGCTGTAAGAAAGGGAGTTTCACACTAACTGAATTGTGAAAGATTATCCTAATATAAAATGTTACTTCTAATGGGTAGGAAATTTAGTGTGTCTAATATGAAGATTAATTGAAATTATTAATGACCACAGTTTAATTTTTTTATGAGACATGGTGGGCAGTGTTTTCTCCCTGCTTGCTGCTCCCATGTCAGTAGAGCACTTTTGATTTATGCCTGATCACTCTCTTTTTACTCTTCCTGTGTTTTAGGCACTGTACAAAGCTATCTACTCATCATCTGCTAGCTACACAAGTCATCTTTAGAAAGATATTGTTTACTGTGTACTCCTATAATGTAAACTTCAACAAGTGGTTTCAAAGAGAAAATAAAAACATAAAACACTTCTCACACTGTATTATGTTCAAAAATTATAATAATTACAGTGGTTAAAACAAAACAGGAATTAAAATTTATTGATTGGCATGTTTTGTATCAACACAGGGTACTACGAAGCCTATTGACCTCAGAACTATCAACACAATACAACCTTAGAAGAATTAAACCATGAACTCCATAATTTTTTTTAAATAGAGCTAAGTAGGTCAGACTGCTGAGAGCCCTGGCAATGAGTTTCCTTCTGACTGGGAAAGCATTCTCCACCATGGAAGGATGAAGGCTGAATCATAAATCTACCTTGTTGCTTATAAAGAAGTTATTTAACTAGAATCTTGGAGTATTTCTGATAGTATTGATAATATCAAACAGTTCCTCAAGCTTAAGCTTTCTTCCCCTTCTTCCCCCATTTTCTCCCTCCCTGCCATACACACGTAAATTTTAGTCCTTTTTTTCTTTGTAATATTTTATTTATTCTTTGTGAATTTCATGCATGTATACAATATTATACCATACCCTCTCAGTATACACACACACACACACACACACACACACACACACACATCCAACACATCACCCTCCCAATTCATATCCTCGTCTTTTTCCATGTATACCTCACTCAGTCCTTTTAGTGCTGCCATATACGCACATGACTGATGGAATAGGGCCATCCACTAAAGCAAAAGAAACCTACCAGTGGGTACACCCCAGTGAAAATGATTTTAGTTTCCCTCAGCACTCATTATTTGCCAATAACTCTTCAAAAGCCCTCCACGCAGCCCTAAATCTGTAATCATTTTGTCTTGGTCTTTTGTACGTTTTGTGCAGATAACCACAGCTTCTGTGAGTTCGCGGATGTGGATGCCATGCAGTGTCCACAGGACAGCGTAGTATAACATTCCTTTTTATTCTCCAGCTCTTTGTGTTTCATCTTCTATGATGTCTTGAGCCTTGGAAGTGGGTGTTAGTAATATATATCCCATTTAAATCCAAGTGCTCACAGTCATTTAGTCTCAGCACTTTATTGATACAGTTATGAATCCCTGTATCAATCACTAGCCACTATAACAGAATTTTTCTAACCAAGGCTGAGAGCCATACACATTTATGAGTATAAACATAACTATTTTGATTTGACAACATAACCATTCAGAACAATGCTTTCCCACAAGGATGTATGGTCATTTGAGCGGGTTTATTGTTCTCGGCATGAAGCCACTCCTGTGCTGTTTGTTGTAATTTAAGAAAAGCAGTGTTCCAGAGAAAGATGCCATGTGACAGACTTGGAGCAGAGGGTTTTGTTTTGTTTTGCTGTTTGTTTGTTTGTTTGTTTGTTTGTTTGTTTTGATTTGATTTGGGGTTTTTTTGGAGGGATTTTTTTTTCTCTTAGTAGGGAAAGGGACCACAAAAAAGGGAAAGGGAAGTGGGGAGACCAGCATCTGGAGCCTGTAGCAGCAAGAGAGGGAGAAAAGGAAGGAGGGGGAGAGAGGAGAAAGATGTGGAGAGACGGGATGGAGGGGAACAGACAGAGAGAGGGAGAGAAAGACAGAGAGAAGGATGGGAGGTGGGCAGGGCCCTTTTAAAAGGGAGCATAGTGAATATGAACCTGTAATGCTCTTAGTGGCTGCAGCTAGGGGTGTATCCTGTCAGAATCCTAAGGACAGGCCATTACAGATGCCTGAATACTAACATGTTGACCTCAAATACAATTAGAAAGCAGTTGGTTACCCCATAGCATCCATACCACTACTATGCCAGTGGACACATCTTTCCTGGAAGGTCAGTATTGTAACATGCAGGGTGCATCATGGGGTAAGACCATACCATTGATGTCTTTTGTATTCCACTGAGCAATATGGCATGTGCCAACTATGAAATCTAGCCAATAGAAGAACATTCACCAGTAAGTTCCAAGTTAATTTCTTTAAGTCCTGCAACTACTAAGAGCAACAGTAATAGCCTATATTGTTTTGACTATATCTTGGACCTATCTGTCCAACAAGTTGAAAAAGTTGAAGGAAGGTTTCCCTTGCCTGGCACTGGAGTTTTGTTACACAGTCTATGGCTCTAGGAAGAAAATTATCACTCTATCACTCTATGTAATGTACTGTGTGTGTGTGTGTGTGTGTGTGTGTGTGTGTGTGTGTGTGTGTTTGTGTGTGTGTAATATTACATAGAATGATAATTCTGTTATGTGTATAAATTATAACATTATATAGTACACAGAAAACATACTACACAGAGTGATAATACATATAGTGTAATTTTTGTACAGTTATAAAATAATGTTTCTTTAAAGCTTTTATCTAAAAAAAATCTTTAATGTTATTCATCTTTCTTTTCTCTCCCTTTTTACTTCCCTACCCCTCCTGAGTTAATAATTCCTCCATTTTGTTTTCTTTCCTCTTAGATAGCAACAATATCCTACTATCTTCTCAGGTAACCCTTATCTGTCTAATTGGATGAAAGGATGATTCAATAGATAGAAATTGATGCATGTCACTGAAGCCTAATAAACTGCCTGTGGTTGCAGAAATCATAGACTTTAGATGAAAACCTACTGCTGTTATTTTCCTAAGTGAATACAACGTCTACCTGTATTCTAAATGCCTACCCTGTACCCAAAGATAATTGTAGCTCTCCCACACTGTCAAAGAAACTTAGTTTTGCAGCCAACAAAGGTTCCTAAAGAGATACACAACTGTCAAAGTGCAGCAAATAAGTGGCCATGGGATATCCAGCTCCAAATGGTACACCTATAATACAATTCCTACCCATAAGGCTCAAGGAACATTGTGCAAGAGGGGTTGGAAAGACTATAAGTACCAGAGGAAAAGGATACTTGCTTTAAAACAGTGTAATAACCATAAACAATATGGCTGTCTGCACAAGACCTGTGCAAAAGCATTGTATCTGGCATGGTAACATAAATGGGGGGAATTTCACAAGGCTCTAACCTTCCCATTATAGCTCAGGCCTTTCTTTAGTCTTCTTTTCTGTTTTAGAATAAGGCTTGGCTGCAGCATAAAGTTTCTTCATGCTCTTATTTTTCTCCAAAATGTGCATGTCATATTTTTTTCTGTGCCAATTGCTCTTTCTCATTGTCAACCTCTATACAACAGATTGCTAATAACTATGTGACAGAATCAATATTAGGTTGTCTTGAAATCTATTCCACTAAAGAAATTAGTCTATCCCTTCTAAATTTAGCCTCAGACAGATTCTTAGGACAAGGGCAGAAAGCAGCTAAGTTTTTTACCAAAATATCACAAGAATGATCTCTAGCCCAATTGCTAATATGTTTCCCCTCTGAAGCTTCTATAGCTACACTACAATAGTCCACACACCTCTCCACACGTCTGTCTTTCATGCCCCTACTAGGATGACCCATTAAGCTCTGCTTGAAGTGTTCAGCCACTTTTCCAGTCCAAAGTTCCAAAGTCTTCTACAATTCTTCCAGAAGCCAATGAGGCCAGCTTATTCACAGTCATAGTCTACTTCCTAGTAACCAATTTCCATCTTAGTTTCCTGTTGTGATAAAGACCACAACCAAAAGTGATTTAGATAGGAAAGGGTTTATTTTATCTTACAACTCTTAGTCTACATTTCATCACTGGGGATAGTTGGCAGGAACTTGAGTCAGGAACCTGGAACTAAGAAATAAAGAAGCCATGAAGGGGTGTTTCTTAATGGCTTGCTTTCCATGGATTGATCATCTGCTTCTTTACACTACCCAGGACTACCTGTCACCACCACACTAGCCTGTGGCACCATTCCAGATGGACAGGGCCCTGCAACTTTAATCATTAATCAAGAAAATGTCCTCACAGACTTGCCTGTAAGCTAATCTGAAAGAGGAATTTTCACAATAAGGTACATCTTACCATTTGACTCTAGCTTGTGTCAAGTTGACAAAAACCCATCTCAGACACTCAGTTTATTTACATATGTAATTAATAAACAAAATTCATGGGAGTCCTATGTGAAATATCTGTTCTTAGAAATTGATGCCATATTATACATACAAATAGAAGTTGAATACCAGCTTTGGTGTAGAGACTACATTTGCTGAAATACTATATTCTCTACATTGCATTTCAATTGGAGTTATTAATAGATTTTTCTTTTGTTTTACTTCATGTTGACTTTTTCCTAAAATACACAAAAATATTTCAAAAATTTCTGAACTATTTCACAAAGACAAAGTTTAAGGCTGAAATTTTCCACTGTGAAGTCATTGGAACCTGGCCAGAGTGCAATCACATAGAGAAGAAAAATGATACTTATGTGCAACAAATGAAGCCAGATGAAACCAGGGATGTCTTCTTTTTAATCAAGCATGCACAGCACACATGGGAACCTGAAGAAATCTAAAAACAGTCATATTTAACTTGGACTTGGAAACAATTCTCCCTTTCCTAATATGGATATTTTCTTTTACTTGGCATGGGTCAACTCTCAAGAAGAGGTCATGCCTTTGAATTTTTCTTTCACAAATCAGATAACTGTAGAAGTAGGTCTAGTTGGGGCATTAACTATTATTGCTTTGGTTCCTTTGAGTTATCTATGATGGTTTAAAGGGGGCTGCATAAAAACAGAGCCAAAGATATTCCTAAATAAAAGAGATGTGAAATTATAGGTTTTCCATTATAGACTTCAGTCTCTACTTATACTTTATTAGCAAACTAGACTTTTTGCCTATGTTCCCACATTTTCATTCCCATAGAAAATTTCAAGGTAACAACATACAAATCAAAATAGGGATTGCTGATGAACACACTTTAATGTTAGCTCAAAATCACATAATATTTTCATGACAATTGGTCTTCCCCATGGCATACTTGTGTCATTTATCCAACTTTAATTTACTGAGTGCCAATGTTTTGCTCTTTTAAATGTCTACATTTGAACAGTATCTATAACCCTAAATACCCAACTAAAGCATTCATGAACCTTCAGAGAGAAGTCAAATGCATTCCTGCTCAAATGAACTGACATATATGTTAATTGAGAAATGTTGACTTTTCCTCCATTTGGGATAAAAGGAATAAAAAGAAAACCAGACACCTCTTACATCTCAGTAAACAGTGGTGCTTAGAGAAATATGGCCATACTCTCCAAAGCTATTGCACTCCTCTGCGGTCACACATTCTTTCCCTTGACCTATTACAGAGGTGTTGGATGTCTTGCCTCCTATAGTGCACTGACTCAGTTGGAAACAACTGCATCAGCTAACATGAATTTGGCCTGTTTGGGACATGCTAGCAAGGTTTTTCCACCTTAAAAATCTTTTACAGCTAGTCTTCTGAGTTATTGTCTGCTCAGTCACTATCTTCCACCCAGTTTTCTTTCCATCTTACCATGTCCTGAGAACCACTTGAAAATTTGTGATCTTTCAAAATAGAAATGCCAAGGAATTCTACTCATTTAGATGCTCTGGGCTCATGATGCCCACAGTTTGTGCTTCTAGCTGTTACCCTGTTTGTCCTGCTAGAGAAAGAGCAAATGTGTAAAATAAGTGGAAGTGGTGTGGGGCGTTAGAGTTTATGTTTGCATTTCCACCCTTACATGCCACTTAAATTAGTCTAGGTCTTCAGGTGGTGAGGCCAAATACAGTCTAACTGAATATAAGCCTGTTGATCCCAAAGATCCTCTCTTGGAAATGTTTACCTAGTCATTTCATTTTTTCTTTTGAAGACTAATAGAAGTCAAAGACATCACTAAAATCTTTCTGAAAGAAACTTAAAATTAAAAAATATCACTCTAGTCCTTCTGGAAATTTCCAGCTCTTTTCTTTGAGAACAAATTACTGTGGCTGTGTTGCTAAATTTTGATCTACCTGTATATGGGAGAAGAATCCTTATGTAATCTATCAATATAATCCACCATAAAAAGAAATTGAAAAAGAAAAATCATATGATCATCTCACTAGATGCTGAAAAAGCCTTCAGCAAAATCCAACACCACTTCATGCATGATAAAGTTGTGGAGAGATCAGTGATAACAGGAACATACCAAAACTCAATAAAAACAATATACATTAAACCAACAGACAACATCAAACTAAATGGAGAGAAACTCAATGCAATTCCTCTAAAATCAGGAACAAGACAAGGTTGTTCACTCTCTCCATAGCTCTTCAATATTGTACTTGCAGTTCTAGCTAGAGCAATGAGACAACAAAAGAAGATCAAAGGGATACAAATTGGAAAGGAAGAAGTTAAATTTTTACTATTTGCAGATGATGTGACAGTTTACATAAATGACTTGAAAAACACTACCAGGGAACTCATGCACCTTCAGCAAAGTGGCAGAATGCAAGATTAACTTTAAAAAAAGAGAAAAAAATCAGTAGCCCTACTACATTCAGAGCATAAAGGGGTCGAGAAAGAAATCAGAGAAACATCACCATTTACAATAGCCAAAAGCAACATAAAATATCTTGGGGTAACACTAATGAAACAAGTGAAAGACATTTATAGGAAGAACTTTGCATCTTTAAAGAAAGAAATTAAAAAGATACCAAAAAACGAAAAGATCTCCCACGCTCTTGAATAGGTAGGATCAACATAGTAAAATGGCAACCTCGCCAAAAGCAATCTACAGATTCAATGCAATCCCCATCAAAATCCAAGCACAATATTCACTGACCTTGAAAGGATAATACTCAACTTCATATGGAAAAACAAAAGATGCAGGATAGCCAAAACAACCCAGTATAATAAAGGAACTTCAGGAGGCATCACCATTCCTGACTTCAAGCTCCACTATAGAGCTATAGTCCTGATGGGAAATGTCATTCTGTAAATATGGTTCTCATATTTGGTAATGAATAAAGACCAAGATGAGTAAGAGGTCCGGACCCTCTCTTCCATAAGATAATATCATGTGGATACTTAGATTGATAAAAATGGATTAATATTTAAGACAGGGCTAGCCAATGAGAAATGTTGCTCACAGGCCAACTGCTTTATATCTAATACAGCGTCTCTGTGTGTTATTTGGGGCTGATGCCACTGTGGGACCAGACTGGCAGGAAAAATGCTCATAACAAAATGGCACTTGCAATGTGGGTACTAAGAACTTTCACTTAAAACTTGACAAAGCTTAAAAAGGGGTTTTAGAAACAAAAGAACAGAGACAAGCAAGGCATCTTAATAACAACATATTTCTCAGTTGGGCTCTGTTTTGCTAGAGACAAGCATAAATTTGTTTATCGCCATGCAAAAAACTTGAGTCCAAATGAACCTGGAAACAACCTATATGTCCCACAACTGAAGAATGGATAAATAAAATGTGGTACATTTACACAATGGAGTACTACTCAGCAGAAAAATAAATAAATAAAAGACAATGTAATCTTGAAATTCGCCAATGGATGGAACTAGAAGGAACTATCCTGAGTGAAGCAATCCAGTCACAAAAAAGAGGAACATGGTATGTACTCATTGATAAATGGATTTTAGACATACAACAAAGGATCATCAGCCTATAATTCACACCAACAGAGAAGCAAGGAAACAAGCAGGACCCTAAGAAAGTCATACAAGGTCCCCCCCCCCAGAAGGGGAAAGGAACAAGATCTCCTGAGCATATTGGGGGTGGGGGTGAGGGACAGTGAATGAGAGGGAGTTAGTAGAAAGAGAAGGGGAGAAGAGGAGGAGATAGGAGAACATGAGGGAACAGGAAGACTGAGTCAGAGGAGGAAGAGAGGAAAGCAAGAAAAGAGATACCATAATAGAGGGAGACATTATAAGTTTGAAGAGAAAACTGACTCTAGAGAAATGTTCAGAGACCTACAAGGATGACCCCAACTAACAATCTGAGCAATAGTGGAGAGGATACCTTAAATGCCCTTCCCTGATAATGAGATTAATAAACTAACTTATACACCATTCCGGAGCCCTCATCTAGTAGCTGATGGAAACAGAAGCAAACACCCACAGCTAAACACTGAGCCAAACTCCTGGAATCCAGTTGCAGAGAGGAAGGGGTGATAAGCAAAGGGGTCAAGACCAGGCAACAGAAACTCAGTATAGGTCTGACCCAGACATCCTGAATGTGGGTTTCAGTTAGAAGGCCTGGGCAGTCTAAGGGACCACTAACAGTGGAAACAGGATGTATCCCTGGTGCACAAAAGGAATTTGGGAGCACATTCCCCATGGAGGAATACTCCCTTAACCTAGAAACAGGAAGAAGGGCCTAGGCCCTACCCCAAATGACTTGACAGATTTTGATGATCCTTCCTGGAAGGCCTCACCCTCCCTGTGGAGTGGGCGGGGAATGGGATGGGAGGGGGTGTCGGGGGACATGAAGGATGGTAGGGAGAGGAAACTGGGATCAATATGTAAAATAAGAAATAATAAAAATAATAAAAAGCACCTTGAACTTAAACTGATAAGAAATTGGTGACAGAGAATGAAGTAAGTAGAATGAGTGGGGGAAAAAATTAAAGGCCATAATAGTACCACAGAAGATGAAATCTGGGGCCAGGTGAAAACAGACCCTCTTTTTCTATATAAGGGGAATATTAAAGTCTTTGTGACAGGAAATTGGAAGAAATGGAAGCATGGTGACAGGAAAGCCCAAGAGAACATCATCTACTGAGGGTGGGTAAGAAATGTCTGAAAAAAGCCTAAGTTAATGGCACTTTTGTTAAAGCTGAATTTCAGATCACTATTAAGTTCATACACTTTTCTAAATTCTATATTATTTTGTATTTTTGTTACAAATTAGTTTATTTAATTTCTATTTACCAGAAGGTGAGCAGAAGCTTCTCTAGAGCTCCCTCTCTGTTGAAAATTCACATCTAAATGTTAAAGAAATGCATCATATTTAATAAATATAAAAACTTACACTGTTGTAAATTATGTTAATAAAAGAAGACTGAGTAACAATGCAAATATTAGTGGGTGGGGTGTGTTCAGATCTAGCTACCCCCTTTTGATGGAGATGGGCAGAAAATTCCAGTCTTGAATTCAGTTGCTTTTGATGAAGTTCTCCAGCTTATAAGCCATATCCTTGCACACAGAACTCCATGCATCCATCTATTTCCTTATGCTTGTAGAAAACAAAGTTTACCATGTGCATTGGTTTGAATGAGAAAGTGTTCTTCCATAGACTTGTGTATTTCAACATTTGTCCCCATTTGAAGACATTGGGGCAATGGTGAAGCCTTGCTGGAAGAAGTATGTCATTGTGGATGAGCTTTGAGTGGTCCTGCCGTCTCCCTGTTGTGAGATGTTAAAACAGTACTACAAGTAAAACAGTTTACAAGAGTAAACTCTGCTTAATCTTGTTGAGACTATTTTAGGTTTAACTAGAATTTGATCTCCTTCATGGGGATAAGGTGGAAAATTAACCAAATCTGTTCTAGGACCTGAGTCCAAGATGTCCCAGCTAACTTGTCTTAGCTTCTGTTTAACTGCTCACTTATAGAAACCTCCCTGTGCAGTTGCTTAGCAACATGGCAAGATGTGGCTTTTGCCTTTAAAAGCCCCTTGGTCTAAGTGCTCCGGCCTCCACTTCAGTCCAGAATACCTGAGTGCAGCCTCAACAGACTGGAATCAAGACTTTTAATTGGCTATAAACTGTGTTTCAGTGGTCATCTCTTCCTGTAATCCTACTTCTGGTTCCAGTTCTCCATTTCTTGTGTATGGATGAAGGCATAATCTCTCAGCTTCCTACTCCTGCTGCCATGCCTCCCTGACTTAATGGATCTTCCCTCTGGAACCATCAGTGCAAATAAAGCCTTTTATAAGTCAGTCTTAGTCATGGATATTTTGTTGGAGCAAAAGAGAAGTAATGAATACACCACACACATTCCAGGATGGAAGAAGAGGGATAAAGCAAATGTAGCAGGCTAGTGAAAAGACCAGAGGACACTGAGACTTCAGAGGGAAACTATTTACATGAGTCATTTATCATGATACTTGGTGTAACTTTAAACAAAGAAGTGTGTCATAAAAGAAGGAAAAAGAAAAAAAAAACAAATGACTAAACCTTGAAAGAAAATGATATCAGGGAACTGCAGGGATGGGTCAGCGGGTGAAGTGCTTGCCTTTCACACATAAGGACTGAAGTTCAGCTCCCCAGAAACACATAGAGAACCATATGTGCCTGTAATCTCAGCATTGTGAGGCAAAGGCAAGAGAATAAGAAGTTCAAAATCATTCTCAGATACATAGCTGGAGGCCAACCTGGATCCATGAGACCCTGTATGAAAAAAAAAGAAGAAGAAAAAAAAAAAAGGAAGGAAAGTATGTTAAGGGATCTGGAGTGAGAAGTGGTCATCTAGAGGTACACCTAAGTTCAGACAAAGAATTGTACATCCTGGAAAGAAGACCAACCTAGAGAAAGTCAAGAAGACAGAATCAAGGGATGGGGGAACGGGACTGGAGAGCAGCCATCAGGAACTCAAAGGACAGAGATAGTGAAAGCCACAATCTGGAAAAGAGAAAGGAAGGGGGAGAAGGGGACAGTCGGAAAAAGATAGATGGATAAATACATAGATAGATAAATAGATAGACAGACAGACAGACATATCTATATGTAGAATAGATAAACTTTATTAAAACAAACAGCTCACATCAGGATGGGAGGGGCCCCATAGTTAGGAATTCATTGAGGTCTTTGGGTTGGGCATCCTCTTTTTCTGGACTCCTAAACTTCTTTATTGGTCCAACTCCAGTATCCTCCCTTGGGCATGTTCTATTGAGACTTTGCAGTAGATGTAGGAAACAATCTTTTTTTTCCTTTATTTTAATTAATAATATAATTTAAAAATTTTACCTGTCGATGCCAGTTTCCCCTCCCTCCCTCCCTCTCTCCCACCCTCCCTCTTACCCTTTTCCCCTGTGACATGCACCCTGGCCACCCTCCCTTCCCATCCCGCCACACCCATTCCACTTGTAGGTTTATGCTATCCAGGTTGGGCCACGTAAATCTGTCAAGTCATTTGAAGTAGGGACTACGACTTCTCTCCTGTCTCTAAGGGGGCTAAGGGGGTATCCCTCCATGAGGGGTGTGTCTGCAAGGTCCTTTTGTGCACCAGGAATACATCCTGGTTCTACTATGTGAGGTCCCTCAGACTGCTCAGTCCTTCTAGCTGAGACCCATATTCAGGGGGTCTGAATCAGTCCCATGCTGGATTCTCAGCTATCAGTCTCGGGGGGCCCATTAGCTTCTCCTTGTTCAGGTCAGCTGTCTTTGTGTGTTTTTGCAACCTGGTCCTGTCCCCTCTCTCTCTCTCTCTGCATCTGGATTCTAGTTGGACTCAGTGTTTAGTTATGGGTGTTTGCTTCTGTTTCCAACAGGTACTAGATGAGGGCTCCATAATTGTGGATAATTTAGTTGATGATCTCACTATCAGGGAAGGGCATTTATGGTAGCCTTTCCACGGTTGCTCAAATTGTTAGTTGGAGTCAGGCTTGTAGGTCTCTAGACCTTTCTTTAGGTTCAGTTTTCTCTTCAAACCAATAATGGCCCCCTCTTTAATGTGCTCTCTCTCTCTCTCTCTCTCTCTCTCTCTCTCTCTCTCTCTCTCTCTCTCTCTCTCTCTCTCTCTCTCTCTCTCTCTCTCCTGTCTTCTATGCCTACCCTGACTCAATCTTCCTAGTCACACGTGCTTTCCTCTCCTCCCCTTCTCTTTCTCCTAGTTCTCTCTCCAAGCAGTCCCACTTAAAGCAACTGGTCCCTGCCATTGAAATCGGGCTGAGTTTGCCTGAATCTCCTTCAGGAGGAAGGGAGGAAAAGAAGGCGGAGAGTGTTAGAGACGACAGACAAGTGGTTTCTTGTGATTTTTAATGAGAAACACCCTCTACCACTTGTTAATGTTTGAACACTTGGTTCCCAGTTGGCGAAGTTGTTTGGAGAAATTTTGCAGGTGCAGGCTTGCTGCCAGAAGTATGTCACTGGGGATGGGCTTTTGGGGTTTTATATCCTCACCCCACTTCCAGTTCACTTTCTGCTTCCTGTCTGTAGGTGACGATATGATCTCTCAGCTTTCTTCTCTGGTCACCAGCTGTGACGCCTCCCTGAAAGTTAAGGACCCTTCCTCTAGAAGAAGCCATCTAGCAAAGTACTCTTTCTTCCCTAAGTTGCTGATGAACATGGTGTTTTATCTCATCAACAGCAAAGTAACTTATACAGTCCTCCTCCACATATTTTCTTAAGTCACAGAATAGGAAGAAATGAATCAGCATTTACAACAGGAACACCCTCAAAAAACAAAAACAAAAACAAAAAACTCACACCTTTGGGAAGATGCTTTGTCAACGCTGAATATATGAAATCCCCCAAAAAAGGCCATCTGTATCTGCACTGCCCATTATCTCAGTTCTCATTGTTTCTGGCACTTGATTCATGACAGAAGCAGCCTGTTCAGGGAACAAAAGCTCCTTTGTTTTCCAGGGAATGTGAAGTGAGGTAATACACCAATTTTATGAAACCCTCCCCAGGGAGGAAAGTGGCAAGTTTTCCAGTAGAAATAATTGCTTCTGGAATGATAAGAGAGGAAGGTACTTTTGCAAGAACTAGTCTGTCCTGACTGGCTACACTTTCTGTCTTTAGCTTGCTCTTTTAGGTCAGATGTATAAACCAATGTGTTTGGATAGCTTAACGTGTTTGGCTATAGTTTTTCTGCCTTACTAAATCCAATTCAAGTGTTAAAACACACCAGAGCCAAGCTTTTCATCCAAACAAAGCTACGAAACTACCATAGATGAAAATGAGGTAGTTGTCCTCCAGCTTGAAAATATTGATTTCTAACTCTGTGCTGTTTACTTCCCTATGGATTCGCATTCATTTTTATGTCAAATTTTGTTGTAAAAGGAAAGAAACTAAGTGAGTCTAGTAGTTAATCCTTACAGGTCGGCTACACCTTCCTTTCTTTGGAATCACATGTGTGGTGAGAACATCACTGTACCTGTGTCAGGGAGAAGCTATCACAGTTCATTCTGCATCTTCTCTTACTCAAAAGTACACTGGAGATTACTAATCAGTATCTGCTTCTGTCTTATGTGTCCTTACAGATGTTCTCCAGTGCAGTCAAATCCAGCTTCCAATCTTAACCTGCACCTCCTCCTGCTTCCTCACTGTTCCAGATTCCTATCTTTCCTCTAAGCCAATCATGGGAAAACATGTGAGCCATTTACTCTTCACACTGGCACACAGGTGTTCATATGTGTGCATAAATAAGAACTCTCAAGTTCATGAGACTCCAGCTTTCAACTGTCCAATTTTAAGACTTTATAAAACATGTCACCAGAAATTTAAAAATAATTCTATTTATGTATTTACTTTTTTGTCTTTCAAAGAGTAATAGATACTTTGTGGAGAAAAACTTGAATAAAATTATTTTAGCTTTTTATTTATTTTTTATTTTTGAAACTTTCTCTTATTTTTGAAGCTGATTGTCTAGGCAGCAGAGAGCCCTGGAACTCAGTATGTAGCTGGCCTGCAGCTCCTGTTCTTGCCTTTACCTTCCAGATGCTTGAGTTACAGGCATGAGTTCAACTAAAACTATCTTAAATGGTGATATTTTCACTGGTGGGTCAGTAATACTCTATGTGTAATGACAATCAATCTACCAAATAATACTAAGGATAATTCAACACAATGAACTGTTAACACACTAAGAGGGCACAGTATATATCGTATTTACATGATGAAAAAATTAACGTTGTACCTGAAAAGATGTAAAGCATTGTGACTAATAAATTACAGATAGTGTGGACATATACCCATATCTGGAATTCTTTATTAAGTTCTAAGTTGTCTCAGATATTTAGGCTTTAGAAGTCATCATATCTGCCACTTAGTGCATCATTTAGTCAGCAGATGTTATCGGGTGCTTATTGTATACCAGGCACTCAATTATCTTCCAGAGGAAGAAAAGGGAAACTAAGCATAACCAACATATCACGTATAAGTTATGTAGCATGTTAAAGAACAATGAGAAACTCATATATATTAAAGGGAGACAAGCACTCCTCAGGAAAGAAAAGACAACTAATGAATGAGCAATACTAAAGTCGATATAACAGTTGCGACAGGGCTGCATAACTCTGCAGTTTGGTTGGCTGTTGTTTTCTATCCCTAACTATGAACAGAACAAGAACAATACCAATAGACATGCTAAGTGGATGGGGGAAAGCCCATGACCTCAAGCTGATACAAAGAAATACAAGAAACTAAGGAATGCTGAGAGCAGAAGAAAGGACTTCCCCAGGGAAAAGTACACCAATTGGTTATCTAAATGGTCATCCCTGAAGATATATGCATACAGGTAACATTATATAGACTGAGTATCTCGTACTTATGTATTTAGGCATATACATGTATATACACATGTTTATACATACACAGACATATAACAACAATTAATGAAAATTAGGCAATATAATTGAAAGACAGCAAGGGAAGTTGCATGAACAGGCATGAAAGGAGGAAAGGGAAGGGGAAAATTGTGTAATTACATCATAATCTCAAGAAGTAATTAAAATATAAAAATATGTGACAGAAAAATGTCTTTACACATGGTGTCTCACCGGGAGGTAAAGGCTGATGGATCTCTGTAGTGTGAGGCTAGCCTGGTCTATATAATGAGAGCCTGTCTAGTTACATTGCTATTGAAAGGTGAAATTTTCCTCTCATTTCTTGTTTTCTTGAGGATGGAAAGAAAGAATTTATCCAAAAGACAAACTTTTTAAGCAGAAGTAAAGGAAAGCCGAGTGACAGCATACCTCAAAGAGAAAGTATTACAGCAGGCTTATCCAAAGGACAAGGGGTAACAATCCCATTGGGTTCTGTTTTGTACATTTTAAAGACGTTCTTATGAATATTTATGAGGTGAGTGGCATATTCATGGCGCTAATGTGACCTATCTTTTTTTTCCCAAACCACAGAAGACTAGATCTCCCTTTTAGAGCATTTCTTCCCATGATCCTCTTAAGCTTGGGAATAGGGTCAAAACCACAATGAAAATGATATAATGGAGTTGCAGTCTCCTGAGTTTGTAGGGCCTGTGAGTGTGTCTGTGTGGGAAAGAACTCTACTTCCTCAGCTTCTTGTGCATTGGGAAGAAGCTAGCTATAAGCATGAGTTTGTTTGACCACAAAGTGCTCTAAACACCAAGGGACACAGCTAGCAGCTCCTTAGCTCCCTCCCTTCCAACTCCAGGCCTCACCAGGAAACACAGCTACTGAGACACAGTTGACATTTTCTTTAGTTCTGTAACTCAGAATTCTTGCCTACCTGGTCTCAATACTGTGGATGATTTGAAGCTTTTATCAATAGCATCTCATGAGAAACAGCTATAATATATGAGAAGAAAGGGCTAAGAGTGAAATTCATGTACTAATCTAAGCAACTTGAAAGATGCTATCAACCATGATGAAAGCTGAAAATAGCACAAAAATGAAAAGGAAAACTCCTACAATCAGCAGTGGATATCTTGGCTTTAAGGTACCCACCAGACATCCAGCTAGACCTGGCAAGTAGGTAGGTGTAAACAGGAACCAAGGCTATAGAGTGGGTGATATTCTATATTGTGGGGCTCAATGAGATTGCTTAGGGATTAAAGTGAATGGAAAAGAAATGAGAACCAATCACACATAGGAAAATGCTCCAACATAAAGAGATTGGGGAAGAGAGGAAACTAATGAGGGTTCTAGCATGGCAGAAAGCCCTAAATGATGGGTACTGAAAGCCAAGTGAAGCATACCAAGAAGGATGGTGTGATTACCAGGACAGGTCACTAGGGTGAGGTCTACAATTAGAAGGGTGGAGATTATCTGTGGTGTTGATAAGAGAGATATTTAAGAACTGTGAGCAGAGACAGTACATTTGGAAATGAGTCTGAGAGGGAATGGAAAGTGGAGACATTGACAGTAAAGGTATTGTTCAATAAATGCCACTGCAGAGAGGAGCTGAAGAGGAAGAAAATATCAGGAGAGGGAAACAGAGAGGAGCAACTGAGAAAATAAACAGCACTCACTGTGTTTTTGTCTCCAGAAAGACTGATGGAAGCTTCCTGGTCACCAATTACACTGACTTTTTAAAGCCTAGTTTGTTCTATATCTATTTATTTCGTGGTGGTGAGGGGTCTGTCTGTCTGTCTGTCTGTCTGTCTGCCTGTCTGTTGAAAGCTTGATAGAACGGATTATTTTCTTCTATCATGAAGGTTCCAGGAATTGAACTCAGATCATCAGGCTTGACAGCAAGCACCTTTATCCACTGATCCCTGTCAGCTTGCTTCCCTTCCATTTATCCTTTCATTAACTTCTACTTCTGTCCGACCAACATCTGTAGAGTAGACTACATTCTAGGCACAGTATTGTACCATGGGCTAGGAGATTTATTTCATGATCAAGAGATATTTATACCTTCACTAGTGTCTCTTGAGGAGAGCAAAAGCTAAACACAATGAGAGACCCAGCAACAAGCAGAGATGAACAAAGGAACTTTTATGTACCCTATTGTCTTAGATGATGTCCTATATCTCATTTCCTGATGCTACAAGTTCTTTTATTTTCTTTCTTACTGATATCACATCTTTTTTCATCATTTACTAAACTTGTGCACATGTGCAACAATGTTAAAAAAAATTTTTAAATTAGTTATTTGAAAGTTTCATACAATGTGTTTTGATAGTATGTACCCCAACCCTTCCCAGATCCACCCTCATTCCCTACTTTGTGTCTATTATTTTTTATCCTTCAAGACAAGTTTGTGCTGCACAAATATTTTTAGATTGTGATCATCCACTTGGGGAGCAAGAGAGTGGCCAACGTACTGAGACACAAAACTGTCTCTCTCCCACCTCGCGGTTAACATTTGCCAGTTTGATTTTAATCTCTCCTTAAGCTTTGAAATTGAGTTTTGGCATGAAATTTTCATGTAACTGTTCTGTAATAAAGATGTATAAATTATCACCAGTCACCTATATCTATTGCCAACCACTTAAGCAAGATTCTCAAAATATAAATTTTAAATTAATTTTGTTCTTTGACAATTATGAATGTGTGTATGTGTGCTAATAATTTTGATGATACTTTCTCCAACTTTTTTTAATCTCCCTCCCATCCCTACTCCCTGCCAGTCCCTTTCCCAGATTCATTACTTTAGTTTTGTTTTGTTACATGTTCAGTTTAACTAGGGCCATCAATGTGACCATTCAGATAGAACTATCTATCAACTGAAGCTCACTGGGGTCACCAGTATACAATTAAAGACAATGACTCCACTTCTTAATTAATCTATTAGTAATAAATAGTTCAGCAGTGAGGGGTAAGGTTTTCTGTGCCCCCCCATCCATGACTAACTGTTGTAGGACCCATTCCTGTGAAGATCCAATTCAGGCACCTGTAGGTGCCATAAGTTTGTGACTGAAATGGCTTTGTCTCTTACCCAGAAGATGACATTTCACACCTGTCTCTTCATCATCTTACATTGTCCCCAGATCTTACAGGGTTTTTTCTGCCTGTTATTCTTGATGTTCTGTTAAGCTTAGAGGGGATGATATAAATGTGATGTTCAGAGCTGAGGACTCACCCATCCCTTATTCACAGTACCTTGTGCAGCCTCATGTCTGCATTGACTACCATCAAGAGTCTCACAGCATAGAGAGGCTTATTTGATAAAGGCTCCAAGTAACAGCTGCCTATAATAAATATATATATATATATATGAAGAAGGTAGTTTTATACTATGCCAAATACAAAATTTTGACAATATTATCCTCCAAGGTTGATAACTCTTTCTCAACAATGTTTTAAAATTTAACCCCTTTCCCACCCATTACTCCACTTACAGCTACAGCTTTATTGATTCATACCTACTTAATGGACAACCTGTTTCTGGATTCTTTCCTGCCTTCTACTCATTCCAGCTTGGATCCACATCTTACTAAGAACATACATCCATCTTTGTTAATGTAAAAAGTAATATAATGGTATTGGTTTTAACTATTTATAAATATGCAAATATGTATACATATGTAGATGTGTAAGCATACCTAGGGAGAAAGAAAAGAAGCAAGTGAGCAGGAATTTGAACAAAAATACCATTGTGTTGTATATTTCATAGAAGAGGAAATCCAACTAGACATCTTCCATCATTAGTGGGACATCCCGCTGCCAAGACAGAAAGGCCTGTGTGTCAGTAAAGGACTCAGAGATAAACCACTTGTGAGATGATTTCAGGGAACAGTGTCTGCTTTATTGCACATGAGTAGCCACCTATGTAATGAAAACCCATGACTGTGATTGGTTACCACAGAACTTCAGATTGGATAGTGAACTTTCACACCACTGGGATCTCTATGGAGAAGAAGCTCACGAAAGGAGACATGGAGATTGCAGACTCAGCAGACCAGCTACCAAGTACTCAGACCACTTCAGAATTCAGTGTTCTGCCTTCAAGAGCATGGCATGCTTTGCTTCTTATTTAGAAACACAGTGTGCCAAGTGGGCTGGCCTCCATGTCATGCCTGAATTTTCTCATACAGACAATAAGCATTTCAACTATATTAATTTCAAGTGTAATTAGGAAAATGAAAACTAAGTAAGCAATGATTTATTCATGATGGTATCAAGAAAAACTTAAGTCTGAAAATATCAAATTTGGGGGAAATGCTATGAGTATAACACTCTGACAGTGTGTAAAATCTTTGACAATTTTATAGATTATGGTTCATCAGAAAAATATATGTGAACATGACCCTAGATGTACATCCCATAGAAACTACAAGTATTTGCACTAAAACAGTCATGAGCCTATTAACTGTAGTTGTATTTTAGCGATACAAAACATTTGAAACAATATAAATTAAAATTGAACAACATGACCCATTGATACATCTAAATAGTCTAGTAACTTTAAAAGAAGAATTTAGGGGTGATTATACTGATAAAATTGTGTAAAAAGGAATCTCAAAGACATAAAATTGTTATGCAAAAGCATGTTAATGAATACAGTCCAATTTCAGTCCACTTTAAAAAAAAATGGGCTAGGGAGAGGATTTGATAAAGTGCTTCACGTAAACATAAGGGCAACATAAAAAGGCAGGTACCACAGTGTGCACCTTGAATTCCGACGCTGGGAAAAAGATGCCCAAGAGAATCCCTGGGATATGCTAGGCAGCTGGTATAGCCAAATCAGTGAGCCCCAGGTTTAGAAGCAACTGAAGTCATTTGATGGAAATCTCTGGTCTCCGCATGGACACACACCTACACACATCTGTACACATACACATGATGATGATAATATGCTCTATTCTGAATAAATATATGTTTGGGGTGGACATAAACACAAAAATTCTTTGATAAAAGTTATCATTAGAAAGAGGAAAAATAAATCAACCTATACTGTAGGTAGGTATCTTTAGCTGTAATTCTTACTTTTAAAGACTGCATTGGGAATATAATAATATGTAGAGTTAAGTCAAAATAAATTAATTCTTGTAATTTTAATTTTTATTTTGAATAACAAATGAAACAATTTATAATGTAAGTTTATGCTCTTCAAAATCCTTTTATTGGGAACACACTAAAGAAATATTTTAGAAGTATGCCTTTACTTATTTAAATATATATTCATGTATAAGCATCCACATATGCATATACTATAATGTACATGTGCATATTTTTAAATGTGGGTATACGCATATACACAAAATAAAAACATATCTTCTAATTAGAAACATAAATTACCTGCAAAGCAGTAAGAGGGAAAGTTCAAGCCAAAGGCAAATTGGATCCTATGATTGGAAGAAAGCACTGAGAAGGAGGCAATCGGCCTTGCAAGGTTCAGGAACAAAATGTGTTCCCCACAAAATTATAGATGACCTGAGCCAGGTTTACTGCTTGAAGCCAAGAGCTAGGGAAGGGCAGCTCTGTTTGTAAAAAGAGGCTGAAAATAACATTGTTCAAAGGCAGCCTAGGGCTACAGCTTAAGTGGAGTTGCACGTCAATGGAATGCTACAGTCATAGACACAACACCAAAATTACAAATTATATTGCTATCTTAACCACAAAAATAAATGCCAAAATGCCATTACAAGACCTAGTTTTGAATAAAATGTCTAAGAAGCCAGGTAGAGAAAATTGTATCCTATTAGAAAAAGAGAAAAGGGAAGTTTCATTTAAAAAGAGCCTGGAAAACAAATTTATCAAACATTTTTAAACTTAAATAAAGAAAATAAAACCTAACACAAATTTACACAAGGCAAAAAAATGTTATAAATCAATCTCACTAAAATGGATGGCTGTGAAAAATATTAATTTAAACAATTTTAAACGAGAAAAGGTATTTTTTCCTTTATCTCAATAAGCTGTATACTTTTTGTATAGAACACAATAAAAGAGAGATTAATAAAGTGGTAAGTATGTGAAAAAATCCTTCCAAATACACAAGAGAAAAATAAAGATGTATAAGAAATATGAAAGAGTTATTTAAATATGACACAGTTCATTTTAATATAAAAGGAAAAGACTAGGAAGCATGGGTTAATTTCTAAGTATATTTTACAAAAATACGGTTGTCAATTGACAATGGGCTCAAAGTGAATCTTCAAGTACAAAGGCAAAATAAGACAACTTCAAGAAGAAGGAGAAGAAGAAAAAGAAAAAGAAAAAGAAGAAGGAGGAGGAGGAGGAGGAGAAGGAGAAGGAGAAGGAGAAGGAGAAGGAGAAGGGGAAGGAGAAGGAGAAGGAGAAGAAGGAAGGAAGGAAGGAAAGAAAGGAGGAAGGAAAGAAAGAAAGAAGGAAGGAAAGGAAAGGGTGTCTTCTGAACATGGTGGGGACGTTGCACTGAACACCAGCAGCTGGTTGCACAAGCCCTGCACAAGACTGAACCAGTCACCATCCCAGTGTGGATGGAGGAAGAGCTCACAAGGCTCCCACTCCTATGAAAAGTAGTTAGTGGACCACTGCAGTGGGACACAGAGAAAATATTCTATAGGAATGTGGTCCTCAGTAGACTGCCTCTGCTACAGTGGTTAGCACTATATGTGCACATGGAAAACATTAACTGGACTCAATAGATTGTCCATAAAATGAATAGAAAGGACATAAAGTTGAAAGTGGAACATAGGAGGAAAGACATAGAAGGGTCTGGATTAGGGGTGGATATTACCAAAATGCATTGTATTTGTGTATGAAATTCTCTGATAATTAAAAATGAAAGCACACTTACTTCCTTCTCATTCCTAATCATAACTGTATCAAGATATTAAATTAGGGTATGATTAAACAATAAAAATAAGTCAGTAAGAAAGGTAAATTCTTTGGAAAGCAAAGGTTACAATGTTGGAGAGCATAAGCATTGATGGAATAGATGGACAAATATAAACTAATCATTACTTAAATTAAGATATTTTGTTTGAAAATAAGTTAAAAACCTAAAGAAAAGTTAATGGGTATGAAAGAGAAGTCATAATGGGGAGCGAATGAATGTCATTGTCAGGATAGAAATGTTAAATAACCACAAATATTTTTAAACTTCCTAGACCATATTTGAGATCAGTGGTAGAGCACCTGGTAGGTATACATGAGGCCTTATGGCTCAATTCACAGCACTGAAAAAATATTACCAATTAAATATGAATGCTTAAAATGTAAAGTTAATTTCAAAAATATATTGCTTGAAGGCAAAGAGAATCCATGGAGGTTGAATGAGAAATTCCTGCCTTTGAACACTTGG
The DNA here is from genome assembly GCA_030556225.1 of Cricetiscus sungorus. Taxonomy (NCBI): domain Eukaryota; kingdom Metazoa; phylum Chordata; class Mammalia; order Rodentia; family Cricetidae; genus Cricetiscus; species Cricetiscus sungorus. The sequence continues at coordinate 34,607,751 of JANBXA010000651.1, read as the reverse complement.
TCCCAGGTTGGTGATGCTACTGTTTGGGAGATTTAGGAGGCACAGCCTTGCTAGAGAACATGTCACTGGGAGTGGCCTTTGAAAGTTTACTCATTCTGTTTCCTGTATGTGAATCTCTCAGTTTCCTGTCTCCATTGCCACGCCTCTGCCACATCATGATGGACACCTCTGAACCATAAGCGGAAATAAACTCTCTTAACTTGCCCTTGGTGTTTTATCACAGCAACAGAAAAGTAACTAGTAATCACTCATGACAAATTAGGAAATGATACAGTAATAAAACCAAACAAAATAACCAAAGGGGTAAAAAAAAGAAAATAAGTAGACTTGTAAAAATATAAAGAAAAGATTAGTCAAAAATATTAATAATAAATACAAAAAGCCATACTATTTGATTTTTCAAAAATATTATTTGTACACACAACTCTGTACTATATATAGTAAGTGAAGACACAGACAATAAAGGTATTTACACTAAGACATAATAAACATAAACAATTTAAAAACTCTTGTTTTGTTACTTAAAAACTATCCAATTAAAGGTGAAATTTTATAAACTCAAAATCATAATAATACATTTAAAAAATATAAATTGACATATTGACCCCCATAAAAAATTGCGTTATGGAAGACTAATGATAAGATCATGACATAAAATTTCAGGATTTTGCTGAAATAGTACACACACACACACACACACACACACACACACACACACACACACACATATATATATATATATATATATATATATATATATATATATATATATCAATGAACTTTAATATGTTTACTATGTAATTAGAGTGTATAAAAATATAGGTTAGGTATTCAGATTATGATTTTGAAAGAAATCAAAGAATAGAGAATGGAAAGCAATCACGAATTTATTTTAAAGAAAAATGAAATGGAAAGTAAAGGTCCATGAGAGATGTGTTACTAAGAAAAACTATAAACATAAAAATACTAAGTGTAAGGATTCAGGCGTTGTGCTGGCCTGCCCCTTTTCACCTGGCAGAATGAAATCAGGCAATAGGCTGGTCAGCTCAGGTGCAAAGCACCTCTTTTAAAGAAAGACCTCTGCCCACTTAACTCTCTCTCTCTCACTCTTTCCTGCTGGGGCAGACAGGACTTCTCCTGTCTCCCTATTCTCCCTCTGTCTCTGTATCTCTTTACCTGTTTTCTCTTTCCTTACCCTTCCCTCCCCTCTCTGATAAAAATTTCTCACTAAGCTTTGTCTGCCTGGCATGTTTGTCTCTGGCCTAGGTCAACCTCGCCAGCCATGGAATCCTCCAAGCTTATAAAAATGAATTTTCAATTAAGTCAATTTGACACTGCAATATAAATATAAAACTTACTTCCTAGACAATGATGTTTTGTTTTGTCTACTTGACAGATCAAGAATTATTTTGGAGAAAAATCTCAATAGAGGTAGAAAGACCTACCCTAACTCTGGGCAGCCCATTTCCATGATCTGGCACAACTGGAGAGAGCAAACATAAGCTTCAGTGTTCATCTCTCTCTTCTTCCCGTCTGGACATGCCATGTGACTAGACGTACATAACACTTCAACAACGCCTTCTTTACTACTGTGGACTGTAGCCTCTAAAACTGAAAGCTCCAGCACAAAACTCTCCTTCTTAAATTGGGTATTTTACTGCATAATGAGAAAAATAACTAAAACAGAAAATTGATACAAAGAAGTTGATGTATTTCTACGATAAACCTCTCTATTTGACTCTTCTGTCTTTAGAACCTGCATGGAAAAGGGATATGGGAGTTTGGAAATTGTGGCTAGAAAAACCCTCAGTGCTATAAGAAGAGCTTCATTGGCCGTTTTGATGAGTTTGGAAAACAAACATTCCGAGAATGTGTTGAGAGAAACACACAGTGAAGGCCCAACTCGGAGAAATGGGCTAGAAACCATTCATATTACATTGCAACAAAAATATCTGGGCATATTCATCCCTGTTCTGAGAACTTGAAGGAGGCTGAATACAAAAAGTAATGGATACTTTTGTCTGGCTGAGGTATATAAAGACAGGAGAGCATTTAATTTGTGTCATAGTTGCTGCTGGCTGTTCTTGCACAAGTCTACAGCAGAGAAAAGAGTAAGAGAAGCAAAAATAAAATATGAAAATGTTTTGCTTGGTTGGGAAAGGAGGGAATTTAAAGTGGCAGACAATGTTGGTGCTGAGATAACATCTATAGATGCTAGAGATTGGCACCATAAAAGAGCAAATTTAGCTGGGTAGCAGAGGCAGGCAGATCTCTGTGAGTTCAAAGCCAGCCTGGACTATAAAGCTACACAGAGAAAACCTGTCTCAAAAAATTAAAAAAATTAATTAAAAAGGTTAAAAGGAGAGCAAACTTACCATTGGGAAACAGGAAAGCTCCTCGGGGACAAGAAACAACTTATCTAAACATCTATACTGTAAAAGTATAATCTCATTTTAAAAATTATTTGAAAGGAAAGAGCCTAAACTGAGTATCTTCCAGTTGAGATTTTCTGCTAAAAAATAGCCACCTTGAAAAGTGGTATTACCCAAGGGGTCAACCAAGGTACAGGTTTAGTCTAGTGCAGGAAGGTTCCATCTCAAGCTGGCAGTAGAATTTTGGAGCATCATCTATGTGGTACTGTTTTCACAGGTCTAGAACTCGTGAGATTACCGAGGTAATGAGATCTTCCTCCAAGGTGTCAGAGATCTACCATAACTGGGTAGTGATGTTGGACCAGAGTTCTTACAAGGAGCCCTTGCAAGAAAATTTCTGTAAAGTTGTAAGGATGAAGCTTAAGTTTCAATGAAGACCCAAGATGTTGGAGTTGTTGGAACCCTTGAGACATCTGCCAAGGAGAACTTAGATTTGATGTGGAGCCTCCCAAGAAAGAAGCTATGTGATGAAGTTAACTTGGATGCTGGGGTGAGTGTAAATACCCAAACCCTTTGGAAGTTAGATGATCCTATCATGAGCTCCACATGTCAGACACAGAGCTACAGAATTTTGAGTTTGTCTTGCTGGATTTGTCTGTCTGATCTTTCCATACTATACCCATATCCTTCCTTTTATAATTTGAATGCTTATTCTATGTCAATATTTGCTGAACATATGTAACACCTTTTGATGTTATAGTTGCTCACAGTTAAGATTGCCTGGGCTTGATAAGAGATTGCACTTAGATTTTTGAATGATGTATAAAGATTTTAAAAAGTTAACTTGCATATAGTCTACAATATGAAATGTCCACTAGCTTATGGGGATGGAAAATAATCTGTTTCTTTAAGAAATAAACCAAATGATCACAAAACCTACCCGGAAATCTACCCTTACCTGTACACCCAAGAGAAATGAGAGTATAAGTTCACACAAAAATATGCACATTATTCTTTATAATAAAATTATAATAGCTAGGAAATAAAAAACAACCCAAATTTCTGTCATGGATAAATATTTATGTGGGCTATGGTATATACAAACAATGGGATAACTATTAAAATGAATGAAGTAAGAGACAGAATCTCACAACAAACTCTCTGATCCCCTGCATCTCAAAAAGAAAATAACAACCAAAAGAAAAAGAAAAAGAGAATGAGGTATGGATGCATCCCTTGGATAAATCCCTTCTGTATGGAAAACTTTTTCTGGAGAGATGCAAAACACACACACACACACGCGCGCGCACACACACACACACACACACACACACACACCAAAAGGGGAACCCATGACATACTAAAGTAATAATTGCACCCAAGTCCATCTTGATCAATCAATGAATCAATGAGTTACTGAGGTTATGAATGAGAATTTGTGTGAAGTGTTACTTCCATGAGTAGGGATAACTCAAAAGCAGCTGCATCACCAAACAGCCCGTATCAGCATTAGTGACAGTTCACAACAACTGCACCCCTGCAGCATTTACAGAACTTGCTGGCCGACTCAACCAATCCCAGAAATCTCTGCAGGTCAATGTCCATCCAGTCTCCAGAAGTTATACCGCTACTATATCTCTGTAGGGGGCGCTCTTGAAACTTACAAGTTTCAGCTCCTCCCAGACAAGTTTGCTTTCTTTGGAAGTCTCAGAAATCTCAACCCCACCACCCTGTTGGAAGAAATGGCTGTCTAACGATGCCTAAAAGAGTATGTTAAGTAAAGAAACCAGTGCACATATTATATGGTTCTTTTCATACACAGTTTTAAGAATGGGCAAATGCTGAGTGAGAGTCAGCGATGGCTTCAATAATTTTGAGGGGATGCAGGGAGAAGGAAAAGAACGAGGACTGATTACTTAAAGGATGTAGGGAGGTTGTATCAAGCAATGAAAATGTTTTGGAAACTATTTGCCCAGCGTTTTGAATATAGTAGATAACCCTGAATTATGCCATAAGTGCCACTAAATTCACTCAGGTTAATATGGTTGACTGTGATATCTTTTGTTTTCAACCTCAACAATGAAAAAAAACTGTCTTCCTCACAGACAGTAATTTTTCCAGGTTTATAAAAACTTGATGGGGCCAAGGAAGGATTGGAAACCGCATCATTGGGAAGGAAACATTGTTAGTTTATTTCATAAAATAAAAAAAAGGAAACAATAAAAGGAAGAAAGTTCTGAACTAATTCATCTTTAATGGATCAGTAAAGATGATCTTACTGTCCAGTGTATCCCTTATCATAGCTGCAAACTTATCACCAAAAGATTTTTCCATCAACTTGACACACAGTAGAAAGAAAGAATCCTGACCATCAAACAATAAAAATTATCAAGAACAAATCACAAATGAAGAGAGGAGCTGGTGGAAGGAATTAATTGAAGACCCTAGAATTGTGAAATTCACACATGAAGTTCAAAGAGGTGTTATTGAAATGCCAGGAAAAGAGACAGAATTAAAAACAAAAGGTTAAGTTCTCACATGGGCAGAGGGAGAACTCAGGGCTGATTGCTTGCCTGACATATGTGATGCTCTGGGTTAATGCTCAAAAATAAATAAATAAATAAATGGATGAATGAATGAATGAATGAATGGAAGGAAAAAAAGAAAAGGGGGGAAAAGAAAGAAAATCTCCCTCAATCTACTGACAACAAACAAACTACTTTTCCAAGGCTGCATAGTACCCAAGGGCAGATTTAAAATTAAATTGGCAAAGCATAAATTATGGCTGAAAATATTTTTAAAAAGTCAAAGAAAAAAGAGATCCTCCCCTCCCCCCAAAAAAACCAAAAAAACAAATAAAAATCAAGATAACTGGATGTTGGGGTATTTAGGTCAGCGATAAAGCACTTAACACTTGCCCTGGATTTGGTCCTAAACTCTGAAAAAAAAAGATAAATTAACAAAAAAGACACCCTACTACCTACTACTAAAGAACATGAACTCAAGTTACAAGACACTTTTCATTAAAAAAGAAACTATGAAAATCATAAACAATTGAGCAATATCCTCAAAATGAAAAATAGAAAAAACATCAACAATTCATTTTTAGACTCAAGGATATTTAAAAAAAAATAACAAACTTGCCCTTAAAATACATGGTTAGAGTGAGAAATAGGTAGTGGCAGACTGTATAAAAAATATTTGTTGACTGGGAGATATTGGTTCATTCATGCCTTTAATCCTAACACTTTGGGAGACAAAGGCAGTAGATCTCTATGAATTTGAGGCCAGCCTGGTTTACAGAGTGAGTTACAGGACAGTCAAGGCTATACCAAAAAAACCTGTCTCAGAAAAACAAACAAACAAACAAACAAAAAATATTTGCAAACTACATATGATGTGTGCTTATATTGCATAACATATACACTCTCAATATTTTTAATTTCAAAAATGAAGAAACCAGACATAGTCAAAGAAGACATAGTTTGGCAAATAAGTGCATGAAATTATCCCACAGTCATTTGAATGATAAAGACTACAATGAGACACTATTTAACATCCATTTGTTTCCACACTTGGAAGTACTAAATGGCTAGCAAGCACACTATAATTTATGAAATAGTGTAGTCACTCTGAAAAACAGTGTCTAGTAGTTATCATAAAGCTAAATGTATAACGTAGCAACCTCATATTTATTCAACAATTTTTTAAATAATCTCTAATGACCTGAAACAACTCAAATATCCACTAGCTAGGAATGAGTAAACTATTATATAGCCTCACAACAGAACATCACACAGCTGAAAAAAAACACAATATGTATAGTTTTATTATGGAGATCAGTTATTATTGAGACATGAGTATACACAAATTGCTAAGATATTAGCAATTGATCAATTATATTACCACTACCTCAAAAACCTCATATTCCGCTTAATGATTTTGCCCTAAAGTTCAGCCCCTGACAAACACAAATTGGTTCCATATTTCTGGATCTTAGCAAGAATGTCATATCAATGGAATCAAATAGCGTATAGCCTATTGATAATGTGTTGCTGTTGTTTTATTTTAATTTAAGTGTTATTTTCTTAAATTCACCTACATTTTTACAACACAACATACTTTATTGCTCCCTTTTTTCATTTTTTGAAATCATTTTACTGGTCCAATGATGTATGTTCTCCAATTTTCTTTTTATCCATTTTATTCTCTTCTCAGAGTACTGAATGGCAAATAAGCTCTGACTTGATTGGAATTTAATTTTTGGTTTGTTTGTTTTCCCCATTTACTTCCCTCTGGTCCTCCACAAAGAAACTCACTGAATGTCCCTGCAAGCTTTTGTTATCTCTGTTCAACTCATCAGCTAGTCTTAACAACAGCCACCCAGTTCTTTCACTTAATTCATGTTAGTTTCTTCCACTGTTGAATGCCGAATACAAGGCATACAAGGCACCAACTGTCTTAGTTACAGTTTCTATTGCTATGAAGTGCAACCATGACCACAGCAACTGTTACAAAGACAACATTTAACTCCAGTGGCTCACTTATAGTTTCAGAGGTTTGGTCCATTGTCATCATGGTGAGGAGCATGGCAGCAAGCAGGCAGACAAGGTGCTGGGGTAGTAGCTGAAAGTCCTACATCTTGCAGGTAACACGAAATTGACTGAGACATTAGGCAATATCCTGAGCATAGAAAACCTCAATGCCTACCCCCCACAGTGACATACTTCCTCCAAGAAAACTACACCTAATTCAACAAGCCACACCTCCTAATAGTGCCACTCCCTATGAGATTATGGGGGCCAATTGCATTCAACTACCCCACTAATTGACAAATTCTCTTGACTCCTATTATCTCAGTCAACCACTAGTTCAGCTTCAGAAAACTTGCTAGCAGTGCCAGGACAGTCTGTGTGACAACCACCCTGAGTGATGGAGTTCTTATTGCCAGATGGTAGCAAATGACCTGGCTCCAAAACTCCATTTTATCACCTATGTTCTGAGCTAATCCTGCTATCAAGTTTCTAAGCTGGCTGTCTATGACACATCTCCACAAACCCAGGTTGTTTACTAAAGAGTGTTCCTAGAATCTGTCTTTGTAAAATGGATGAATGAGGAGAGAAGAAGACAACATCAACAATAGTATAGTATAAAGCAAAGCAGCTCTCAAGCCAGATGCAAATCTAGGATTATCTCTCTTGGAACAAAGTGAACAGGTTATTGTCAACCATTAGAGGTAGCAACACCTACCAACTACATGAAGTGCTTCTTTTAAGGGAGTGACATCTGAGGCCTGTCACCCTCATAGCTGAATCACAGCAAGCTCTTCTCACCTGACACCTGACTCTGGAGAGCAGAACTCAGAACATGACATCCACTGACATTTCTAACATCTGAGTTATACCTGTAGATTTGGGTGATGAACCTCAGTGTTAATTAAAATGTTCTAAACTAAAGAATCTTAGCCAGACCTAAATATGATCCTCCTCCAACCTTTCCCCCTTCAAAAATTAGTTTTAAAATTAGAAACCTAGGAGTCTTTCCTGAAATCCCCCTCTTTTCTCCCTCACAAACCCATTTGACAAGCATTATATAAATCAGTATTACTACTAGTCATTTGTAGCTTCAAATTATTGCTCACATTCTACCTAGTTATTTCCATAGTCACAGCCACCACCCTGTGTCTCTTAAGTGATAACCAATTCCACTGGATTACATTCCAACAGCCCCTGCTATTCTCTCTGCCTTTTTCTTTGTCCTCTCTCCCATGGTCTGTCCTTTGCACATACACAGCCTGAATTCTGTGAAGGACAGATGGAATCTTTTCAAATCCCTAGTTTCCTGTTGAATCCAGATTGTATCTAAACTCCTTTGCAATTCCACAGACCTAGAGTGATTAGGGCACATCCATTCTCTCCACAGTCACTGTTACTCAACACTCTTCCACCATGGTGAAATTCTCTCTTAAAGCTACTAAGCATCTTTCTTTCATAAATAAAAGTTTATATTTTCTTCTAACTCTTGATTTGCCCAGTGATTTTTCTCATCTTCTACGATGAGACATTCTAAAGAGAATTTCAGCTTTGCAGTCTAACTTCTAAGACCTGCCCGTCACTGGTATCACAGTTCATCCTCCATGCTGCAATTTGGCCTAGCTTTGGGTTTGTACAGGTTTTGTCTAAGTCGTTGCAACTACTGTCAGTTCATAGCTGTATGGACCTGCTGTGTCCAGAAGGTGTTTTCTTGTAGTCATGCTTTCCCGCTTCTCTGCAACAATCCTTGAGTCTTGGGTGGTGGTGCAAGGGCGGTAGTAAGTATATGTGGTCCTTTAAGGGCTGAGCATCTTTCTGGTAGTCTCTTATTCTCTTTACTTTAGCCAGTTGAGCCTTTCTGGGTTAACCATCATCTATTACAAATAGAAGCTTTTCTAATGAAAGTTGAAAGATGCATTAATCTATAACAATAAGTCATTAGAAGTCTACTTAACAGAGAAATAATAATAAATTCTCTTCTAGGGCCTAGGACCTGTCTAGCCACAGGTTTTGGAAATCTGGGTTGTTTCTTTACCTGTGCCTACAAAGCGTTTTTTGTTTTGTTTTATTTTTAAAAATCATATTACCCAGCTCAGCATTGATAAATGGCAATTCATAGCTAGCTTTTTTGGGTGTTAAAGTGGGACTAAAAACCTAATATAAATCTAGCCATAATCCATAATCCAACAAGAATTCTCATGAGCATCCTCCAAAATTCAGACAAGGTACTTGGCTGACCAACTGTTAGTGTCTTAATCCCTATTGAAAAGACTTTTTATGATTAAACTACAGAGCCTCAACTTCTCATCCCAGGAAGGTGTTTTCTCATAAGGTCCTTAGCAATGACAGGTAAATGGAAGAAATGAGGAACAGCACAATTAAAAAGCAAAAAAAAAAAAAAAAAATCATCACTTAGTTAATGAAGCAAGCAATCTATCACTGCCTACTCTGATGCATCACTAACAACGCCACCTGCAGGCTGGCTCCTGGGGAAGCATCTTTTCAGCTCTCCTCTCCCTTGGTCTCTCAGAGTCACATGCACTTGCTCTGTTTTCAATGGGTTAATTACCAAGGAAGCATTTTTTCCTCTGTGGTCTAGACACAGAAATATCCAGATATTGTTTCCTTTGAAAGGCGGCCATCCTGCTGAATGCACTCGATCACCAGTTCCCATGTTTTTCTAGGGCCAGATGAGGCTAAACACAATTTCTGAAGCTTTGTCTCCCACCTTCTTTTTCATCGATTAACAGCTTGTTTGTTTTTGACCAAGGATGCTGCCAGGCAAGCAGAGGAAAGCAAAAAAATTTCCTTAATTTTTAAGGTGAGGAAACTAGAGAACGATGGATTTGATGTTGCCAAGAGGAAATAATCCTTGGACCTAACAAATAAGCATGGAATAAAAAGTCACTTGGTATTATATAATTTCAGTAGTATGAGTACATAGTAGAGATTTTTAAAATAACGTAATTTTCTCAACTGAAACCTGAAGAGGAGAGAGAGAGAGAGAGAGAGAGAAAGAGAGAGAGAGAGAGAGAGAGAGAGAGAGAGAGAGAGAGAGAGAGAGAGAGAGAGAAGATAAGTAGAAAGTGAAGGGAAAATAGAGCAGAGATTTCACCCAATGGGGAAAAAGTCTTGACATTACTATCTCTGAGACCTTGGATGTCATACAACTTGTCTTCATATGTATACTAGATGATTAAGGAGACTTCATACGTACTTATGGTGGTTCTGTCTCTCGAAATCTTTGACATTTTGTATCTCTCTTCCAGGGGCATGTTACCTTTACCTGATTTTGCAATGTTTCTCTTTTTCTGTCTCCTCTCCAGAAACTGAATGCTTCTGTGGGAGTTTCATGAGCAATGGGAAGGGCAGGTAGATGAGTCTGCTCTGAAAACATGATAAATAGCCCCAATTTCCTGGGGGAGCCTTCCCATCAAGCCAGGAGACTCCATATAGGCACTGAGAGCTTTAAAAGGCACTGAAGCCCAGGACAGACTGGGGTAGGACCTAGGAGCATGCAGACCACATGAGGCATTCTGAGATTATTCTGCAGCATCTCCCTTCTGGGAGGACTTGGATTTCCCTTCTCCCATCACAAATTCAGATTCCAGAGTCCCAGAGGCCCCCAGTACAGCCACAATGATCACCACTGCCAGGAACAGTGGTAAGTAGCCGGAACTGAACCCTGACTGGATCAGGACTTGCTCCAACTCTTAATGACTGGGACAAACTCTGTTGGTCACCAGTACTGTCTTCTTCCAACTTTGCTAAAATTGCCAAGCTTATGATTGCTGATGCCCAGTGGTGATATTTCCATTCCAGACCAAAGACTGTGAAAATATGTTTAAAAAATAGAAAAGAGTCAATATGATTAATGTTCTTGAAACCTGGAAAAAAAACAAAACAAAACAAAACAAAAAACCAAGTCTCAGAACACCATTAAAGAAGTGGAAGGACAGACCAGTTTTGGTAGCTGTGTGGATAAAGGGACACCACTACCCAAGCTTCCAGCTGACAGGAGACTAGACTCTGCTTGGATACTGGACAGCCACATGGGAATAAGGACAGCCAACTTGGCAAAAGACAGGAACATTGCCTCTAGCTGGCCAAACCCTTCACCAGAGGCACACAGTACCCTCCGTGGAGCTGCTGAGACCGGGCCTCTCTTTTCTTTCTGAAATATGTGTTCCAACTGTATTAGACACACTCTGGAAGCAACCACACATTTCTGAATGATGAGTTCTGAAGTGAAGACTTGTCAGTAGTGTAGTAATGTGGAGAAAAGAAAAAATATCGTATTTGGTGGTGGAATTGCCAGGCTCTTAAAAAGACACTGCAGAATTTACTTTGACTCAAACTGATATACACTGTCAAGGTCTTCTGTCTCAGTCGTTACTGCCAAAGGAAAGCAGTGGTCCTTCACTTGTCCCTCTCTCTTCCCACTGCACATTAAATGTCACATTGAAGCATACCAAAAGAGCAAGTTCAGACTCAGGGGCAGGCTCCTTTTTTTTTTAGAGACAGGATGTCGCTATGCAACCCTGACTAAACTTGAATTCATGGTCCTCTTGCCTTAGCCTCCCTAGGGAACCATCATGCCCTGCTCAGAGACAGATTCTGAACATTTATCCCATCAGACCACTTTCTTCAAACATGAGGGGTTATATTTTCTAGCTCTGTCTACCAATCTGAAAAATAATTAAAACTCGCATGTCCAAACATTTCTTTAATTTGATTGGATGAACAGTATAAAGTGTTTAATGGGACTTGTCACTTCTATTACTCTCTTTACTTTATACAGCCCCAAAAGACACAATACAAGTCTACATGAGACGTGAGACAAGATTACCCAATACTGGTAAGCCTTTCCCAACCCAAACTCCTTCCTTCACCACACTCAAGGCGCAGCCTCATTAGACTCTTATTTCTCTCTGAAATTCATCTTCTAAGAGATTTTGGAAGCATCATTCCTAGGCATGTAAGTATTAAATTAGTGTATCTTTGGATTACATCATGTTGGACTGTTCGAGTTTTTTAAATTACTGTAGAATTGCTGAATGAATTTTCAGTTTAAAAATTCTTAACTTTTGCTTAGAATTAGGATAGAATTTCCAATAAGTATTAAAATGGCCCTAAACATACTTATGCCATTTTGCAATATGTATTTATATGAAGCAGAATGCTCAGTGCTGAGTATTGTGAAATCAAAATACTGACCCGCTCTGAAAACTGTCACAGATGCTCTACGCCCTGCATTATAAAATATCCAGCCAGAACAAAATTGCTTGTGTGAAAATAAACAACCACATCTGTCTTTCTAGTATGTAAATTTGTGCTATTAATAAATGGTTAAATTATGTGACTACTGAAGAATTGGTTTTACACAAAGTTCTGTCTGATTATTATCAGTAAGCATTTAATTAGCATAACAATTTTATATACTCAGATAGACACTCAGCATAAATTTAAAATTTCTTAGCAAAACTGTCAAACAGTATTCTACTTAGTAATGATGTAATGATGCTGCAATTTAGTAATTCACTCCATTCTGAGCAGGCAGGATGTTTGTTTTTTTGTTTTTGTTTTTGTTTGTTTTGGTGATTTACTATTATGATTAGTATGGTTAGTGCTATTGTACTTTTTTGATTAAAGCTATGTACAAACTTCCATTGATTATAACATGCCAGGGCATAATTAAGCTTAGCAGTTATGGCCAAACCCTTTTCTAGTTTGACTACATTGATTTAGTCCTTATACCAGCAGGGCCTCACAGGCAACACTGCCAGGAGCACTGGCTACTTCTCATCCTTACTAGCACTCAATGGAGTGCTCTCTGCTCTCTATTTTAGCCATCTAGTAAGGCAGCATTATCACAAGGTGGAGCTTGTTTGCTGTTCTGTTGTTCTGTGTTTTGGGTAGTCAGTCACTGTAATGAAGGACATTCATTGACTTTGCACTGTTAAACTACTCTTGTGTACCTGAATAAAGCTCTTTTTCAGTGTTGTTCTTTTTATGAATTACTGAATTGAATTTGTTAATATGGTCTTTAGAAATTTGTGTCAATGCTCAAGAAAAGCTTAATTCAAAATTTTATGTATTATTGTGTCTTTGTCACTTTCAAAACCCCTTAAAGGAATCTCTTTTAAAAACTTAGGAATGCTCCCTCGTGTTCTGGCCTCTTAAGAATGTTTGCAATATTGATGCTATATATTTCTTGAATTTACCCAGTAAAATCTGGCCTCAGAATATGATGAAAAGATTTTAATCAATAAATAAATTTTTGTGAATATATGCCTGAGTACCTATGGAAACATAATTAGCTGTTGAGTAATTTGAATCTTGAGTTCACTTCATCTAAATCATATTTGTCAATGTATGTTTGTTATCCAGTTCAGTCCATTATAATCACTGTATCCCCACTTCTACAAGCTTGTAGACTTCCTTTTAACCAATCTAACTATAATTTAATGAATTTGATTAGGTAATTGACAAACGCTGTAACACTGTTCAGTTTTCCTTTCCAAACTTTTTTTTTTTTTTTTTTTTTTTGCCCTTCATGTTTTTTTTCTTATGTTTCCTTCAATTTTGGCGAGTTTTTGTTTTCTAGCTTCTTCTTGGGTTATAAGTTTGAATATTGATTTCATCTCCATCTTTTCTAATACATACACTATCATTACAATACAGTTAAGGTAGAAATTAGAAACTGCTGAACTGAGCTAAAATGGAACACAGTACATTGAATTGGAGGAAGTTCATTTAATTTTACAAAGGTACACATACTAATGACAAATTATTCTCTGACTAAAAGAATCTTTACATTTTTAAAGGTACAATAATTTATGTGAGACTAAAATTTAGTCATTATTCTCTTCCTATACTTTAAAGATGTAAGTTCACTGTCTTCTAGTTTCCATTTCTCTTGAAAGAGTCTTAGTTTTTCTTTTTTTAAATGTGGATTTTAATATTTATCATTGTGTTTGGTTTTCTTCAAAAGAGTTCATGAAATAGTTTGGTGTGATTGTCTTTGTTCATCATCACACTTCCCAGATTCTATGGTATCTTTCATCAGTATTGGTAAATACGGTGATGCTGCTTTTGTCTCTCTCTTCCTGATGGAACGCTGCCATCTGTATGCTAGACTTCTGTGTCATTTTGCACTTCTCAGTCACCTTTTCTAATCCTGATATGCATATTCTCCCTGAATTTATGTTTTAAATCAAATATAATTCTCCACACCTTTACCTTGTCTTTCCATCCTCTATGATTTACCTAATCCATCCAATCATGGGTATTGCCTGATATACTGATCATCTCCCCTTCTTTCTTTTCCTCATCCTCCTCCTTCTCCTCCATCTGTATGAAACTGCATTTTCTTTATTTTCACATACTTTTAATTTCAGAACAAAATCAACAAGTAAACAAACAAAAACCACAATACCTAATACCCACTCCTGCTATTCTGTGGGAGGGGATTTTCTTGCCTTAAGGCACAAAGACAGGATAAAAGAGAACCTCTAGCATGAACAGAGAGCCAGGTAGGTCAGGGCCAGCCAAGGCTTCTGAGGAGAGGGGCATAGGGAAACTATGGACATGGTCTTCCAGGGGTTTTCCATGCGGGAGGCATCCTGGTCACCTTCGAGTGGGAGGATCTCATCAGATATGGCAGCACTGGTCTTCTCTGCTGTCACCTCATCATCATCATCAATACCCAAGCCTAGTTTGATCACGGTTAGACACGGTTGGAGTGGGTTTGGGGATCCTCGAATGAGAAACCAGAGGAGAGCAGAGCAGTCTCAAACAGCAGCAGCACAGGGTCATTGACAGCTTTGTCAGTTTTTTCTACCTCAGCCTTCTGCCTCTGTTCGCCACACAATGGGGTGGCTAGGTTTGATCTCTAGGTGCTTTTTGGCCATTGTAGAGTTGTCTCGGAGTGCCTGGGCTTTCATGATCCACTCTATGTTGGCTGTCCAGCCACAGGTGCTTGTTGCAATGCAGCAGGGTAAAGACACAAGAACTTATAGCTTGGAGTCCATGAAAGATTCCACTAACTGTTGGCTCCTCTCTGAGCTGCTGCACTTCATACCTCTCAGTCTGGAGATGAGATGACTTCCCTTGCAGAGTGTGCATCTCTCATGAAGGAAACATAGAAGCCCATCTGTTATATCACTGGTGAGAGCAAAGATCAGGTAGCCAACTCTGCCTTTGTGAAGCATGTGCTGAAGTGGGGCTTTGAAGTGGGGGACATGACTGAGCCTATTAACTAGTACTGTGTGCACATGGAAAGAGTTTGATGGGAAGAGCCTGGTCTCAGTGACTAAGGAAGGCCTGGAGCTACCAGAAGACAGGAAAGAGAAGAAGAAAATGGAGGAGAGCAAGGCAAATTTTTGAGAATCTGTGCAAGCTCATGAAGGAGATTTTGGATGAGAATGTTGAGAAAGTGACAATCTCCATGTCTTCTATTCTTAAGTTTACTATTTTTCATTCTTTTTTCCTTCTTGATTACTAATATTTTCTACTATTTTGAGGCATGTCAGATGTTAATTGTTGAAATATGATAATTACTGAAGGATATATCTTTCATCAGAGAGCATACCCTTCTTGTACAGATCATGAAGTGGCTACCACGAGAAGACAACCTACCTGTTTTCTTCTTGAAGCAGCCAGCTCAAATTTTGGATTGAAAGCCCCATTGATCTCTTTTTACTTAGCTCTGAAAGAGTTCAGAATTTCCAGCTCTGTCAGTTGCGATGACTTTCCATCCAGCCCTTCCACCTCCACTGCAGACATTCTACTAGTCTAGAAAATGTCTTGATTTAGAGACAAATGGAGTGCCTAAGGCACTGCTCTGTCTCAGGTTTCACTTCGCGTTTTGGACACCCTTGAACTACCTTTCCACACTGCAGTGCTACAGATGTCTAGAACTGAGCCAGGGTCACATGGGGCAAATTATCCACGCACTTGAAGAAGCCCTGAGGTTGCTAACTTACCTCACCAAACTCCCACGAAACAAAACAATCGCTCCAACAGGGACTTCTGGTTTCTTTGTTTCCCTAGAACTTAACTTGAGGACATGCTCCAAACCTTATTTCTCAAGGAGAAAAATTTCCAATATCCCAAGGGCAAAAAATATCATTTTGCCCCAGAATTGTTTTTCACTCATGCTAGAGCCTTTATCTGTTTTCCCATGACTGGATTGGTGGGGTGCAGTCTGTGAACTGAGCAGCCAAGTATTTTTCCAAATCTATTGTGTAAGCCAAAATCAGGTCCTCAGAAATCCAGTTTCTGGGCTGGAGAGCTGTGTCAGTTGGTGAAAGGACCAGAGTCCCAGTACCCACACCAGGAAGCTCACAACCACCTATAACTCCAGCTCCAGGGAATCCTTACACTCTAGCTTCACCCCACACATCTCTATCCCTCCCTGCCTCCCTCTCTCTCTCTCTCTCTCTCTCTCTCTCTCTCTCTCTCTCTCTCTCTCTCTCTCTCTCTCTCTGTCTCTCTCTTTCTGTCTGTCTCTCTGTCTCTGTCTCTGTCTCTGTCTCTCTCTCTCACACACACGAATAAAGTAAGTCTTAAAAAAAAAAAAGAAATTCAGTTGCTAAGTAGCAACTGTTTAATATGAGCAGGATAATGGTGAAGTAAACAAAGGGCTTATAGGGACAAGAAACACTGTCTCTTTCATTATCCGGCAGCACTGTGATCTGGTTCCTGGCTGTGTTCAACTTACAACATCACCCTCACGTGTTCTCTTCTTACTCAGAAAAACAAGTTTGGCTTTTTGCATGCTCTACCATAGAACCTCGGACAATGTCCTAGAGAGGAAGAATCTTAAAGATGGTAGTTAGCTATTCCACCCAAAAAGCATTGCTAACTTATTAATTTCTATCTGCTTTATGGATAGTGGATAAATACTATAGTTTTATTAATCTAGTTATTCAAGATTATTGTTCTAAAGTCAAACAAAATACTCCAGAACTGTAGCTGATATTAAATGTACTTTAACATGAGCATATTGGTCTGTGAAGTTCACATAAATGCAACCACATTGCATCTGTAGGGGAAAAGTATATATTACTTATATTTTAAAGTATGAAACTCTGAAGACTAAAATTTTCCAGTATGTTAAAGCTTTCTAGAATATGGTTATATTTTTCCTTTTATTCCAAAGTTCTTTATTACAATAATGAGATGAAATTGAGTTCATTCTAAAAGGTATTATCATTGAACTATTACCTTTGGCTCTTTGGTTACCAAAATTTGGCTTGCTCAGTACTTCAGGTTCTTGGCAATGTTGAAATGGTATGGGAGAAAGAAATGAATTGCATGACAGTTCTATTCAGTTTGAAAGCTTTCAGCACTGTTCTACACAATGGAAAAATCTCAAAGACATTCCTTGCATCTGCGTGTTTGTGATGATTACAAGAAAGTCAAGCTTAAGTCCAACAAATGCTTTAAAGTTAAGATGTTGGGTGTGTGGACCAAATTCTTTTACAGAGGCCAATATTGCTACAAAATTACTTGAAGACTGGGAAACTTGAGGCTATATGGAGGTAATTTTGACCATGCATACATTGAGCCAAACTTTGCGTGTAGAGAGAATAATTTTAAACAACAATATGTAAATTAATTTAGTAAGTCAGAATAAACCTAGAAAATAGATCAAATTTTTCCTCTTTGTGAATATTGTATACATTTAGAAGTCATGTGTGGGTATATGAGTATGTGCATGGGAGGTTGCACGTGCATGTGTATGCATAGGCACATGGGTGCCAGAGGTCAACCTTAGGTATCATTCCTCAAGGGTCATTTAACCTAACTTGTGGGTTTCTTTTTGTTACTGTTTGAGAATATCTCAATGAATTTAGTATATTTTGATCAAATCTACCTCTACTCCCTCCACTTCAACTCCTACCATGTCCCCATCTGTGTTTTTTGCTTTGTTTAAACTCACTGAGTTCTCTTAGTGCTACTAGTATGAACATGGGTATAGGACCACCAACTGGAGGAGCATGGACAGTCTATTAGGGCTCACATTCCTGAAGAAAACATTTCTCCCTCTCCTAGCATCCATCTAAGGGTGACTTTAAGCACCCCTAGCCTATCCATGCTGGGCTTTGGCTCTCTGGTCTTGTGCATGCAGTCACTAGCACTGTAAGTTAATCTGCACAAGACTTACCATGTCTGAAAACACACTGTTTCACATCCATCCTTCACTACCTCTGCTTCTTACAATGTTCCCCGCACCTACTATGGTGATTGAGAAATCTTGGGAGGAGGGATGGATAGTGGCATAGATTTACCACTTAGGGCTGAGCACTGTCTCTATTCCCTGCCCATTGACTAGTTGTAGGTCTCTATCCTAATCACCACCTTCTCTGATAACAGTTGAGAGATGTATTATAATAAGTTATTAGGAGTCAGTTTAATACTATGCCTGTTAACAGAATAATAGAAATAGGTTGTTGTGCTGGTTAGATTTATGTCAACTTGACATAAACTATAGTTGTCTGAGAGCAGGAAACCTCAACTGAGAAAATGTCTCACATGATGAGCTGTGAGCCAGCCTGTAGAGCATTTTCTTAATTAGTGATTGATTGGGGAGGGCCAAGTCCATTGTGGGTGATGCTACCCCTGGGCTGATGGTCCTATGTTCAACAAGAGTATGATGAACAAGCTATGTGAGCAAGTCAGTAAGCATCACCCACCTATGGCCTCTGCATAAGTCCCTACTTCCAGGTTCCTGCCCTGGCTTCCCTCAGTGATGGACTGCATTGGGGAAGTGAAAGCCAAATAAACCCTTTCCCTGCCAACTTGCTTTTTAATTATGGTGTTTCATCATAGCAATAGAAACCTTATTAAGACAGTTGTCCCCTAGGGTCTATGACCTACACAACCGTGAGTTCTTGTCCTATTTATCAAAACCTGGCATGAGTTTCACCTTGTGGAGTGGGCTTTAAATCCAATCAGAAGTGCTTAAATAACACTCATAATATTCACACCACTATTGCCTGAGTGGACATATCTTGCCAGACCAATCATTATTGTAACCCATGGGGTTCACAGATGGATAAGACTGTTGACAACATTTTTCCTTCTGTAACATATATAGTAACTTTCAGCATTATGAAAGCTAACTAGTAGGTATAAAAATTTGAGGTTGGTATCAGTTTGATTTTTTTCCATGCACTATGACTTAAATGTGAAGTGACTTCAACAACAAGGTTTTACTGTCAAGTTTTAGAAAGGAACCAAGGACAATACCAATAGTCTGCATTGTGTGTAGGGTCTATGGGAAACCATTGACTAAAAACTCCAAAAGAGGTACCTGGCCCTGGGCTTTCTGTTTGTCAGCCTAAAGTGTCTGAAAAAGGGATTGTTGCCCCTTTGTAGGGTAACACTGTTTAAATCTGCTTTTATATGTACATACCTTAGGAAGCTTCTAAAGCATGAGATTTCCACGTGGCTTTTTCAAAGATCATTAGCATTAGTTATCCCTTCACTTAGCCTTTTTTCTACTCTGCTATTCTATCCTCTGTCTCCCTTCCTTCTCTATTATTCTCTCTTCCATTCATACCACTGGTGTTCCATCTTCAATGGCATAAAACCCCCACTCATGGCCATTTACTAGTTTCCTGACTTCTACAGTTATACTCCAGGTTAAACATACATATCTAAAAACCAGGGATCACATATGAAAGAGACCATGAAAATATTACCTTGCTTTTATGACCGTGTCCAGTTCCATCCATTTACTTGCAAACTTCACATTTCATTACTCCTTACAGCTGAGTAAAATCTAATTGTGTAAATGTACTACATTTTCATATCTGTTCATCAGTAGATGGGCTTACTGGGCTCATTGTGTAAATGTACTACATTTTCATATCTGTTCATCAGTAGATGGGCTTACTGGGCTCATCCCACTTCCACTACTGCAAACAGAGCAGCCATAAACATGAACGAGCAAGACCTCTATAATAAGACACATCATTCTTTGGGTGTATGCTCAAGATTTATATAGCTGGGTCACACGTTAGATTTTTTTCTAGCTTTCTAAGGAACCTCCACACTGACTTCCACAAGGGCTGCATAAATTTGCACACCCACTAGCAGTGAATAATTATTTCCCTTTCCTAAAATTCATGCCAAAATTTGTCAACATTTGATTTCTTTTTGTCTTAGTCATTTTGCCTAAGGTAAGATAAAATTCAAAGCATTTTGATTTTCTTATTTTTTTTAATTTAAATTAGAAACAATCTTGTTTTACATATCAATCCAGTTCTCTCTCTCTCCCCCTCCTCCCCTGCCCCCCACCAAACTCCTATCCCATCCCCTTTCTGCTCCCTAGGGAGGATGAGGCCTTCCATGGGAAGTCTTCAATGTCTGTCATATTATTTGGAGCAGAGCCCATGCCCTCCCCCATGTGTCTAGGCTGAGGAAGCATCCCTTTATGTGGAATGGGCTCCCAAAGTCCATTCATATTCTAGGGATAAATACTGATCCATTACCAGGGGCCCCATAGACAGCCCAGTCCTCCTAAGTGACACCATGTTCAGGTGGTCTGGGTAGGTCTTATGCTGATTTCCCAGCTATCAGTCTGGAGTCCATGAACACCCCCTTGTTCAGGTCAGCTGTTTCTGTGAGTTTCTCCAACCTGGTTTGGACCTCTTTGCTCATCACTCCTCCTTCTCTACAACTGGATTCCAGGAATTCGGCTAGTGTTTAGCTGTAGGTGTATGCTTCTGCTTCCATCAGCTACTAAATGAAAGTTCTAGGATGGCATATAAGGTAGTAATCAATCTCATTATCAGGGAAGGGCATTTAAGGCAGCCTCTCCACTATTGCTTAGATTGTTAGTTGGGGTCATCCTTGTAAATCTTTGGTCCTGATATCTAAGGTTACTAAATATTTTTGAAAAATATTCTATAGCTATTAGTATTTCTTCTTTTGAGAACTTCCAGTTAAGAATCAAAGTCCCCTTTTTAATTGTATTGTTTCTTCTCTTGACATTTAGGTTTCTTAGTTCTTATATATTATAATCTCTGTTGGATGTTTAGGCAGTAAAGACTTTCTTCCTTTGACATCCAGAAGCTGTGAGATTCCATTTGTCAATTGTTTTTCTGTCCTGCAGTGGGGTGATCCTCTTCAGAGAGCCCTTCCCTGTGCCTACCAGTGGATATGTGATAGTTAATGCTTCTGCTACCCTTTCCAGGGTACCACATCTTATATGAACATCCTTAATCCATTTTTTATTGAATTTTATGCAGGATGAAAAGTGAAGATCTAGTTTAATTTTTTTGAATGCTGAAATTTGTTCTCCAGTACCATTTGTTGAAGATTCTATCTTTCTTTATTTAAATAACGATTTTTCATTTATTTTATATACCCACTGCAGTTTCCCCTCCCTCTTTTCCTCCTACTCCCCCCACATTCTGCTTACCATCTACTCCCCTCCCCTTCCACTCCTTCTCCATTCAGAGAGAAGCAGGCCTCCCATGGGTTTGTGCAAAGCATGGCACATCAAGTTGAGACAGACTCCCCTTGTGCCAAGATTATGTCTTTTATCCAAAGTTTAACTTCAATATCTTTGTCAGAAATCAGGTTGTTATAGTTGCATGGATTTTTACATGGTTTATCTATTCCATTTTTATTAATTTATTTATATATTTTGGTGATAGTATCATGCTACTTTTATTACTATAGTTCTGTAGTATAATTTCAAATCAGGTGTGGTGATAGCCCCAGAGATGTTCTTTTTCTGTTCAGGATTGCTTTGCCTATGTTGCTTATGTTTCCATATGCATTTTTAGATTTTTTTTCTATATTTATGAAGAAAGTCCCTGGAATTTTGATTGAGGTTTAATTGCTTTGGGTAGATGGCCAATTCACAAGAATAGTTCCTCAGCTCCATGAGTGTGGGGTGGCTTATGGTATTCTCTTTAGCTTCTTTCTTCCAGTGTTTTAAAGCTTGCATTGTGTAAGTGGAAGCACTTCCTTGATTAGGTTTATCCTAAGATATTTTTTAGGCTAATATAAACAGCTTTGTTTTCCTGTTTCCTTTCTCAATATATCTGTCACCGGTATATAGGAAAGTTCCAGCTATTGCATGCTAATTTTGTATTTGCTACTTGGCTGAACATGTTTATCATTTGTAAAAATTTTCTAGTGGTATCTTTAGAGTATTTATGTATAAAACCACATCATCTGCAAATAAGGATACTTTGACTTCTCTCCCCATCTCCTTTGTCTTAGTGCTCAAGATCTACCCACCCAACACTCCTCCCAGCCCCCCAACATTTATATTAGCTCATATATGTTGTTATAATAGAATGCCTTGGAATATATATATATATATATGTACATGTATGTACATATATATGATAGAAGATTAGATAGATAGATAGATAGATAGATAGATAGATAGATAGATAGATAGTTCAATAGCCATGAGAACTGCTTGAGTAAAGTAGGGGATAGGGTTTGGCTAACTTTCCTTTTACACTTAATATCTGTGTTATAATTTTCATATGGAATTGACTTGAAAGATTCAGGATTAGATTTAAAAGATGAGGTTTGAGTAAACAAGATTGGACAGGAGATATGCTTTATCCCTTCCATAAGCCAGGGTCAATCAAAATCCCACTACAGTGGTACTCTTCAGTATGGGCTCTCACATAACCAACTAGACTGAACTGAAGTTCAAACTGCCCTCCGCCTGCTGCCCTCCATCATGGTCAGAAATATACAGCAAGGATTTTATACCATAAATTAAAAGGCACATTTAGTCAGTAGAAGAGAACAAAACTTTAACATTTACTGAGTATATTCAAATATGATAATCCTGACTGAATTTTACCATCTTTTGTTTTAATAAGACTATAAAGCTAAATATGATTCAGTAAGTTATGCTAAGTTTCCATTTTACTAATGAACACCAATATTTCACTGATGGTTGCTGAGATATATTGGTGTAATCCAATGCATTTTATCACATGACTCCTTACAGTTGAAGGAAAAGAAATAGTAGCAAGGGGGAGAATGTTCTTAGGAATTATGTGTTGTTAATACATAATATAACTCCATTTTCAGAGTCAATGAATTTCTCAGATAGCAACATCTTATAATCATTTTGTACATTTTAGCTATTATGCATTGTGTATTTTTTAAATATGGTAATAGGTTTGTTTGTAAATGAATGTTATGGAAAGTTACATTAATGTATGATTATACACAATTAAATGAAAACAAAAATGCTGAATATATCAGGGTCATGGTAAAAATTCCAAAAGCCTTGGAGATAGAGTATAACTTGAGGAGATCATGGAATGATGACATTATGACACACAAAGCCACAGAAATGATTTAAAGTACTTTTACAGCACACTTCTCTTCTTGGTCACTTGAATATACTATTTCCATACTCAGAGGGAGAGGGGACCAAACCACACTCATCACACCTTGCCAGGAAACAGCTCTGCAGAGCCTCTGCTTGCAGCTACAAGTCAGCTGCCTGTGTGGGTGGCATGCATCAGGTTTGCTAGTTTTCAAAGAGGTTATTGGATCATCTGAATCTTCACAAGACTTACTGGCTGTGTGGGGAGTCTGGGGTTCCTGGGGAGGCCACTTCCTCTCTCTCCCTGATCTATACAGGAATAAAACACTGGAATAAGGAGGGGTTGAGGTTTGTGCATGTGGAATAGGGAAAGTTCTTGTAGACGCACTCTCAGGAGAAAAGGAACAGCCTATCAATTCTAACAGCTGTAACCCTCCACACATCTGCTCTTTTGGGTCTGAAATTGACAGGTCAAGGAAGTGGGAGGAAACAGTGAAGGAAGGAGAAGGGACAAGAGAAGCCAAGGAGGAAACTTCGAGGCTTGGCTGCTTAGACGTGCATAAAACAAAAGACACCACAAAAAGAAGTCAGGTTTTATCCCCAGGTGTTCTGTATTGCTCAGCATGGGTTCAGCTTTATGGCTTCACTCCCCACCTAATAACACAAAGCTTTGCTCAAATGAAACTCCTCTAAAATATAAGATTCTGTTAGCGGAATTGTCCTCTCTGCAGCAACTATGATCAGACTTTGCAGAGCCCTTCCCTCAGGCTACACAGTCTGAAATATGCCACATTGGGTAAGTGTGACAGTAGGAGAAAACAGGAGCTGACACATCAATAAGGGGGACTATGTATGATACTTGTGTTTCCTGCTCACATGTCACGGGCTACATCCTGTCACTCATAGGCAATGTCTGAGTCCAGGAAAAAAAAGGATTACTATTGTCCCTGAGAATATAGAACTGGGGACTGATGAACTCTACAGCCATGAGTCCTCATCCTAAAATCAAGTTCCAGCTATGTGAATTCTCAGCTTTGCAAGAAGCACCTGCATATTGCAATGCTCATTTGCCTTTGTTCTTACTTCTGGATGCTAGTCTCCTTTCCAAATGGAAGAAAGAGAAGAAACATAGAAAATCTGTTTATTCTGAAGACTCTAAAACCAGAATGATCTCTCTAAATATCTGAAAGACAAGGGTAACCAAATGATGCATCACACTGGGCATAGACTGACTCCTAATCACTTTGCATTATGCTCCTAGGTTAATCCATCCCTCAACATTGTTATAGAAGCTTCATTTGCAGTAAATGGTAATTAATCAGAGATGTATGATTGATCAAAGTGCATCAAATAGGAGGTACAGAATGTTCAACCTTAAATGGTTAAATGGGCATCCACTTCACAGCTTCCTTCACGAATTTCATTGTGGAAAGGGGGACAGAAGGATTGATTGTAAAGGCCAGAGGATGCATGACTACAAAGAAAAGGTGTTACTAGCACTTTCCTGCCAGCCTGGTCCCACAGAAACATCAGCCCCAAGTAACACACAGAGACACTGTATTAGTTATGAAACTGTTGGCCTGTTATTAGCATTTCTTATTGGCTAGCTCTGTCTTAAATATTAACTCATTTCTATCGATTTAAGTGTTTCCACCTGGTCTCATCATACTGGACAGAGGGTACGGACCTCTTATTCCTCTTGTGTCCTACATTTTCACTCCTCTCTACTACATCTCCCAGAATCCTCCTTGTCTCCTAGTCCCACCTATCTTGCTTCCCTATAGGCCAACTACTTTATTCATTAACCAATAAGAGGAACATATTTACAGAATAACATCTCCCATCAAAAATATTTTCTTTATAACACAATAGGGAAGTCGCCTTAATGAACTCTCAGCAGTTACCTATCACAACACTTACAAGGCCTCTGCAAGCTCACAGCAGACAAAAAATACCAGCCTGGAACAAGAGGGCACAAAGTCTCGCCCCTGGTTGGGGAGTTATTGGCAACTGATAGCTGCTGGGAGAGAGAGACTCATTTTTCTTTAAGGGTGTGTATCCTGGAAAATCAACCAGGCTCCAGTGAATAGCCCCACACCCAAAAGTATAAGGGCAGCAAAATTTGAACATTATGTTTGTTTCTTTTTTAAAGAAATGAGGATATGATCTTCAGTGGTTAGGGAGGAGAGATGAATCTGGGAGGAATTGGAATAATATAATCAAAAGACGCTGCTTGAAATTCTCAAAGAATTAATAAAAATATTTTTTGAAAAGTTAATAACAATAGTTCTTCCTATTGTTTTATTCCCTCTAGCAGAAACTTCAATTTTAACAACTATCCACTCATGAGATAAAAATTCAGACACACTAGTGCTTGTTTACAGTGCATAAATTTAATAAATAAAAAAAATCAGAGAAAGTTGAAGGAAGAGTTTTGGCTACATAGATACCTTGTCACTTCCCTCCCAAGCCCAGGCAACACAGCCACTGGGGAATGGCATGGGAGGTACCTTCTGGGGGAGGATTTGCCTTAGCCTCCAGGTGATGGTTAATCTTAATCATCAACTTCACAGGGTTTATAGTCCCCATGGAAATTATATTTAAAGATATTTGTGAGATTGATCTAGATTATGTTGATTTTGGTGCAAAAACACACTCTCAATGACAGTGGTGCCATTCTGTGGACTGGGTTCCCAGACTGAATAAAAAGAAGGTGAAATGCAGGTACTCAACACTCTGTGCTTCTTGACTTTGGATGCAATGTGGCTAGGTGCCTCTGGCTTCAGCCATCATGTTTTTCCTTCTATGATAGACTGTATGTCCTGAAATTGTAAGCCAAAATAAACTCATTCTTCCTTCTTTAAGTTTCTCTAGTCAGGTATTTTATCACAATAATGAAACAAGTAATGGCATGCTTGAAATTGGATTATCTCAGGTCAAATTCCATTTCAGAGAGCATCTCTTCGATCCAGACTCACCATGCTTCTAAGCCTGTCCCAATACCACTCTCATGTCCCATGACCATAGTCTCTAGTCTTGCCCTGCAAATATATTACTCATGTTCAACCCAGTACCCCCACAGACATAGTCTACAGACTGCCAAGCAAGACCATCTGAATAGTCTCATGCTTCAGACATGCCCAGTGCCAAGAGACTAAACCACCCTCAGCTGGAAAGCCCCCTGTTGCACAGTTCCAGTTGACAGTATAGCTTCGGACATGTCCTAATTCCCAATCTGATACATACAACTCCAGGACTACTGCTGCAGATCAAGCCTAGGCCTGCCCCAGCTCCAAGCCTTCCCCGTGGCTCTAGACTCCAGTCTAGACCCACAGACCAAGACTCAGGACTCCCCCTAACACTAGGCCAGCACTTACATATCCCAGCTTCAGGTTAACCCCCTAAGCCAAGCAGTTGACCCTGTACCTTGACAGCCTCAAAAGCCTCATCCTCCACTTCCATCCATCTGTGTCCCCTTGCTTTAGAAGACTCAAACCCAATGTTTACCAGCAGCAGCAGCAACTCAATGTCTCTAGAGACCCATGCTCTAATACTGTTCTTGTGAAATCAGGTTCTAGATGGCCCCTGAAGTTCAGCCATCATATCCATGCCAGAGTCATGTCATGTGCAGTGGTCTCAAGGCCCAAGCCAGCTTTGATGGCTCCAGGGTACAGGTTTGTACTCTGCTTCCTCAGCCTCTGGTGATTTTAACTTGTTCCAATAAACCCAGTACCAAGATTGTCTGCAAAGACTGGTTCTTTCGGCTCATCCTGTGGACCCAGGCTGGAAGACCTTGAAAGAGCACAGATAACTAAATGAAATCAAAGGAGAAACAACAACATAAGAAGAAAAACAAAGAGAAACCATGAGAAAAACAAACATAAAT
This sequence comes from Cricetiscus sungorus, assembly GCA_030556225.1. Lineage (NCBI taxonomy): Eukaryota > Metazoa > Chordata > Mammalia > Rodentia > Cricetidae > Cricetiscus > Cricetiscus sungorus. Next base: position 34,580,631 of record JANBXA010000651.1, on the reverse strand, counting down.
TTAATAGTCAAGATAGGAAGTCAGCTCAATATTATTCCCCACTGACAGAGGGATAGATAAAGAAAATAGGATGGATTTACAGCAAGTGCAGGATACAGGCAGAAATTAAGTGTTAGCTGGGGTGCAGTTTCCATTTCCTTGTTCTGAAAACCCCTACTTAAGACCACAGTCTAGCACATTTTCTCTTTTATGAATGGCAGATGTCACTTGCTTCTCAATGCAATGGTTATTTGGCTACTGATCATGTCTGGATTAGCACTGACTAAGCATCTGTTGGTCTCCTCATCTGCTTCAAATCCTCTAAAACCCAACCTGGGAACTTGAAATTGCATTTGTCCTTATTTTGGATTGTGAACACATTTCCGTGGATGCTTCTCTATGAATGGGCTCCCGTTGAAACCAGTCCACTCTGTGGTAATTTTTTGCCAGGAGGAGCCACACCCCAGTGCTTCAGGTGGGTGTGGGAGGAAGGAGATGGAATGGCTCTGTAGGAGGTGAGAGTTCATCTGTACAAAACTGAATGCCCTGAAGTTAAAAGACAGACTTCAGAGCAGACAGACAAAGGCTCCCCAGTGCCAACTACTTAGCAAAATGAGCTTCGAGCCTCTCAGGCTGCCAGCAGCACTGTTGGAAGGACTGAGGACTTACAGTCTGACTGCAGAGTCATGCTGTCCTGTAAAGAGGGCAAAGCAGGCCAGACGCTAAGAGGAAGGGAGGGTACAGGAATGTGTCTCACAATAGCAAGTTTGAGAATAAGCAGTTATTTTCTCCATGCCATGTGCGAGGCTCAACTTGTGTCCAAAAAGGAAAAGAGAAACACAGAGGGAAAGAGAAGAGGAACTTACTGGAAAAGGTAGGGTATCTCTTTAGGGGTGAGAGGGCACAGCATCAAGACTGTCTATCAGTCTGTTCATTTAGGCAACTTTGTGTCTGGAATCTGGCCTAAGTCCAGGTTTCCAAGGCCCTATGTCAGGAAAATGTGAAATCTTGGACCTGACACGTGGAATGTGAATGGCTATGGCATGACCTGAAATAGAGGGAACACTCAATTCCTAACTGAGGTCCTTTACAAGGAGTCACTCAGGTGAATTTGTGAGCATTTGATACACTTCATGCTGGGATTTCAGGCATGTGCCATCATTCCATTTTGTATTTATTTGTTTGTTTGATTTTAGTTTTTCAAGATTTCTCTGTGTAGCCCTGGCTGTCCTGGAACTAACTTTGTAGATCGGGCTGGCCTTGAACTCACAGAAGTCTGCCTGCTTTTACCTCTCTCATGCTGGGATTAAAGGCATGCACCACCACACCTGGCCACCATGCCATTCTATATGATGGTGATGACAGAATCCAGGGCTTTGCAATCATGCCAAAGTTCTTTTTCCTCAATTCTAGCAGTGTTTTGAGCCAAGGGTGATTGATGAGAAATTCCTCTTTGGCAAATGAGAGAGTTTGTACCCAGTGGTCTTACCGTCTACCGTCTACCGTCTACCAGAGAACATTTTTAGCACTTCCATTTTATTCAGAGAAACTCCTAATAGCAGGGAGCTGGCGAGACAGCTTAGAGTTTAAGAATGCTTACTGATCTTGCAAAAGACCAGGGTTTGGTTCCTAGCACCTATACCAGGCAGTTCACAACTGCTAGTAATTCCAGTTACAGAGAATTTGCCACCCTCTTTCCCCTACACACACACACACACACACACACACAGTTCACATAATCTTATACAGATGCACAATCACATGCATACATAAAAATAAGAAGCATATCTTCAAGAATTGCAACCAAATACTAGGCTCTTTGTCTCCAAGGTCACCCTTTAGTCTTTACTCACTGTGTTTCTCAATACTTTATTTTTCAAGTAAAGAGAACAATGTTAAATATATAATGTTGCTCAGTATACATAAAGGCTCTTTGGCAGCTGGCTTTCATTCCAAGGTCATGATAAAACCAGAGAAGGGGAAGCCCTTCTCTGAAGCTCATTGATATCTCAAATGTAGAGCCAAGGGTGGGGGTAGAAACTAGTTCTATTTACGTGCAGCTTTCTGACAGGAGCAAGTTAAAATGAAGAATAGTTGTAGCCAGTGCATGTTGGTTAGGCCTTTAACTGAAGCATGGTACAAATTCCTTCAAACCAGCATGAGAACGGAGAAAGGACAAAATACTGAAATTTTTCTTGTGGTTTCATGATACTCACAATAGTCTACAAACAGCTGTAGTATACTGCTCATCCATCACCTTTCTCTAATTGACTAGTGTTGCATGGCACTGATCCTGAGGAGACAGGAACAGACATCTGTTCACTCCAGATAAGCAATGGAAAACAGACCAAAGTCAGGAGATGGCTGTAGCGTGTAAGTTTCTGCCAGCCTGCCAGTCTGGGCCCTCTGCCGCGCCAGCCCCAAATAACACTCAGAGACTCTGTATTTGATACAATCCTGTTGGCCAATTACCATTATTGTTTATGGGCTAGCTCTGTCTTAATTATTAACCCATTTCTACTTATCTAAGTATTTCCACGTGGTCGTCTAATTGGGGAGCCGCGGCAGGCGTCCTGCTTCTTCCCGGGCTACAGATGGCCAAAGTCTAACGTGATGAACCAGGGAGTTTATTGGGAGTTACTCTCAGTACTGTGGATGAGAAGTTTTGTTCAGGAGTATTAACATAGGAAAAGCATTTTGCTAACTGACCTGTTATGGTTGTTCAGGATTCTTCCTAGAGGCCTTAAGTCACAGAGTTACCCAGTTTTAGACTAAAGCCTCCTGAATTGTGTGATACATAAACTTTTTCTTTGTATGTTCAACACTTTGAGTATGTAGTAATAGTGACATGAAGCTAATTAATAAGCCCACTGACTGACATAACTAACATAGCCAACTTAAAGCTGTTGACAAGAGTATGCTAGAGAAAACAACACTAATACAAAGACAGTAAGTGTGGATGCTACAGCACCCACAGAAAACATAGGGAGAAAGCAAACATTTACTTTACTTTAGACTTCTGTTTTATTTTTTTCGAGACAGGGTTTCTCTGTGGTTTTGGAGGCTGTCCTGGAACTAGCTCTTGTAGATCAGGCTGGTCTCGAACACACAGAGATCCACCTTCCTCTGCCTCCCAAATACTGGGATCAAAGGTGTGCACCACCACCACCTGGAATTACTTTGGACTTTTTAATTGAAAACAATTATCACACAATATACCCTCATTATTCTTTCTCTTTCTCCAACTCCCCCAGATCCTCGCACCTCTCATTCACCCAATCCCACACCTTTTCTGTATCTCTCTCTTTAGAAAACAAACAGGCAGAAGAAGAAGAGAAAGAAGGAGAAGAAGGGATAAAAAAACCCACAAGCACAAACAAACAAAAAATCAGAAATCATAGTACAAATAAAAACGACAGAAAGATTTTTTTAAAAAATGCTTAAGACAAGTAATATGAGAAACAGAATCTATAAAAAAATACCATTGTGTTGTTATAAAACGATATAAAAAAATATCATTTTGTGTCGGCCATCTATCACTGGATGCGAGTCCTGTGTTAAGTGTGGTTAATACACCCTGTGAAATGTTATTAGAGAAAACTAATTTTCTTTGTAAGTAAATGTCCATAGCAGATAATTACTTGATTAACTGTGGAAGCCTATGTCCACTTCACCTTCTCAGCTCAGGGACCTCTTCTGTCTTGAACCTGTGTTGGCCCTGTTCATGCTGCCACAGTGTGTTCATGGGTGCATCAATCCTGTTGTTTCTGAAATACACTGTTTCCTTGGAGCCATCTATCTCCTCAGATTCTTTAGAGTCTCTCCTTCCTCTTTCCCAAAGCTCCGGAAACCCTGAGAGGAGATGGAAGGGGTAGCATTACTGATGATGGCTGAGCAGAATGACATTAAAAGTCATTTTATTGCCACGTTTCTTTAGCAGGACAATAGTATTTGGTTTTCTCCTAGTTCGTGAGTTATCTAGTTTCTAGTTCTTGATTATCAGAGCAGTGTCAAGCATGGGTTCCATCTCATGGGATAGACCTCAACCAATCAATGAGTTCTTTGTTAGTCTCATAATGTTTGTGCCATATTGCATATCTTGCACGAAGGCCATTCTTGTAGATTGCAGAGTTTATAGCTGGATTTGTCATTACTTTCTCCTCTGGTAATAATCTAGAGTACTTTCTTTCTTCATTCATTCATTCCTTTCTTTCTTTTTTCCTTCCTTCCTTCTTTCCCTCCTCCTCCTCCTCCTTCTTCTTCCTTGTTTTTAAATGTACACTAGTCAAAAGGAATGAATGCTATAGGCATGTACCATCTCAACTACTGTGTTTTATGAGATATTAGATGTTGTCTTCAACAATAGGGCCTTACAATCAGTTTGTGGAGAGCAATCAATAGCCTTGGCAACAGTTGTTGTTTAGGAGTTTCTATGAGGCCCTTTGACTCACAACTCAATTAGATACCTAAACCCAATGCTGACACAGCAGGTTTTATTTGGTGATAAAAAATATCTAGTTGGGGAATTGTCTTCCTTGTTATTTGGTGATTCCATTTAGATGTCCTTCATACATGTGTGTCTATATTTTATGAAGTTTCTACAATAGCAGGTATTCTTTTTTAATTTTATTAATTCTTTTTCATTTATTTTACATACCAACCAGTTTCCCCTGCCCTCCTTTCTTACCATCTCCCCCAACTTCCCATCTATCTCCCTCTTCATCCTCCATCCTCCATCCTCCATCTCCACTCCTCCTCCATCTCCATTCAGAAAGGTGCAGGCCTCCCATAGGCTTGAACAAAGAATGGCACATCAAGTTGAGGCAAGACAGAACTCTTCCCTGTGCATCAAGGCTGGGATGGACAGATAGGTAAACCAGCATGGAATACAGGTTCCCAAAAGCCAGCTAAGTGCCAGGGACAGGTCCTGATCTCACAGCTAGGTGCCTTACAAAGAGAACAAGCTGCACAACTGTCACATACAGGCAGAAGGCTTAGGTTGGTCCCATGCAGCCTCCTTAACTGTAGGTCCAGAGTCCATGAGCTCCCATGAGCTCAGGTCAGCTGTCTTCGTAGGTTCCTCCATTATGATCTGGTACACTCTGTCTCATAAAATTCCTCTTCCTTTTCTTCAGAACAATGCCCTGAGCTCAGCTCAGTGTTTACCTGTGGATCTCTGCATTTGTTTCCATCAGTTACTAGATAAAGGCTCTCCGATGACAATTAGGATAGTCACAAATCTGATTATAGTAGGTAGCCAGTTCAGGCCCCCTCTACACTATTACTAGGAGGAGTCTTAGCTGGGGTCATCCTTGTGGATTTCTGAAATGCTCGCCCCCATCGAGACATTATTTCATTTTTTCCCACATCCATCCTGCTCCCAATCCACCTCCTGCACTCAGTCTGCCAAACCCACTCCCTCAATTTCTCATCTCCTCATACCCCCACCCCACCCTCAGTTCACTGAGGAGGTCCTTTCTATTTCCTCTTCCCAGAGAAATCCACGTGCCCCTCTTTGGGTCCTCCTTATTATCCAGCCTCTCTGGGGTTGTGGATTGTAGGTTGGTTATCCTATCCTAGTTTACTCCTAATATCTGCTTATGAATGAGTAAACACCATGTTTGTCTTTCTGGATCTGGGTTACCTCCCTCAGAATGATTTTTTCTAGTTCCACCTATTTGCCTGCAAATTTCATGATGTCATTGTTTTTGTTTGTTTGTTTGTTTTTGTTTTACAGCTATGTAAATGTACCACATTTTCTTTGTTCTTCAGTTGAGGGGCACCTAGGTTGTTTGCAGGTTCTGGCTATTATAAATAATGATAATAACATATTATGTATTCTTCAAAAGGACCTTAGTGTTAGTTGTCCCTCCTCATATTTGCTACAAAAAATATCACTAAATCTGAGAATCAGAAGGAAACACTGGATTAAAATCTTTTTCATTAAGACATAGTAAAAGAATGTGCTAACTTGAAGTAAGATTTTTATGCTTTTGATTTGAGACTGAAACCTAATTCTCTCCTGCCCTAAAGACAAGAAATACACTTGAAAATTATAATGAAGTCTATTGTTTCACAGCCTTTCAAATTTTAAAATGTGCTATAAATGCATATATGTGCTATAAATCCATTAATTTTTTGATTTTGCTTTTTTTGTGGTGCTAAAGATAACACTAGTGCCTTGCACGAGGTAGTCAAATGTTCTACTCCTGAGCTATATCCAGACTCGTGAAATACATGCTTTACTCAGCCTTGGGCGAATTCAGCCCTCCACCTCTGCATCCCTTACTCTGCAAGTGATTTCCTGGCCTGATTCAGTGGTAAGAGCTCCTCAGAGGAGTGAAACATTGGAAGAAAAAATATGTTGTTCCAGATGAAAGCTAAAGAACCTCATGTGTACCTTACAGATCAGATTTCTCATCACTGACTCAACATTACAACAAAGGGAAAGGGTTCTGGAAATTGTAACCAATAAGCTTTCTACAGCTTGTACAAAGAACAGTGGGATTTGAGTATGTGATCTCACTGACATAGCAAGGCCTTCAGTGCCTGAATTTCTACTATGAAGAAATATGCATGTAGATCAGAGGGCACCCTGTTCTCAAGTAGCATTCTTCCCTATTAGTTGTGGTCATTAAAAGTACACCTGAGTGTGTTATGCTGGAGGTTCCAGATACTAAGATGAGAGCTCCCTCAAAAGCAGAAGATTCACAAAAACATTCAGTCAAGAAGACCTGTGATTTTTAGCAAACTCCCAGTATCAGAGTTCCAAGGACCTCTGAAATATAAACTTCATTTATCCTAACCAGAGTCTGGGATTTCATATTTCTGCACCTCCACCCATGAGCTAAAGGCTTGAGGAATTGAAATAGACAAAAGAACTCAAACTCCCATCACTGGTTATCTATACATAGAGGGTTTGAGAAGATTCTTAAGCAAGAATTAATTTTTTAAAGTTAACCAGAAGAGGGGAAACTTGCAGACATAAACAGTGAAAGGAAGGATCTTGGCTGAGTTACAAGCATAAGCCAGTGCAGTTTTGTTCAGGATTAGAAATGCAGAATGTTAAGACTAACAGCTCAAATGTCAACAAATTATCAAAATGCACGGAAGAGTATGCCATGATATACATAGGAGAAGTAACTGAAGAAGACCAAATGAACCTTTCTCTGTGGATGTTCAAAGGTGATTTAAAGTATAAAAGTATATTGCATAAATCCCACAGCCTCGATAAGACAAAATTAATTAATTCTGACTGCTATTGGCCTTCAATAAGACATTTCATACCCAGTTACAAATTACTTTTAATAGAATGATTGGAGGCATGTTTATAATAATTCACATTCATTTGTATATATTTACTATTCTTGCATGATTTCCTGCCTTGTTATGTGTTACTATTGTACTCATTTCACAGATCTCCTATTTAAAAAAGCACAACGCCATGATTTAAACTCAAATACACCTGTGTAAGAGCTGAGTACTGAAGTCTTCCACTTGCAATACATAGGAAAGGCATGTGAGTCACTTATGCCTTTTGAGTGTGTCATTAGCTTTGTATTTTGTGAGTGCAATGCTGTAAGATGTGAGCAAAATTAACACAGGAAAGCAGGCCTTTCATAAGCGGGGAACAGCCTCAACATAACACCTACCCTAGGCTCACACATGAACCCTCCTCTAGAGTTTGGTCCAATACATTTCCTGCAAAAGAAGTTGAGTGGATTCCCCTACCTCAGCGCATGAGGGTGCACTCCCCAGACAGACTGGAAGCAGTGCCAGAGAGCAGCCTAGTAGGTAATTGGGACTCTAGGGCTCCATTATCTCATAAAGTGCTGTCCTATTTTTAAAAACTTAAACAAAAAGTATAGTGAGATATTTACTTTGTCAGAACCTGTGGCACTGACCACGACTATTGGGGTTGGGACAGGGGTGGACATGACTTGGGGGAACTAGGTCTGGGGAAGGGGCCTGGGAGCGCTCTCTTGCTTGCTGGACAAGGACAGAAAGCATCTGGAGGCATCCTTGAGACCAGGAACCTGCTGGTGTTCATCTGTCTCTGTTGTAAGTTATTTCTCCCTGAATAAACATCTGTTCAGCCTGTCTGTTTTTCCTGATCCTTATTAAAACACGATAAATAAGTCTTTCCTATTTCATGTTGTTCAGAATTGCCAGCTGCTGAACAAATTGCAAGATCTTTGAAAACCCAGTATTTCCTAAAATAGTGAGATAACCCTCTTCAACAAAAGAAGACTTCAAATCAACCCAACAAAAATCACCTTACAGGGCAGTCATAATGCATGTCTTTGACCCCAGCACTGAGGAGTCAGAGACAGGTAGCTCTCTGAATTCAAGGCCAGCCTGGTCTACAGAGTGAGTTCCAGGATAGCCAGGGCTTATATTATTTCTGACAATAAGGGAAGAGAGGAGTTGGCTGGGTCACAAAGTTTTTTCCCCTTCTTACACCACATTATATAGGCAACTAAAGCACGATTTCAATACCACCCAGGACACTGACCTAAATTCAGAGTCTGTAGAACAGCAAACATAAAGGTGACTTATTAACACATAAATACCTGTACATATTGACTCATCAAAGGCTCAGAAGCCGTTACAGGAAAATCTGTCCTCACATGTCTTATTTATTTCCACAAGATTGCAGAAGCAATCAAGTCATCATTATTTGTTCATGTTCATTTATGAATGTCCCCTTTGAGAGTCAGTTTTGGGGGTTCAAAATATGATGCAGGTACCTGTTTCCCTGAGTCAGCTACATGGCAGCCATTACCAAGGAATTAACAGGTACACAAAACCATGAGGCTCTGGGTGTGTCTCACCTTCCTTGAGAAACAGAAGCAGGGAACATGAGAAGTGACAAGGATCACTCATTCCTATGGACACACTGTAAAGGTATCCATCCCTCTAAAACATCTTTTTTTTTAATTTTTATTTCTATTTACTTTTTATTTTGAGACTGGGAAGCCCTGGCTGTCCTGGAACTCATTCTGTAGACCATCTGAACTTAAATTTGGACATTGACCTGCTTCTCTGCCTCCCAGGTGCTGGCATTAAAGATGTATGCCACCACCACCAAGCTAAAACATCTTAAAATAATATGTCCACATATTTTTTATACTTAATTGGACTATACATCCACATCCAAAGATCAGGCTATCCTTATTCAATATGAACTAGATCAATGTGATACAATGCTCCTGTAAGTTCTCCTTCTCTCTCTTGCCTTAATATGCACTCATGTATGTATGTATGTATGTATGTATGTATGTATGTATGTATGTATGTATGTATGTATTCCCAGCTCTCTCTGAGACCCCAGACCTCCGAGGCACATGTGCCTTCCATCTTCATGCATGGTCCTTTTCTTCCTTCCCCTTCTTTATAATAAATGGAATCCAGTTACTGCTACTTGCATGAGCAACCTATCAGTCACCACACCCCAATTGGCTGCCCCTCTTGCTGCAGCCACCAATTGGAAATACTTCCTCATCTTGGATAGAACCTCATGACACCCCCCTCCCTGATTCCATGTTGGAATTATTAAGTGACTCTGTTTTACACATATCTTTTTTAAGTGACCATGACTGCTGCCAGTTTTCATTTTTCTTTCTTTCTTTCATTCTTTCTTTCTTTCTTCTTATTCTTCCTTTTATTTGTTTGTTTGTTTGTTTTTGGAGTTTGTTGCTGTGGTGGTTGTTTTGTTTACTTTTGTCTGTATAGCTTTGGCTGTCCTGGTATTCACTTTGTAGACCAAACTGACCTCTAACTCAGAGATCCACCTGTTTTTGCCTCCTAGGTGCTGGAATTAAAGTTGTTCACCACTATCCAGCAGGGTTTTATTTCTTTAGTTTATGATAAAAATATAAATCTCCTGGGGGTAAGAAATAATTTAACTGTAATTATCAGATGTCTATATCACAGTAAGGATAAGAGATAATCAAGAAAAGCCTTATTTAAAAAAACAAAAAAACATGGTGGGAGGCTGGAGAGATGACTTAGCACTTAAGAGAACTGGCTGCTCTTCCATAGGATCCAGGTTCAATTCCCAACACCCACACACTGATTTACAACTGTCTATAACTCCAGATCCAGGGAATTCAGCACGGTTTTGGCACTAGGGACACACATAGTGCACAGACATGCATGCAGGCAAAACACCCATACTCAAAAGATAAAATAATCATACATTTAGTTTAAATACCGGAGATGTGAAAGAGTGGCTTTACATTAATCAGGGATTAAAACACAAAACATAAGAAATCAAGGGCAAGCTGGGCATTGGTGGCGCACACCTTTAATCCCAGCACTCGGGAGGCAGAGGCAGGCAGATCTCTGTGAGTTTGAGGCCAGCCTGATCTACAGAGCTAGTTCCAGGACAGGCTCCAAAACAATACAGAGAAATCCTGTCTTAAAAAACAAACAAACAAAAAAATCAAATCAAGGATAGCTACTAAGATAGCTCAGGGGGAAAGACACTTGCCACCAAGCCTAACAACCTGAGCTTGGTCCCAGGTACTCACATGATGGAAGGAGAGGATCTACTCCCTCAAGGTGTCCTCTAACCTTTATTGACCTATGATTACACACATGCCCCTATACATATGCGTATATGAAAAAAGCAAGTAAATAAATGTAATTTTTAAAGGTATAGAGACATGGTTCACTTCTCACATGATCAACTTGCACTGATCTTGACTACAAGAAGAGCCAAAAACACAGCCAGAAACCTGAACATCACACGGTCTTCAGGGGTTCTTTCTTTGGTTCAAAAACAGATTCCTAAGGGTGGAGAAACCCAATATGACTACATCCAAAATCTTCAAAAGCACAGACAAACCTCCCAGTTGCTGTTCCACAGATCCTCAGCTGAGTCACAAAAGCAATGCCACACTGACCTGGGTGTCAGATGCTACCACCTGGATCTGATAACTTTGACCCTGGGATTAGCAACTCAATAGCTGCATCATACCAAACTGGCTTTATTTAGTTATTTTTTAGGGAAGATACTACATAAACAAAAGTGGGACAGTATTTATTAAAAGAAAGCTGCTCTTTCATCACTGAACTCCTGGAGCCTATACTTCACTATGATGAGCTGTGCCAAGGGGCAGAACAGTGGTCCATGTTTCACAGACTGACTCAATTTTGAATTCTGTTCCATACAATTTGAGACATGGTAGAGGCGATGGATAACTCAGAAGCCCTTCCAAGCAGCAGTATCCTGAACATTTCTCTCTAATCCCTTTTATCCCTGTCTAATCCATGAAAGGACTTCTACTTGAAATACTGGATATACAAACTCTTTGCAAAATTCAAAACATTTACTAGCTTCTTGGAGCAGTCAAACCAGCCAGGTGAGGCAGATCCTTCAGTTAACACACTTTCCTTCAAGGAACTCAGAGAATAACAGCAAACAGACCACCAAGAAAATTCCTGACCTTCAAGCTTTCTCTGAAAGAAAACATCACATTCTTGGAAAATAAAGTCTCAGGTTCCAATACAATTTCATTTAAGAAAATAGCAAAATTTTTGTTTGTTTTTACGTAAATGGTATTGTGACTAATTAAGGGAGAAATGAGCTGCCAGGTTACATGAAAAGGCAAGACCTGTTTCCATGACATCTTTGCATTCATGGGAAGCTAGCTGATGGTCTGCTGCCTGTGTGGTGTGCAGTTCAACTTTGCCGACTGGGACTCATTAGCCAGGGTTACAAAAAATGTAACCAATGCTTTTTCCAGATATTCCACCACAAACCAAGCACCACAGTGTCTGACCCCTGAAGGCCTGGGTCTGAGCCCTCACACTGCTCCCTTCAGCTCAGCCTATAGCATGGGATTTTCATTAGATGGGTTTTCTCACATTCAAGCAAATCCTACAGCATATAAATGACACTCTTTGGAGAGGTGGACAGGGAGGTGAAATACTAATAAATAGGTACTCTTTAAACACTCTTTCATGATTTCAATGTTTAATAAATAACTTCTTGTTCTACTCTTGTTTTCCTAAGGATAAATCCGCATTTATTCCAAGGGGTTTGGGAAACTGGCTACACATTGCCAATGCTTGTTCCTTGAATGGACATTCATTCCTATTTTGTGTCTTTGGAGGCCTATTCAGAGCAATGCTAACCAGAGAGCTCATGCTCACGGAGGCCCAGGGTAATGAGATGTGTGGGACAAACACTTGAAGCTGAGTGAAAACAGCCATGTTCAGCCCAGGGGCACATCTATATTTCACAATTCTGGAACCAGAGTACAGGCATCTAAGAGCCAAGTGTGCACACACGGGCACCCTGGCAGTATCCTTCGAGACACACTGTTAGTTGGGCAAGAGCAGATTTGCCCATCTCTGAATTGAGATTTACATAAGTTCCTTGTCTCACAGTTACTTCTTAGATCCCTTTGGAAGAACTGAGGGACTAAGACCCCAGCTAAGGACACAGATGCACTTCTAGTAAGCCCTACCCACTGTCAGCCATGCTCTGAGAGTTGGTTCATTGTGGTATGACGTATAGCTGCAATCTCAAAGGGAGGAAAGAAAGGAAGGGAAGAGAGGGGTCAGGGAAAGAGGGAAAAGACAGTGTACCCCTATCTCAAATGACTTAGTTCCTCTGTATAGCCTAGAGGCAAAGGGCAGCAAGAATTTGGAGAAGTCATATGCACCTTATTTTTTGCCAGTTCAATTCAAAGAGAAATTCATGGCACAAAAATAATCTTTAATGATTTCATAAGATGGAACAGCATATAAATGGGAATAAATCTCATTTAATTCTGTTAAGAGAAAACAAAAAGTGGCAATTTTTTGCCTGTCAGGCATCATTGAAAGAGAGTAATTCAAAGGATAAATTAATGGAGGGCCTAGAGTTACTGAGCTGGACAGCCTCACACCTCTCTACCTAAGCATATCTTCAAACACCCCTCCCTCCCTGCCCTCAATAAAGAGACCCCCAGATTTAGAGGTTCTGATATTTTGAAGTGAACTTTCTCATTGACAAGCACAAGGTGGTAGAGATTGTGTCCTCACAGTTCCTTTCACAGAGAGCCCTGAACTCCCTTAACAGTAAAGTTCTAAGGACAAATTTGGGAACACAGCCCTGAAGAAAGCTGAGTTTCGCTTGCTAAAACAAAGCTTCAGCCTGAACTGCTACTACATCCCAATGGCTAAATACATGAAATAGATTATCAAAAGTCCTTATTACTAGGCTGCCAGAAATCTTGAGGTAACCCAAATACTGAATGACCTGAGAGGAAAGTCCAAGGGCCACTTAAATAAGCCTCATTTTTTTCTGAACCGCAGCATAGCTGATGGCTGATGTATCCTCAGAACTGCATATTTATACTCCTGTCTGCTAGTCGAATAGGTGTCTGGGCTTTTGTTTTGTTTTGCTTTATCCAAGTGGAATGTATTTCTCTGGGAGCACAGTGTATCTTAGACCTGGGTCTGGATGGAGCCCAAGGAATGTAAGATCAGAGAGTGCTTGAAGTTACCAGATAATGGCCAGCAGGCAAGGAAGCTTTTGTCTCTGTAAAATAAAGAATTGGACCGGATGAACTCTACAAGTCTTCCAGCTCAAACATTCCATATTCATCAACAAACAAGGAAAACTTGATCTTGACTGGGTGGTTTTTAAAACCTCACTATTCTATAAAGCACCAGGAAAGTGTGGTCATACCAGACATACCTCACTTGTGTGCATTTCATCATTGCTGAGCACTTTCCAAGTGCAAAATTGGGGCTTGGGTTCAAGGATGTGTGAAAAACAATCAAGAAAAAAATCTGATTTGTCCTAAATAGACAGCAGAAGCACGCCAAATGCTCTCAGCAGCTACTGCAATATTGCAATTTAAATGCAGCTCTGCATTGATGAACTGCATGGGGAGAGAAAAGTCCTTGAGAGCTGACCTTGAGAAATGAGAATTATCATTCTTCAGAATAGAATAAATGCTTGTGTCCTGACCCCAGATTTATACACTGAAATCCCCTCTGCCAAAGTGATGCAATTAGAAGGGAAGGTTTGGGGGTTGGTTAAGCTGTTGAATGGGGTTAGTTCTGCTACCAAAAAAAGACCCCACTTGTCCATTCCAAGAAGAAGCAGACCCTCACCATACATCAGATCTGTTTGATCTTTGTTTTTGTTGTTATTTTTCTGTTTTACATGGGTATTTATGTGTATAGCGTGTCTGTGTATGCGTGTTTATATGCAAATGGATGGATACATCTGCCTATCTTATGTTCTTTTAGCTTCCCCTTGATTTAATGTCATACACATGGGATTAAAAAACCAAGTCTTTTAAGCTTGGTTTCATTCACTGGTATGGCACAGGAGAAACTCATCTGTTTTATTCCATGTATCAGTAGGTTTTTTTTTTTTTTGTTTTACATAGCTGTGTACTGTTCTAGTATACAGTTATTCTACAGTTGAGAGACAGCTGTGCTTCCTCTGGAAGCCCCTATGAAAGCTTTGTTTAGGCTTCTGTCTGTGTGATTATCTTTACATTTCTCAAAGAAAATTCCTAGAGTATATATTAGATGCTGAGACACTGCCAAATTGTTTTCCAAAATGTCTAAGTCCTTCCTTCAACAGTACCACCAGCAATATCAAGGAATTGAACATTCTTCTCTGTATTTAATGGGATCCAGTTTTTCCTTAATCTTGTCACCTGTGTCTGCTTTCATCACCTCAGGTGGACTCCACTTGCCTTTCCTTATGACTGGTGATGCTGAATGTCATTTTACATGTTCATTATCAGATTTCATGGCAAAGTGTTCAGGCCTTTACCTATTTCTAAAATCAGATTCTGTATTTGTTATTGATTTTCCTTTTGACTTCTATCCTCTGAATTGAATTCCTTTATAATATGCTTGATTTGAAGATATTTTCTCACAGGTGGTCTTTTCATTTTTCTCAACAGTGAATGAATGGCACAGCTGTAGCCCCCCTTTGAAGTCCACAACAGAGAAGGGACAGTGGAAAACAGAGGCAGTTAAAGCTCACACTGCTTGTTTGATCTCCTTTTCTCTCTCTACTGCTACACATGCTCCTCAGAACAAATATCTCATTAGAGACACCAATAAGAGGGAAGTAAGTATTACAAGAAGGCTCTCTGGTCATGTTCTACAATCCATAAAGGGAAAGCTAGTTCTTGCTTCTGTAGCTTAAACATACGTGTAAGGTATGCCAGTGAGGAAATAGTAAAACATAGAAGAGCTGATATTTCACAGGTCCTCCATCCTCTTGCCTGTCCTGTACACAGGAAAGACAGGAAAGTAGCATCCCTAAAAGGGTTACAGGCCACACAGCATTGCTAGCCAGGTGGTCAACACTGTGAGGACAGTCAACAATTCTGTGAAGATACGATTCATTAATAGCTGAGATAAGATGAACCCATTCTTCCCTGCTTCCACAGACCTAGAAAATGGAGAAGATACAATACACATGATGTTCACATCTTACAATCTCTCTAAAGGGCTAAATGAGTGTTGTGGAGAAATGGACCAAAATGACCACTTAATTAGTTTCATTTTAATTTTATAAATGCATGTGAATTATTTGTAACCTGGACAGAGGTTGTTTTACTTCTCTCACAGTAAATATCTTTTATCAATGATTCATAACAAAATATTAAAGGGAATTATACAAATCTACATAGATGATGAAAAATTGGAAATAATTATGAGTGATTTAGAATCTGCTGAAGACATAAAGCACATCTCCAAACAAAGTTGAACAATAAGAGGAGAGAATTGAAAGAGATCATTTAAATTCCTCCACTGAAGGCCAAAATTTGTTTGAGTTCTTGGTAGTGGAGGCAGAAGGTATGAATGATTGAGAGATGACTTACAGTGTAAATTGGCACAAGGCTGTTTTAATTCAGTGATGAAATATGGTGCCCAATATTCATAATATGCAATATTGGGACAAGTTGATGAAATTTTGTCATTTTAGAGTAAATAATGACAGCTTTATTAGACTACACCTAGAGTTTGGTGTCCAATTTAAGACACAGTAGTCTAGGGAACTTACAAACTTAGTTATGAAAGCAGGAGCTAGCTATATATTGTAAACCATGATCAGAGAAAAATTATAAAGAACTGACCTGGGTGGAAAGAGACATTTCATAAACCTACAGTTGTTGACATAAAACAATGAAAACATTTTGTGCAAACATTAATTAGATGTGATTGTTAGTGTTAAACACCAGCTTGCCACAGCCCAGATTCACCCAAAAGAGTCTCAGTTGGGTAATTATCTAGATTAAGTTGACCTGTGAGCATATCTTGATTGGTAATCTACTCAGGCCATTATTCCCTAGGCAGAGCATCCTGAACAATGTGAGACAGGAAAAGCAGATGAGAGGAGCAAGCAGGAAGCATAGTAGGTTCATTTCTTTCTGCTCTTGACTGTGCATATGATGAGAGTAGTTGCTTAATTTCCTGCCTTGACTTCCTCTCCATAATGGGATGAAACTTGGAACTGTAAGATGAACATATTTGTATCTCCTTGAGTTGCCTTTGGTCAGGGTGTTTTATCGCAGTAACAGAAATGGAAAGAGAACCAGACCTGTTGCAGGTAACTTCCAAGGGGTTGTAACCACAAGATAACTCTAGAAATGAAAATCAAGAAAAGGAAGAAACTGAGAGGAGAAGAATTCTAACACAGTTGTTCTAGTGTGAAATATGTTATTTGAAAGTTAATAATGGTGACGGTTACTTTTGATTAGCAACTTGATTAAAATTATAATCATCTGGGACTCTGGCCAGCTACCTCAGGCTGCTGTTGCCATGATAACCTGACCTCAATGCCCATTCAAATGGTGAGACAAGGTAAGACCCATTTCACTTAAGCTGCTTTTTTAGGCATTTTGTCACAGGAATGAGAAGTAACAAATGCAATATTCCTCCTCTTTATAAGGAGTTCAGCAGGGAGGGAAGGAACATATCTTAGAGAATATATACATAAAGGAAATGTTAAAGTGAAATGAGTAGAGGAAGAGACTGAAGTTGGGTCTAACCTGATGAGTATGTGAATCCATGACCATATGGGCCATATGGTCTAAACTGATGAGTATATGATTCTGTGGTCATATGTAACTCATTTAAGATTTCACTTTTCTAAAATGTGGGAAGGAGGAGGACAAAATTAACAAGTATATGGAAGGAAATAAGACCCATAACTACAAAAGAGAATTTGGAATCAATTTGGAAATGTTTCCAAGAAGTTTCAATAGTTTGAGTTGTTTTTGAATCTTGTGTCAAACTGAAAATTAAATTTTACAATTTTATGTGTTGCAGAGATATTAAAATTTTTTACATTGTTTGGTACACTTGACATTCATAAGAAAGCATAAGCATTTGAAATGAGAACAGGAAACACAATAAATTTAAAGCAAGAATTTCCTTTTAGTTACAAGAGGATCTATCTAGAAAATTAGTGAAATTGTACAAAATAAAATTAAATAAATTGTGAAGAGGGAATACCAAATAGCTGTACTCAATATCGATCAATGTAGAAAAATTCCCAGAAGAATCACATATAGACAACACTTGTCATTTTTATAATAGCTTGTAAATAACACAAAGTACTAGACTGAAAAAGAAAATCCATAATATAACAGCTCTCCCTTAGCCTAGAGGCATGAGAGAGGGCCTAGTCCCTACTCAAAATAACTTGACAAATTTTGATAATCCCTCCAGGAAGGCATTACCTTCCCTGTAGAGTGAGGGAAGGAATGGGATGGGAGAGGGGTCAGGGGCCATGGGAGGGAGGAAGAGGGAACTGGGATCGATAAAATAAGAAAAATAATATATATACAATGCATAAACTAGATGGCAAGAAAACTGAAACATATCAAAACCTTGGTAATCATAGTTAAATGCTTGTGCTAGCACCAGGTTCTTCTGGGAAATCACTATAATGACTGTCATCTCTGGAATAACAGAACCTAATTTCTTAAAAAGAAAAATGTAAGACAATTAGGAAGATGAAAAGTTCATGGTCTTTGTGAGTCGAAAAGTACCATAAACAAAAAGAAGAAAATCATGAATTGAATTAACAGTTTTCTGACTTTCTCCAAGACTCTTGGATACACATATTTAACACAATATGTTGGTTGACATGGTTGACATAAAAAACACATATTCTTGCATATATATGTATATATTTCAATGCATGTGTAAATATATAAATGTAGATAAATACATACATATTTTCTTATCCCCTTTCCCCTTGCGGCTTGAGTCTACCCTGGGAATAAAAAGTGTAAGAAATGTGCATAGTAAGTCTCAAGTAATGGAATTCATTCACCAAGAAGTTTATTCAATAGTTTGGTTTTGTTTTATTTGATCTGTTTTTAACAAAAAAGGTGCCACTGTGTTGCTTAGGCTAGCCTTGAACTACTGAGGTTCAAGAGAGCTTCTGTCCTACACTCCCAAGCAGACAAATTATAAATATCTAACTAAGAATTTTTAAAACAAGAATAGTATCATGACTAAGATAGAATTTTACAGTTAGGTGAGCTCTGTCGTTAGAGTTTAACTAAATCTCATAACATTACATCAGATAAATATTTTTGCAAGGGCTGTAATCAAAGAGTCACCGAAGCAAAGGAATTAGATGCCACAACTATATTTGTCTAAGTGGTTTACACTTGGTGATTTCAAAGTTCTCTGTTAATATGTCAAACACACATGCATGGATGGATGACATATATCACCCAAAAATCTTCCATATCAGAAATTTCATCATTCATATTATTATTCAACCTTCTTCTCTAAATTTCTTTAAAAACAACCAAGTTCCCAAAAAAAGACATTAACCACTATGTTCTAAAGCTAAATGCCATTGAGATTATCCTTTTATGCCATATCCAAAAAGAAACAGAATGGATAAGCACCAAAGATGTAGCAATGGATAAGAGAAGAAAGGGCTAATGAGTGAGAAGTTTAGAAAGGTGATCTGAACCCATCTCTGACAAACTCTACATTCATAAGACTCAGTTATAAATCATAAAGCACAACACAGAACAGTGCAACTCATTTTACTTCAGCAATGATCAAAAGAAAGGAGTCAATAAAATGTGATTTGACCTCCATGTTGTCAATAGCAATATATTACTATCTTACGCTGTAGTAATATATTATCAAAATCCCAGTGGATTTGTGAATCCATGTATATATTACAAGGTCATCCAGGACCTTAAGCAAAACATGGGTTCTTGAGTATAAACACTTCAATATAGTCCATCGATTGCTGAGATGACTAGTAAGTGACTAATGTCTGGTAATGGACACTCTGAACATTCCAGAGCAAAATGACACAAAATTTTGCCATGAACACTAGACAAATATATTCCACAAATACATTTCTCAAATTTTAATTTTTATGTTTTTAGATCAGAGGGTGACCGAAACCAGAGAAAATGAGATAGTATGTAAGAAGAAATTAATTTTAATAAAACCTCCCTCTATGACCAATTCATATTTTGTGAGGACAACTCTGAGAAATCAATCTGGTAGCAGAATGGAAGGAAATTTAATCCCTACTTGCTAGCTTTCATGATGTTGGAAAGTGCTATGCATGCTCCTATGGTAGAAAAATAGTTAATAATCTTGCCCACTTATGATCCCTGATGATTGGCTGCAATAGAGGCATGACTGTTATGGAAATAACCAACTACATTCTGCTAATACCATTTTCATGTTTAATACCATTAACTAGACAAAGGACAGATTGCTGGGTAGATCATAGGCCTCAAGTGATATTACTCTTATTATGAAGATAGTTTTTTGTTTGTTGTTGTTTTGTCTTGGTTTTGCATTTTTCATTAATTTATTTTTTACATTCCAATGCCAGATCCTCCCACTTCCCCTTCCTCCCATCTGCTCCACCAAGAGGATAAGGTCTCCCCTAGAAGTCTATGTACTAAGTCTGTCCCATCATCTAATTGAGTCAGGACTAAGTCACATCTCCACCTGTAGCGTGTATGTTTCTGCCAGCCTGCCAACCCGCCAGTCTGGGCCCACAGCCACGACAGCCCCAAATAACACTCAGAGACTCTGTATTTGATACAATCCTGTTGGCCAGTTACCATTATTATTTATGGGCTAGCTCTGCCTTAATTATTAACCCATTTCTACTTATCTAAGTATTTCCACGTGGTCGTCTTATCAGGGAGCCGAGGCAGGCGTCCTGCTTCTTCCCCGGGCTACATCTCAACTCCTCCCTACTACTTCCTCTTTCCTCCTCCTGGTCTCCTAGTCCCGCCTATCTTGTTTCCTATTGGCCACAGGGCTCCATTAACCAGTATGAGAAACATATATAAAGAATAACATCTCCCATCATCTCCTCTTTTCTGTCTAAAATAAAAAGAAGGGGTTTAATCTTAACATAGCAAAATATATCATACAACAGTTATCAAATAAGAATCACAGTTAACAATATTTAGTCCATTAACATTTTGTAAGACTTAAAGAAAATATCATCTATCCTATCTTTGTGAGTCTAAAGTCCTATATGTAACTTATCTTTAAACCTAACTAAGGAAAACTATAACCATAACTATCTGTCTTCAACTCCTTCAAAGACCACAGAAAGATAATATATAAACTCTAGAAATGATAGAGACAACTCATTGCCTGGTCATTCACCCGAAGTTCTTCTGTAATGTTCCATCTTCAGCCCATAGGCCATAGTGTGTCTCCAGACTCCTCAACAAAGCAGGAAACTTTGAACTGTCCACCTGCAATGGCAGTTTGTCAGTCATTTTTCTCTTTGTCCTGTAGACTGTCTGGCTGTCAGCCTCTTCCATGAAGTAGGAATCCTGTAGCAATGTCTATCTTGCATCAGCAGTCACCTTTTTGTGGGTCCTGGATGTCCAGTTTCTACAACATAAAGTCAAACAGTCCAGAAGAGCAGTACCTTGCCCAAATGGCTAGTCTTGCCATATTAGAAGCAAACTCCATAATGTGTTTCTTCGATGTCCATCTTCCTTTCTTCTGTAGGTGGTGTTACCAGGAGCAGTTTTGCCTCATTGTCAAGAAAATCCCTAAACCATTTTAAATGCCATATTCTGTAGGTCTTTGAAAGGTTTGAAGAATGCCTATTCATCTCAAATACATCTCTACATATCTAGAAATCCTAACTAACTTAACTCCATGTTTTGACTATCATAGGTAACTCTCTAATCTGTACTAAATTATACATTACATTTTCCAATGAGCTATATAAACACAATACCTAAACAAGAGGAGAAATATACATATCACAAAATTGACCTTAAATTGTATCAATAAAAGAAAATCCATTCCAAAGCAAAGTATTCATATCTATACCATAATTCCCTTTTTACCTTTAAAAAGATTGCCTGTGGTTATAGCCATTTATAACCATTTAAATGAAAACAAACATCTATAAACAATATTTGGGAATTTGGGTGTCGTTCTTTCCAAACTACTTCCTGCTGGTAGAGGGCGCTGTCATGGGGGTCCAAAGAAGATGCAGAAATCTTGGCTGTAGTAGTCTGTAAGGTTGTAATGTCCCATTGATGTTGCTTCAGGGGGTCTTGCTTGATCAAACCACATAAGTCTGGAAAGAATCCTTAGCTTTTCATTTTCTGTGGAAACAAAAATAGAAATCCTTTTCCCCAGTAACATGTCCTTAGGCTTAAATTTTTGAGTCAAAGCATTTTTAAAATATATAAATTGAATTAATCCAGCAGCATTTCTTTTATTAGTAGTTGTTATTTTCTCAGCAATCAAATAATTTAAAGACAACAGAATCGCGTATAGTTTCCAGAATTTCTCTGTGCTTTCCATCTTTACGTGGCTTTTTTATTACTCTATTTATTCTACTTCTATTTTTACATATTTTGAGGCAAGGTTTCTCTGTGTAACTTTTATCTGTCCTGGAATTCACTGCATACCAGGTTTACTTTGAAATCACAGAAATTTGGAAATTTGTTTGCCTTTGTCTGCCGAGTGCTGGGATCAATGGTGTGTGCCACCACAACCATCCATTTTACTTTCTTTTTGCTTTTTAAACCATTGTATCCTGTTTCCTTTTCTCTCCCAAGCCAGCATATTTTTTAAAACACAGTGTAAACCTTCATTGCAGCTCTGGTACACACCAATGAATTGTTAGCAGAGCTCTTTAAAGGCAAGGAGGCTTTTTTGCCGCTTATGCTAATTTTGGAAACCTCCCTTAAAGGAGCCGCGCAAATCTCTGTCTACATCAAAACAAATCCAACCGAGAAAATGCTGCTACTAAGAAGTCTTGCTAGTCTCTGTTCCCTTGTTTCTAAAAACTATTTTTTAAGCTTTTATTAGTTTTAAGTAAAAGTTCTTATAGCCACGTTGGGCACCATCTGTAGCATGTATGTTTCTGCCAGCCCGCCAACCCGCCAGTCTGGGCCACCCCCACACTCTAGTGTTAAGGCTGGACAAGGTACCTCTCCATATAGAATGGGCTCCACTAAGTCATGTTCCTCCTAACTACTTATATCCATGTGTATTGCAGATATAAACATAACCTTTATATACTCATCAGAGACATTTAATTTTGTAATAGATGGCTATTAACAAAAAGAACTGCAATCTAGGGAAGTATAGAAAGAGACTAAAGAGTACTCAGCCCAAAATGGGACATCTGTGTCCTACCCTGAACATAAATAGGAGAGGAAGTCACAAATTCTCCTTTTTGACTAACTATTGGTAACTGATGGCTGCTAGAAGGGAAGTCAGTCCTTTTCAGGAAACCATCCCCTCATAGGCTACCTTACTCAGGCGAATGGCTCCATATCTACATACCTACTAGCAGCACTAAGTTGACTCGGTATGCTTTCTATAGCGGGGTTGAGGGGTTGTAGTGGTGAGAGGATAGAAGAATTGGAAGAGGACTAATGGAGGATAGAGGGTTGATTTGATTATTGCTTGAACATTAAACTTAAATAAAAATGTAAAAATAACAACTCTAAAATTGTCTATTCATCAAAGAACCAGCTACATAATAGAGATGACTCTATACAGTTTTGCATAAGATATCCTCACAAATACCACTTCCCTCCTCTCATGCACTAAAGTAGATCCCTAATAATTATTCCTTATGTCACTTTAAGGTCCAGTTAATTCTTGTTTTGGTGTTTTCCTCATTGTAATGAAGTCTTCAACTTTTCCACTCTAGTAAAACAACCATCTATTAGAAGACCAAATGACTCTCAGTGCTAGGCACAAAGGTGATGTTTAACACTGTTTAAACATGAATGACTAAATGCTGGAATAGTTGTAAATACATATGCATTCCTCACTGTCTTCTACATTATGAGTCACTTACATAGATATTTAACTACAGGATGAGGCTATACCTCCAAAATAGCACCTCTGAGCTATACAGAATTACTCTTCCCTAATAACATAGAAGTTGTAAAATATATCTACTCATGAATAGAAAGTAGTGATCCTGTACCACCAGGCAGGTTTGTTAAATGACTTACTTGGCACTTTTTCTTATTCACAAAACAATCTCAGAAGCATTAGCAAATAAGTACTGTACAAAATGCCAACTTGGACAGCAGTTATAACATCGTCTTTGTCACTGCTGCCTTTATTTCATTCTTACAAAAATATTAATGTGTTTGGGGAGGTCCCAGGGAAATGGAGCAAATGTATTTACGTAGAACAACTCAGTTCTTCTGAGTCCACATCCTCTTAGTCTGCAGACCAATGTCGAAACCATTTCCCTCCTGCAAAGAGCCAGTCTTTGCCAAGCTAAACAGCAGCACAAAGCAGACGGAGCCAGCAGCCTGGATCTGCCTCCAGGCTCTACCTTTGGTTGGCAACATGCCTTTTCTGGTCTTTGCACAGGATGGTGGTCACTGACCTCTTCTGGAGCTTTCAAGTTCTTTGACAGGAGTTCATGAGATTGGATTTCTCTTAGAAAGTTCATATTCTCTACCCTTCATCTGGTAGGAAGAATTTAATCTAGTTGTGGAAAAATCCACAAATTACAGGAGTTCTAGAGTAATGGATCTCTTTTTTTATTTTTTTTTTTTATTTTTTGAAGATAGAGTATGTGATTATAAATAGTTTAAGCACCAACAAACACCAGTATTCACTGTGAGCAAATGGCAGACATCTAAACTGTTGTTATGTTTACATAGCAATCTGTGCTCATATAGCACTACTGGCATTTAACTTTCTATAGAATCACTACTAGGACAAAGGAGTAAAACCTCTATTCCAAATGGAAGCCATTTCCTTTGGGTCAAAATTTCTCACTTATTTAATATTTCTCCTTCCCACTCTGCTTTCCAAAGAGGCCACCTGCGTGGCATAAAATCTTACCTACCTTCCTCTGTTGATCCTCTGTCCTCTGCTCATCCATCTTGCCCTTAGGATCTGTCCACAGTATCTGCTGAAAATAAATTGGTCCCTGGCCCTAACCAGTTTCACAACTTCTGCTGATTACTTGTCCAAATGTATTGCTTAGATGCATCCTTCCCAAAGTACATAGGCACATTGTGATTTCATGAAGGCTGTATTCAGCCTGGCAGCACAGTTAGTCTTCTGGTCTTGATATAAAGCCATGTTAAAGACACCCCATTGAACCCATATATGGAAACAGCCCACTGGGATAACAACCCCATCTGAGACCTGAAGAGCAAACCTCCTGCCTTAAAAGCTCTCCTGGTCTGGTATTTCTGCTTCCTGCTCTTTCTGTAGAGGATTCAGGTGGAGAAAAGGAAACAAGCAGAGTAAGAGCCATTACTCCATGCTCCTACCTGCCTCCTCTCTGTGGAAAAAGAAAACAAACAAGAATGGAGATCTAAAGGCCCCAATAAGAAACATCCTTAAAACTGACTCTTAACTTTCTAACAGTGACCTTCAATAAAACACAGCAAAGAAAGTCTGCCCAGTGCTTTCTTTCTGATATTCATAGTGAGAAATAAAGTTTCTTTAAAAACAAACAAACTAGATTTCAGGGCCATTCTATTGCTATAGTCATCTTTGAGACTCATTCTCTTGGCCAAACCCATCACTAAATAGTCTGTATGAAGATGATTTAGAGGGAATGACAACTATAAAAGTCACACATTGAAATGGCTGTATTGCCAGATTTCTGCCTGGTAATGGGAGAAACACCAGTTTTATTTAAAAGCATGCTTTCATTTTCTACTGTGTTACCACCACAGGAAGTTAAGAGAAATAAGACAAGAAAGCTTTTGAAAAACTCCAACTAACAGAAATACTTTTCCCTCAAAACATTTTAATGTGGTGGTTTGAGGTAAAACTTCTTAGATAAGATGTAAACTTACCCAAGATGTGTTGGGCCTACTATATTTCAAGCACTAGGTAGAAAGATATAAACCAAGTTCATATTGGTTTCCTAGTTACACTATTCTATTATTTTACCAATATATCAGCCTATTTACAGAATACACATATGCACCTTTACATAGATGATACCTACAGTGCATACTAGCAGTAAGACAAAGATAACACCTTTTACTTTTTTAAAATTCTTATGATTGACACTGTAATGGGGGCATTGGATGTTATGCATAACCTCATCAACAGCCATTAAAACCAAGACTCAGAAGGTTTAGATGACCTCTGTGTATTAATTCATGTTTCATCATGAACAGTAAACAAAGCCTGGGGAAAATATGCAAAGTAGGAAGGGTTGATTTGTAATCATATTTTCAAGGGAATCACTCTATGGTTGCTATGTACCAGCACTTATGTGGAAGAAGATGACACAATAGCCTCTTCATAGCATGAAGAAAAAAGGTAGGGAGGGAAGTAGAGAGGAGTAGTAGACAACAGAGGAGTGGAAAAGAAAGCAGAAAAAAGAAGAATGAAGGAGAGGGGAGGAGAGAAGAGAGAAGGGAAGGGGAGAAGAGGGCAAAGAGAAGGAGAGAGGATGGGAGGGAAAAGAAGAGGAGCAGACACTTTTAAAGATCAACCATATTTCCTCCAGCTAAGTCATCCCCTAGAGTTTCCAGAACTTCCCCAAATCACTCTGTCAACTAAAAACCAAGCTTTCGATGCTAAGCCTTATATTTTTAGGGAGTGGGTACATTTCATATGCAAACCATAACATAACATGTGGAAGCTGAGATTTAAACCCAATTCCCTTGACACTATGTATGATACTTCTCCATTATCTTGTATCTTTCTATAACAGAATCTCTGCATAAAATTATGTAATTTTATCACTTGTGACTGGGGGACATATAGCTTAGAACCCTGTAGGTGTGAACCAGTACTGCAATAGTTAGGAGATACAAAGGGACAAAACAGATGTTCTATTCTAATGCACACCAACACTTCACAGACTACTTTCTAGTTGATCATGTTTGACACTAGATTCCTAATATCCTGTCTTATCATGATCTACATTTCAACTGAGGCCTTGCCCTTTCTACTTACCCTTTCTTCAGCGGACATGTGAAAATGATGCAAACATGTGGGTTCTGTGGAGAAGGACATTGTCTAAGAATGAGGAAGCAACAGACTAGTAGGGTATGAAGCCCAGACTCTGTGGAGCCAATCCACTAGTCTGTCCTGCTTAAGACTTAATTGTCACTAAACGGAGAAATAAACTTTAATCTTATTTAAGTCCTTTTATTGTAGATGTTTGTTAGTCCAGATGAGACTATAATTTAATTCATGTTTATGTTTCCAAATTACCCTGAAGCATGTGTTGTGATTTAAAGACCACTGACAGTTCTCCATTGCATCCAAAATGAAAGGCCAACCCAGAACTCATGGGCGTTAACATCTGACCAATATCTTTCTTCATCTCCACTTTCTTTTCACTCAACCAGAGTGATGGATTTATTTCTTCAACACTCTTCATCCTGCTCTGCCATGAACTCTAATGTCAAAAAGCCATTTATTCTCCCAGTGTGCTGTTTACAGCCTCCCTTTGTACTCAAAATATCCTGTGCCAAGAAAATAGAGGTTGTTTTGTTTAGATTGGAATGGCAGAGGAAGGAGGTCAAAGAAGAAGGGAGGAAGTGAAAAAAAAGGCATGAAAGAGGGTTTGGGGGAAAGGAGTATAGGAAGGAGAAAGCTGGGAATGGATAGCTGTTGTATTGTGCCCTTATGGATGATAGAACACTGTCAATCAGGGATTCAAGAAAGAAATAATCACCTTATGAAAAATGTGGGAAGAAAAGCTGTAGTCATAGACATGTCCTAAATCTTTCATGAACTTTTTGTTTGTTTACATTTATTCCTTGGGAAAGCAATTAGGCAAATGAGAAACATTAGAAAATTGGTTTACACTCATTTACTGAAGTATTTTTCCCTCATGTACAGTAATTTGAATAAACCACAAATTAATTTTTGTATCAGCAATGCCAAAATGTATTTCAGCCTTTTAGGATATTCAGGGAAGCTATTTGAAATTTAATTTACTTTCCAGGGGTAATCAGTGAAAATTTGAATCCCAGCACATAGACATATTCAGAAGGAGCTCTGTTCTGTTTTCATTTATAGATGTCTGTGTTGTTTTATTCCATAAAGAGCATCAGCCTTGTCTAGGCACAAATTTAATTCCACTTTCTTAGGGAACTTTTTCTTGAATATTTAAAACAGTGGGGCAGAAAAAATTTATTTCAAGAGTTCAAAAGTTAAGGTAAGTTTTCTTTTAAAGAAAGAGTTACTGAAATTGTTGTAAACAAAATATTACCTTAACATGTGTATCAGTAAAACTGAAATAATAGTATTTTTCTTCTGACTAGAAGAAAAATGCATTCATCCCTAAACTAAATCTCCAATGTTCTTGAAGAATGTCCTGTTATGAGAAAGGTTTCATCTAGTCTTCCCTCAAAGCCAAGACAGTGGGAATCACTCATTAACTGACTAAAGGATTCGCTGCAGAGACAACACAGGTACTATCCTCTGTCTAGTTTTACCCCCTGAGCAGCTGCATGAGCAATCTAGTATCTAGTCTATGGATGAAGAAAATGAGACAACATGTGATGGGAGTGATCCTCTTTTCTCCATGTACAGAAAAAAAGAGAAAGCCTCTGAAAACCTGTATCTGGTGTTGTACAGAGAATGATGTATTCGCAAAGACCTTTAGACTTGAATGTTTACATTCCAACCAAATGCAGCATCATCAAAGGCAGAATGAGGTCTGCTTTCGATTTTCTTTTCCAGCCCCACTGAGTACATCGTAATTTACTGAGATACAAATCAAAGAAATAAATACCCGACACTCCCTTCTTTATAAAATTAAAATTGTGATTCATGACTTAATGCCAACTCTTGATGTGGTACTTAAGGTACTTTTAGAATAAAAATATTATCTTACATTTGTATCACATTTTACAGTCTCAAATCCATTACTTCATAACACTCTGTGTTGTTTCTGTGTGGTTGTCTTGTTAAATTTTTGAAAAAATGTGTCATTTTTTATTGCCAGTATGTTGATTTACTGCACATTTAACTTAACAGGCAGTAACTGCAAACCTTCTACCTTTCAAGGTCACATCACATTGTAACCATACTTACCAAAGTGTTTTTCCTCAGGACCTTGTGCAAATGTATCTATCATATCATACAAATCCTATTGCACAAATGGATGTATTTCTCTGTATGACATTTCCCATTAATAAATACAGTTAAAATATATTTAAATCAATTAAAACTTGGACAATGCATGGATGTAGTTCTATACCCAGGGTGAGCTTACATGCTTTGGATGCTGACTTCAGTTGTCAGTTTTCAATTGTAGAAGAGTTCTGGTAGCATGTTGGAAGTGTGCTAGCAAAACTGGATGGCAAACAGAGGACAAGCAAGACTGCTTTCTTTTTCACAAGGGAGTTTTCTCCCTGGGTATTCTGGGTTTGCATTAATCTGCTGACAGTTCCCAAAGCCGGAAACTATCCTTCTGTGCCCTCAGCTTTTGTAAGTACTTGCTGCCTACTCTACTCCTTCCACAGGCACGCCTTAAGGCCCTTCAGCCAACACTTACTTATGTCTCCCAGTTGACCCTTTCCCTGGAATACACCCATGTCTCATCTTTTTGTCCCAGACAATCTGCTCTTCTCCATAGACAGTATGTCCAAACAACTCCAATTTGTATTCTGTGACCTTTCCAACAACCCACACACCCTCTTAAATGAATGTTTTACTCATATAATCATGATGCTTTTCTTGTTTCCTTAGGAGTCTCTGTATTAGAAAGTTAGAGAGTGTGCCCAGTTTTGTTTTGGGTTTTTTTTTTCTTTTACTAATAAACTTAAGAGCTAAGATTTATTGCATGCTTGCAATGTGCCAGTTACTGTGATAGGAATATTATTTAAGCTCCATTACAAATGCTGGAGGGCAGAATCAACCTTACTATATGGAGAGGAAATAGCCTTGGACAGTTTGAATGGTTTGCACAAATGCTTTGTCCATCAAAGTCAAACAGAGACATTAACTCACACCCACCAGACTCTGTGTCCTTAACAGTGCAGAAAAGAACACGGTGGCTGTACCTAGTAACTCCACAGAGAACATTTACAATGGGATATTACTCACAAGTGTGTTATAAGAGCCCAAAAGCAGTCATCAGAGGGGAAGCAGCCAACTGTGGGATCTAACTGCAAGAGACTTCTACAATTCCCAGAGCTGGATAGAAACTGAGATGAGATGTCACTAGAAAGAAGGTAGGAATTGGCACTCAGTTTCTCAGTCTCAGGCAGTGGGAGTCAGGGCTAAAAAAGAACAAACTGTCAGAAGCTAGACTACTACACTAGAAACAGTCACTAGATGCCCCTACAGCATAGGTAGAGGTATACACACTAAACAATGTTTTCCAACCTCTGTATTCTAGTACTGACTTTAGTGCTGGGCCCTGAGAACTCTGATTGTTTTTAGGAAGCCCAAGGAGGAAGTCACATCGTAATTTACATACAACACAGAGTCCTCTGTAGGGGATATATTTGAGAATAAACATGCAATGACTCCCTTGACTCAAATGCCCACATTAACTTCACTAATCCATGATGTCTCACGTATCACTCACATCCACGACTGACAATCAAGTGTAGCCCATGCCTACGGTGCACAGTGATTAGAATATAACACGTCATTTGTTTGTAACTAGGAAAGATGAGTGCCAACATCAAGTATAGATCGCAAGAGACTAAATACCCAGACATTAGGCCATTCTTTCCCCAGCTATGTAAGGATAACATAGGAACAAACAGCAGACTTTTGGCTTCTACGAGACAGTATTCAGTGAATTATTGTTAAACCAATTCCATGACTCCAGTAACCAGGGGTCCCTATGTAAGCCAAAATTCTGCTTGGGTATCCTGAGAGGTCACCAGAAAGCTTACTGTATTTCTTACCTAACAGTGTCTCACCTTCCAAAGGGGGAAAAAGGTGGCTACCACTTTAATGCTGTTGAGAAGTCCCTCAAGTAGCCTTTTTGTGCAATTGATATTGTTATTGGAATCCATTACTTCTCTAGTGTCCTCTATTTAATCTATTTCACATTCATAAGGATCATGAACTCCAAAACCAGCACAAACTCAATTACTCTCATTACTTGACCTTACATATGATTGCCTGACACATGGACGATGGCACATTGTGAGGAAATGGCAATGGATCTGATGCTTCAGAGTGACAACGTTTCCAGGGCTGCATACTCATCCAGACGTATTTAATCTCTTCATTACAAAAATTACATGAGAAACTCCATAAGAACCATCTTACTAACAGAATTTTAGGTATTTCCTGTTCTCAAGGGCAGAGAAATACTGCAAAATCAACATTTTTTTAATGACATTTCAGTATTGTCTCTCTTGGCTGAAAACAGAGAAAGTAAGAGACATAAAAATGAAAACAGAAAAAAAAAAAGGTTAATTAAACATTTTTTACTCTTTAGTTAGTTTTTTACATTAAAATATTAAGCCAATTTATGTTTTGTGCAAACAAGTTTACCCATCCTCTTTGTAACTAGCTCATGAATAAATTAAATTAAGTCCATCTGCTCCCTCTTGGATTAATTCTCCCACAATTACTATAAAACAGAAGTGAGTACTAGTATTTCAGATTAAAGATGAAGCAGCTCTTAATTCTATTATTGGGAACATTTTAAGATAAAACCCTGTTTGCTGCTGCTCATCTGGGGTACAATCTGAGATAAGCTCATCTGTACTGTGGCTGAGCCTAATGTTTATTAAAGTCTGTGAAATGAATTCACATTGAATATGATCTCTTGGTCTGAAAGTTGTGTATCAAGCCAGCATAAACGTTGCTTTTCTGGAAGAAAAGTTAAGAATTTTTCTCACTTTTGTGCACCCTCTCCACCACTACTCCACAACACACACACACACACACACACACAAACACACACACGAGTGCACACACATACACAGACATACACACACAGACATATATTCACAGACACAGACACCCACATATACACACAGACACATACACACATAACACACACACACACAGAGAGAGAGAGAGAGAGAGAGAGAGAGAGAGAGGAGAGAGAGAGAGAGAGAGAGAATTTTCTCTATCATACTGCCCAGAGAACTAAAGGACAGAATTCAGACCACCATCCCTCTCTTGCCCCTGTTCCATACTATGATAGGAATCAGAGGTGCTGACCCCTGCCCGTTATTTTCCCCAAGTTCCCAGTGAGTTTCTGGCATTTTCTAATAAATGGTAACTTGCAAGGACACTGAAAAACCTGGCTATTTTGAACTCTGCTTACCTGGGGCTCAGGAAAGCTAGCCACAGTTAGGAGTTCCACAAAAATGCCCCCTCTGTTCTGTCTCTTTTGCTATAGTTGCTTTTGTGCTAATATATAAGCTGCTTCTCTGTTTCTGTTGATTTTTCAAGACTTCCGTCATAAGTATAATAAAGTTTCTCTATTAAATTCCCACTATTTTAAATCTGTTAGGTAGTTTTCCTTTTTTGGTTGGATCAGAACTAATGCAAATAGTTTTCATTCCGACAGTTGCACTCTTAGGCCTATAAGATGCCCAAATGATCCACATCTATGCAACAAAGACATCTGTTCAGCTATGTTCATAGCAGCATTATTTGTAATAGCAAAAACATGGAAGCAACCTAGATGCCCTTCAACTGAAGAATGGATAAAGAAGATGTGGCACATCTACACAATGGAATACTACTTAGTGGAAAAAAAACAATGGACTCTTGAAATTCACAGGCAAATGGATGGAACTTAATGAAACCATCCTGGGTGAGGTAACCCAGTCACAAAAAGAGGAAAAAGGTGTGTACTCATTCATATATGGATTTTAGACACAGAGCAGAGGATCATTAGCCTATAATTCACACCACAAGAGAAACTAGGATACAAGGAGGAACCTAAGATATTCTTACAAGGTCCCTCACAGAAGGGGAAAGAAAGAAGATCTCCTGAGCATATTGGGAGTAGGGGAGGGCAGTGAATGGAGAGGGAATTAGGAGAAAGAGAAGGGGAGGAGAGGAAGATTGCATTAGGCATCAGGGGAAGAATAGACAAGAGCAGAGAGAGCGAGAGAGAGAGAGAGAGAGAGAGAGAGAGAGAGAGAGAGAGAGAGAGAGAGAGAGAGGGAGAGGGAGAGGGAGAGGGAGAGACAGAGACAGACAGAGAGAGAGAGACAGAGAGAGAAACATACAAAGACACACACACAAACACACACATGAGTGCACACACATACACAGACATACACACATACAGACATATATTCACACAGACACACACATATACACACAAACACATACACACATAACAGAGAGAGAGAGAGAGAGAGAGAGAGAGAGAGAGAGAGAGAGAGAGAGAGAGAGAGAAAATAATAGAGGAAGCCATTATAGGTTTGAATTGAAGAGAAAACTGACTCTAGAGAAATGTCCAGAGACCTATAAGGATGACTCCAGCTCACAATCTGAGCAACAGTAGAGAGGCTACCTTAAATGCCTTTCCCTGATAATGAGATTGATAAGTAACTTTTATGCCATCATAATGTCCTCATCTAGTAGTTGATGGAAATAGAAGCAGACACCCACAGCTAAACACTGAGTTGACCTCCTGGAATCCAGCTGCAGAGAGGGAGGAGTCATAAGAAAATGGGGTCAAGACCAGGCTACAGAAACCCACAAAGATAGCTGACCTGAACAAAGGGAAGCTCATGGACCACCAGACTGATATCTGGGAAACCAGCATTGGACTGATTCAGACCCCCTGAACATGGGTCTCAGTTAGAAGGCCTGGGAAATCTATCGGACCACTGACAGTGGAACCAGGATGCATCCCTGGTGCATGAAAGGACTTTGGGAGCACATTCCCCATGGAGGGATATTCCCTTAGCCTAGAGGCAGGAGGGAGGTCCTAGACCCTACTTCAAATGACTTGACAGATTTTGATGATGCCTCCTGAAAGGCATCACCCTCCCTGTGGAGTGGGTGGGGAATGGGAAGGGAGGGTGTTGGAGGGCCATATGAGGGAGGGAGAGGGAGCTGGGATTGATATGTAAAATAAGAAGAAAATTATACATAAGTCATTTAATCTTGAGACTTAACAATCACAGACTAGTTCTCAAATGTGCACTCTGTCTCAACACATTTTGCTGTTACTACCACTGATGCTATAAAATTACAGTGTAACCTGATCTTTCATAAGCACATATCTAGAATGTTTTAGTAACTGTACTGCATGTACGTTTAAGTTATGAGAAAAAAAATGGGACCCATAATAATGTGAAGAACTTCCGGAGTGGCCTCTATGAGCCACGATTTCCATATTAGTCCTTTTTGGGGGGAAAAACAAGTCTAGGTTTGCATACTTGAGATGCTTTCACCCTGAAGCTTCACATGCCAAGCTAAATCCACTCGCTACTTCCCTGATCAAATCTCTGAGATTTGTAGTGGACAGCAGGCATTTTCAACTTGTCAGCCCCTGTGTAGAGTCAGATGTTCTCATCCAAGCTCTCAGTTCACTTGTGCAAAATCAGGCCCATAAGCTACAGGAAGCTTTTTGTCGGCTAGATTTGTGTGGGTGCAATCTCCATCATTCGGCTTAACAAATCATACCAGCCACCATACATTACTTTTAAACACCACAGGTAACCATTCTTTATTCATTTTAGTCTCTAGAAACTAGTAAATCACTCTGGTAAAACAAGACCCTGGCCAAAGGCCACAATATAACATTATAAATGCAAAGGAAAGCAATTTCTGCTTCTACTTTGCTTGTCTAATAACTGACATAGAGAAAAGGTTATACATTTTGGAGTCAGACCTAATTTTGGATACTGATAGCTCTACACACCAGCTGAAAAATCTTGTGTTTAGAGTCTAGTTTCTGGCATGCAGACACCAAGCCTGCACTGCAGTAGCAAGCACTGCGATAGACACAGTATGCAAGTAAAGCGACAACCATTATTGCTAATATCCCCGTGTTCTGAGTGAGAAAAGTAAGCAGACTCCTGTTTCATAATAGAACATGAGAAAAGAAAAGCAAAGCCAGGATGGATGGTCACACAAACAATCCTGTTAAACTTGGTGGGATTCACCAAAAGAACATGATTCAGGAGAAGGGATTTACAGGGAGGAGGTGTGGGACGAAGTCAACAAATGTAGAATAACAGTAATTGGAATGTATTTCTTACATGTATGTATGAAACTGTCAAAGAACAAATACAACAAAAGTTTTAAAGATAAAGAAAGGACAAACGGTAGAAAAGAAGAATGAAAGAGGAAGGGATGAAGGGAGAAAGGAAGGAAGGAAGGAAATGCGCAGGTATAAATTAAAAGAGACAACCTCAGTGCCATGGGACGTTAACAACCAGAATTCTGTGGCCACATGTGCAAGTCTGCAATCCTTCCAGGAAACTTAAATATCACACTATTGAGTTGACACACACCAGGAAGGTTCTATACTTAAGGGCAGCATAACTGTCACATCACTGTATAAATCTCTGATTTGATAAAATGTATGCAACAGAAGCCTTATACCAAATAAGTAGGAAAATGTCCCTTGTGTGTTAGTGATGGAGGCTGCAATGCCTAGCCAGGCTGTAGAATGGTCCAGAGCAGCAAACTGTAGCCCCTCAACCAAAGTTGCATCCAATCCCTGGGAATTAAGCCCCAGAACAGCAAGGAGATAATGGAAAGCAAGGGTACTGTCATCTTGCTATTTAGCCATCATATTTTTCTTTTGTTCTAGCTGACTTTTAAAGTAACCTTCCCACTTGATTTACAATTCATTTTCTTCTTGATCTGGGGAGGGGGTGGTGTCTGTAGAACACTTATAGTTAACTACAGAGTCATGATCTCAGTCTACTACATAAGGATTGTAAAGAAAAGCAGCTTATAAGATTGCAAAGAAATACCATGCCCCCTCTCTTTTAGCTCTTGGGACAAATGTGCATATTTTCAAATATTTTTCCCAAGTACATGACTATAACCTCAGTTTATACTTAGTAAATGCTTCTGAAGCATCTATGAAGACAAGGGTTTCTGTCAGCAAACTGACAGCATCACATCTTTTTTGGAAGAGGATAGTAATAGTTTTCAGTCATCACAACACATCTTTAATATAGATGGCATTTTCAGTGGGGTTATGCTTTAGCCCCCAGCAAGGACTCATGTTTGCACTCAGTATGTGTTGTAGCTTGCAATATATAAACAGCAGAAATGGCACCATTGGAAAAAGAAAGTTATGGTTACAGTCTACAAGCAATAGATTATTTCCTGAGATGCCACTTCTTAAATTTCACATCTTAAGTTAATACAGCGCAGATTTCCTAAATATGTAATCAGAGCTCCCACTGTTGCTTTATGGACAGTATCTGCAGAATTTGGTTCTCCATACCAAAAAGGAAGAACTAGGAAGGCAGACAGACAGAGAGACAATAGGACAGAGGGAAATAATTCACTACTTCTAATATATCTACTTTTTTTCTAGAAGAACATGAATCATAGTTTCAAGGGATTTTTGACCTTTTATTGCCTAAGGAATCATGGCATTTAATGAGCCAATCTCTGTCCTATGTTGGAGGAAAGAGGAAAATTGAAATGGGAATGAGAAAGCCATTAAATTGTCCAACTTGAAAATGAATCAGCTGGAGAGGAAAGAATTGAGGAGGAATATTATTAGACAAGAGACAAATGTTAGTCTGATACATCAGGTATCAGTTTAGAACTAAAAGCTATGTTTAGGATTTTATGGAAAGCTCATGTACATCATGAACATACAAGCTCATATGTTGATTACATGTAGAAAACTTGAAACTGACTGCAGACAGGGGAGAGTTGAATCAATCTAGTGTTGAAATTGGTTATTTGGAGGAAAAGGTGAATAAAACTTCCCTTGAGTCGATGGTCATAAACATTTTTACTAGATCTTTGGAAAGTCTTTACACAGCTGTATCACACAACACATGCCAGTTTCCCTTTTTACATGAAGAACTAAGCACTGTTCTAAAGGGCATTCATGACTTGGGATTCAAATCTATCTCCTGCTTGGAGATGGCTGTGTTATTAAAAGTGCAGGCTGCTGCTGGAATTCCATAGTGAAGCATATTATCCTGTCCTGGAACTGGTTGATGATTACCTTAAATGCTATCATAAAACCTTCATGGAAGC
Organism: Cricetiscus sungorus; assembly: GCA_030556225.1. NCBI lineage: Eukaryota > Metazoa > Chordata > Mammalia > Rodentia > Cricetidae > Cricetiscus > Cricetiscus sungorus. The sequence continues at coordinate 34,544,025 of JANBXA010000651.1, read as the reverse complement.
AGAAGCAGAAATTCACAGCTAAGCACAGAGCCAAACTCCATGGGGGCGGGGGAGCAAGACCATGTTAGGGAAACCCACAGAAACAGCTGACCTGATCAAGTGGGAGCCTACTGACTCCAGATTGACAACTGGGGAACCAGCATAAGATTAAATTAGGCCCCCTGTATGTGGATGTCAGTTGGCAGGCACTGTGTGGGAGTGGGGTAGGAGGGGGCAGCTTAGGCAGTCTATGGGCCCACTGACAGTTTAACTAGTATTTATCCCTAGTGCATGAACTGGTTTTGTTGGTTTTGTTTGTTTGTTTGGTTTGGTTTGGTTTGGTTTGGTTTGGTTTTGGTTTTTGAGCTTTGCTCAGCCTAGATACAGGGGGGGAGGGCCTTGGTCCTGCCCCAAATAATGTGACAGACTTTGGTGATTCCCCATGGTGAGAGGCCTCACCCTGTCTGAGGGGTGGATGGGGGGAGGTGGGATGGGGAGATGGTGGGGGCAGTGGGAGGACAGGAGCTGAGGAGAGGGAACTGGAGTTGGTATGTAAAACAAGATTGTTAAAAAAAAAAAAAAAAAAAAAAAAATTCTAAAGCTGAGCTACTCCAAACTTCCTAAATGGAAGTCATGGAGGGAGATACTCCAAATTTGTCTTACAAATTTGACAGCAGGTGTCCTAAGACCTCCTTTAGAGATAGGTGTTCCCATCTCTTATTCTTTTCTCTGAAACTTTGAATATAAAAACAAAGAAATTTTATCTTGAATGCTATTTGCTTCTACAGTAGCAAATCCAAAACAATGAGGCCCATAGTGAGATTTGGTTTCAACTGAGCATAATATATGCATACCTTAACAGACCTCAGGCAGAGGATGGAATTCTACAAAGGAAGGAGACATGGCCCTAAGGTGCCTGACCAATAGCAAGTTGTACCGATTGGCAGCCAATGTAGGGCCAAAAGAGCAATGAAACAGATAGGTACTCCATGGCTAAAACTACTGAACTGGTATATGGAAAGGGGTGGTGGTGGTAACAATGGGTTGCTGTTTTAAAGTTATTCTTCAAAGTGGGTAAAGTAAAATTAATAAGCATTCATTTCCCAAGACATTGCTATGCAAGACAAATAAACTGATAAGCCTATCCATGAGGGAAATTAGTAAAACTGTCTCTTGACAGAAATTTTAGAAAGGGAATTGAAGCATAATCATGACAAGGATTTCCGCTGCCCACAAGGTGATTTCCAAGAACCTTCTCAGACTTCTGCTCAGTAAATAGCTATCTCTCAGAGAGTGTCCTTGCCTGTAGATGAGAAAAAGATCAGAGAGGAAATTATAGAAAAATAACATATACACGACCATAAGATGAAATGGCAATATAAGTAACACACAAAACCACATGTAACAGTTGCAGAAGAGATACACAATGGCCTCCAATACTTTTCAATGATATTTTTAAATTAGAGAAAACAGAACTATTTAAAAACATATTAAAAAGACTAAAGTATGATTCTAAGAACAAAAGGAAAACTGGTAGAAAGACATAAAAGCAAGTTTTCAAAGCTGGGCAGTGGTGGCACACACCTTTAATCCCAGCACTTGTGAGGTAGAAATAGATGATCTCTGTGAGTTCAAGGCCAGCCTGTTTTACTAAATGAATTCCAGGACAGCCAAGATCCAGTCTCAAACAAGCAAACAAACAAACAAACAAAGATAGATAGATAGATAGATAGAAAGAAAAGCAACTACTCAGAACTCAGCAAGGAAATTACACAAATAAATATGATCCACTCAGGAATAAAATGCTCTTGAGAAGCAATTTTTTAAATGAATGTCATCAAAAGTACAGACTTAATTATGGAGATTATATTTGAGATTCTCCTTTTGCAAATTCTCTGTTTAGATCAGTGCCCTATTTTTAATTGGATTATTATGTTTGTTGATTCTAGTTTCTAGAACTCCTTGCATATTTTGGATATGAGTCCTTTGTTGGATGTGGGTTGGTGAAGATCTTTTCCCATTCTGTAGGCTGCTGTATTGTATTGACAGTGTCCTTGCCTTACAGAAACTTTTCAATTTCATGAGGTTCCATTTATTAATTGTTGATTTTAGTGTCTATGCTATCAGTGTTCTCTTCAGGAAGTTGTCACCTTTGTTCGAGATTCCCCACTGTCTTCTTGTCAGGTTCAGTGTATTCGGGTTTATGTTAAGATCTTACTTGGACTTGAGTTTTGTAGAGGGTGATAGATAAGGATCTATCATCTATCTATCTACATGCTGACATCCAGTTAGACCAGAACCATTTGTTGAAGATGCTTTCTTTTTTCCATTGTTTATTTTGACTTCTTTGTCAAAAATCAGGTATCCATGGATCCTGATTTGTTTGCGTCTTTGATTCAATTCCACGGATCCAGATGTCTGTTTTTATGCCACTACCATATAGATACGATCATAGTAGCTTTATTTGTAATAGAAAGAACTAGGAAAGAAATTAAATGTCCCTCAGCTCAGGAATGGATAAAGAAAATGTGGTACATTTACACAATTTACACAATGGAGTATTGCTCAGCTGTTACAAAACAAGGACACCAGGAAATTTAAAGGCTAATATATGAAACTAGAAAAAAAATTCTGAGTGAGGTTATCCAGATTGAGAAAGACAAACATAGTATGTTCTTACTCATAAATGGATATTAACTGTAAAATAAATGATAACAATACTACAATGCACAGATACAGAGAGACTAGATTACAAAGAGGATTCATGTGGGGACCCGGATCTCCCTGGGAAGGGGAAATAAAAGACATTTTACGAGTGGACTTGGAGCAGGTGGGGATGGAAACATGAGCAATCAGATTGTGGGGGGAGGCAGAATGGAAGAGTACTGAAAAAGACTACTGCAAAGGGAGGATATTTCTGTGTCAGGTAAAATCCTGGTACAAGGGAATCTCCCAGAAATCTAAAAAGATGACCCCAGCTAAGAATCCTAGCAATAGTGGCTACATAGCCTGAACTGGTCATCTCCTGTGACCAAACTGGTGACTACCCCAATTGTCATCACAGAGGTTTCATCCAGCAACTAATGGAAACAGATGCAGAGCCACAGTCAAATATGAGGTGGAGTTCAGGGAATCCTGTAAAAGAGGGAAATAAAGGATTGGAGGAGTCAGAGGGGTCAAGGACACCACAAGAAAACTCACAGAATCAAACTACCTGGGCCCAGAAGGGCTCACAGGGACTAAACCAACAACCACAGAGCCTGCCTGGAGCTGACACCCTCTGTGCATATGTTATAGTTATGTAGCTTGGTCCTCTTGGGAGACTCCTAACAGTGGCAGGGGCTGTCTCTAGCACTTTTGCTGACTTTTGGGACCCTCCTCCTCGCACTGGTTTGCCTTACCCAGCCTTAATACATGGGGAGGTGTTTAGTCTTACAGCAACTTGATATGCTATGTTTGGTTGATATTCATGGGAGACCTGCCCTTTTCTAAACAGAAAAGGAGGAGTGGATGGGGAGAAGGAAACAGTGCTGGGAGGGACGGGGAGGAGAAGAAGGAGGGGAAACTGCCCCTGGGGTATAAAATAAATAAATTTATTAAATAAAATGAGACTCCCCCTCATTCCATAATCCCAACTGTTCTCCATAGAGGTGACTACTATTTTTTTTTTTGCTTTTTTTTTGAAAACTTGTTATGACTACAAATTCAATATATATTTTAAAGATATTTGTAGCATGTATGTTTCCACCAGCCCGCCCGCCCGCCAGTCTGGGCCCTCAGCCGCACCAGCCCCAAATAACACTCAGGAGACTCTATATTTGATTCAATCCTGTTGGCCAATTACCATCATTGTTTATGGGCTAGCTCTGTCTTAATTATTAACCCATTTCTACTTATCTAAGTATTTCCACGTGGTCGTCTTATCTGGGAGCCGCGGCAGGCGTCCTGCTTCTTCCCCGGGCTACATCTCGACTCCTCCCTACTACTTCCTCTTTCCTCCTTGTATCCTAGCCCTGCCTATCTTGCTATCTCATTGGCCACAGAGCTTTATTAACCAGTATGAGAAACATATATACAGAATAACATCTCCCATCAGATATTTTTATTTTATGTGAATGTTTGCCTGCATGTATGTATGCATACCACATGTGCACAGTGTCCTCTGTAGTCAGAACTCTGAAACTCCTTTCAGTAAAGATGAAATCACTAGGATTGCCATTGTCCTTAAAAATGTGGCCACAAAACAAGAGAAGAGCAGGCTTGCTGAATTTTAAAGAGCAGGATAGTTTTAAATGGCTACTTTGTTTTTTGTTTGTTAAAAAAAATCAGAAACCTTGGAGCTGGAGTCATAGATGGTAGGTAGTGAGGTTCCATGTGGATGCTGGAAACCAAACCTGAGTCCTTCATAAGCATCACAAGTGCTCTTAATAGCTGAGCATCAGCCTAGCCCTTAAAAATGAATATTTTTACATGCACAAGCCATTATATGGGGCTAGAGGGCATAGAGGTATCAGTTTTAGTTTTCTCTTCCTCTATAGATATATGTGGTAAATTGGTGACTATTTATTTATTTATTGAGTTTCCATTTGGGGGGAAAATAGTTTTCATTTAATGAACAAATAGACTACTTCCAGATTATGTTTTGCTGCTAAAGCCAATGAAGTGTCTTAGTTAGATTTCTACACCTGTAATAGCAACTTCGGGAGAAAATCATTTTCTTCACTTTACGCTCCCAGAATATTTGATCATCAAAGGAAGTCAGGGCAAGAACTCAAGGCAGGAACCTGGATGAAGGAAGTGAAGTAGATGTCATGGAAGAATGTTGTTTATACTCCTAGTGACTTGTTAAGCTTGTTTTATATACAACCCAGGATAATCTGCCCACAGGTGATACATTCCATAATGAGCTGTGGCCTCCCACATCAATCATTAATCAATAAGATACCTGACAAACTTGCCTATAAGCCAATTGCATGGAAGCATTTTTCTCATTTGAGACTCCCTCTTTCCAAACAACTCTAGATCGTGCCAAGTTGACAAAAATACAAAAAAGCAAGCAAGCAAGCAAACAAGCAAACAAGCAAACAAAAAACCCAAACATAACACCAGTATAGAACAAAGATGAAGGAATGCTTATAAAACTGCTAGTCCCATGTCTTTCCATCTTTGGCATTCAGATAGCATGTGTTATGCTGGAGGCAATATAGCTAAATGCAGAGCTTAAGTGGGATATGGGAATTAGACTAAGACACTGAAATGTGGAGCTCATTCCACTTATATCTCATAATCAATGTTATTTATAACTCATATCCACATGTATGGGAATGTTTATAGAGACATGCAGATGTAACCAATATGTGCATCTTTGTCCCCAGGCAAGCACACATACCAATGTTCTTATGAGTCCCATAAGTAAATAGATTCTGATCCTGTAGTTTTAGCCAGAATAATTCACTGGTCTCTAAGAAGTGTAGAGTTTCTGAGATGACAGATACACAATCCCACACTAGTCCTTAACCTCTAAAGTCCTCAGATTTCCTAACAAACACAAAGTGGCATTTTAATCTATCCTGATCTTTAAAATTCTGTTGTTCTCTTGTTTTGTGGTTGCATTTTGAAGGTCAAAGGCAATCCTGGTCATTTTGTCTTTGGTAAATGAACTTTCAGAATTAAGGGAAAGATCTATGGAGAAAAACTTTACCTGATCCCTGTAGCTTCTCCTTGTGAAGTATTGCAGTTTCCCTGCTTCTCTTCCCAGGAAGATAATGGGAAGAGTGTTAGGAAATGAATGTGACAACAAAACTATAAATGTAGTCTTCTCTTACTTTTAATGTCTTCAGAAAGAGTAAATCACATCTGGCTAGCTTTTATAGTCCCAGAAGCATAGACAGCTGCAAGAGTAGAAAATATGTCAATGGTCTTACCCAACTATGAACTCTATGAACTAGGAGACCAGCCTGCCAGGCAAGAAATGCTCCCCTTTCCATTTGCCAATGGTGAATGCCCAGACTTGGGACTGTGCAAAGTGCTGAGAGCTGGTGACAGATGAGACCTCAGTTCTAAATATCATATTTTTTTGCATTCCCTTTAAGGCTCAGGGAATATTGCAAAGGTACACAGAATGTAAGAGCCCAAAGACAGGGAGAAGGACTGAGAAACATCATCTCTGGACAAGGCTATTAAAACTGTGAACCCTAAACAACTGCAGATGCTTACATTGGGTCTGCACAAGAATGGACCATCAACAGCCAAGCATGAATGGAGGAGCATCTCAGTGGGCCTTCACTCTTAGTGCTGAACGATTTGCAACTGATGGATTCAGGGAGAAGAGAAGTACATTTCTAGTGGACCCACTGGTAACCTACCAGGCTCCACTGGGTAGTTCCCAATCTTATGATGAAAAAGATCTAAGAATATTGAAACTAAAGTGTGTCATAAAGGGAGGGGGTGCAATAATGAGTAAAGGGGTCAAGACCATGATGGGGAAACCCACAGAAACAGCTGACCCGAGCAAGTGACAGCTGCACCAACTCTGCACTGACAGCTGAGAAACTTGTAAAGGTACAACTAAACTCTCTGAATGTGAATGAAAATTGGGTAGCTTGGGCAGTTTGTGGGGCCGCTAGCAGTGGAACCAGTATTTATCCCAAGTACATGAACCGGCTTTTTGGAGTCCATTCCCTATGGAGGGATAACTTACTCAGCCTAGATACAGGGGGGGGACAGACTTGGTCCTGTCTCAAATGATGCGACAGATTCTGTCGATGCCCCATAGGAGACCTCACCCTCTTTAAGGAGTAGATGGAGGTGTTGGGTGGGTGATGGGGTATGTCCTTCTGTTCTGTATGCTGTGCATATGTTTCTCTTATTGGTTGATGGATAAAACTGTTTTGGCCAATGGACTGGCAGGATGTAGCCAGGCAGGAAGTATAGGCAGGGCTACCAGACTAGGGAAAGGCTAGGAAGAGGAGAGCAGAGAGGAGCCAACAGGGAGATGCCATGTAGCTGCCAAAGGAATAGCATGCCAGAGCATTACAGATAAGCCACAGCCTTAGGGCAATACATAGTTTAATAGAAATGGGTTAACAATTTTACAATTAAGAGAGAGCTAGCCAATATAAGCCTGAACCATTGGCCAAACAGTTTATAATCAGCCTTTATGTGTTTATTTGGGACTAAAAGGCTGTGGGACCAGGTGGGACAGAACGTCTGTCTTAAAGTGGGGAAAAGTGGGAGTAGCCGGAAGACAGGAGGGAGAGGCAAACTGGAATTAGTATATAAAATAAAATTGTTTTAAAAATTAAAAAATACATTAAAAAAGAAATAAGCACACTGTTCCTGATGAAAAGGCAAATTCTGAACATTTGACTATTCAATGCTATCAGACTATTTTTTTCAGGTTTTTGTTTGTGTTAATGTTGAGCAACACATATGTCAATGAAGGATAAAACAAAACAAAAAGTTTAGTCAAATAAGTGAATTCAAAACTCTGATATCAGCACATTTTTCAATCAGCTGAAGAGATGAAACTGTCTAGATTGCTAGCATGGATTACAAAAAAACAATGACTTCCTGTGTCTTCAGACACAAAAGCCCAAAGTCAAGGGTATCCCTGGAGGGTCTTTACCCTAGGGATGTGAAAAATGTAGGCTCAACTTTGTGAAATGTTGAACTAAAAAAGCACGTGTATTTACAATGAGCAACAAACTATTCTTGGTTTGAAATCAGCTGTATATTAAGTGTAGTGTTTTAGAAGATATTAACTATTCTGCTTGCATTTTGCTGACTTAAGGAGCTTTTTAAAATGCCATGTGTATATGGAGTTGCAATCCCAGTGGAACAATTCTTTAATTCACCTCAAGAAAATCAGGAATGCTTCTACATAATTTTTGAATGGATGCTGAAGGATTCCAGTTGTGCAGAGGGAGCAAGCATTCCAGGAGGAAAGAATAGCAAGCACAAATGTATTGAGTCACCTGTGAATAGAAGAGCAAGGCATTCTATCATTTCTGGATAGTATTTGCATATGTAGCAGAACACAAGGCAGGGGTGAATGGTGGGGACGGTGTGTGTCACAGAGTTGGAAACACCATGTCCTCTTTAATAAAAAGAAACCACACTGAACTATAGAGCCACATGCTTTATCACAGCATGTAAATAATCACATGTTAACAGAGAGGAAACTGAAAAGTAACCATCAGCTATGGCTATGGCTCAAGCATTCTCTACATTTCAATCTTTAATGTACCACTTTGCAAAATGATGCTTGAGAGTTATGCTTTCTTTACACCACATTAAATGAGCAGAAACTCAGCTATTTCTGCATTTTTAGAAACATATTAAACTTAGATGAAGGTTAATGAATAAAAGGCATGGAAATATAAACCCACTCAGAGACGTCCACAATGCTTACATTTTTACAGTGTTTTGCAGTGTTTAAGGAACCAGAAGGAAGATTTAATTTAGTTTTCATTCTGTGAAGGAAATAACTGTCTTTCATCAGCTGTGTCTCCCTGCCTTTCCCAGCCCACTGGCAGTTTGGTTCTTATACACAGCCTATGTTTTCCTAATCTCAGTGCTCATGTCACTCTCAACACCTCCTTTATCTAATATGCCCTACCAACATCCCCCACCCTTCTCCCCTGATCAGGTATTACTGATAGTGTGTAAAAAGCAAGAGCTGTTTAATGGAACATGGTGAAACAAGAGGAAGGGAGAAAATACAAATTGATCACCTAGAACTTATCAATCATTAAGATTAGTTTTAGATTATTAATTAGCTTTATAACATAGTACCCCATATATAACTTTGCCCTTTCTATTTCCATCTCCTCTATCCTACCTTCACTGAAATTATTAAAAGAGTTATGCTTCCTTATTTACCTTACAGATATTCCTTATCTCATTAAAACAAATCCTTCTCTTCATACATTATGTATATAGATAGGTAGGTAGGCAAGTATATACATAGGTAGGTAGGTAGATGACAAATAGGTATTTTAGATATTTTTAGTCAACTAACTTAAAATCATAGCTATCAGTTAAAAAGCTCTTCTGACTCAAATTTTATCACCTGTTTTAAAGGAGAGATTCATAGCGATGAACATTTTTGCACCTTTCCAGCTGTTTTGGAGATTTAGAGTAATAATTCCCTTAAATCTCAATTATTAATGCATTACAGTCCTGATTAATTATATATGATAGCTAAGGTACTGTCCAGTGAATTACAGAGGAGAGAACATTGAGTACTCAAAAGGTAAGGATACCCAAACCATGATCTTATACTCTCAAAGCCAAGACAATCATTAGCTCAAGTCTTCCTGTCTCCAGGCAACTCCCCTGTTGGGGAAGCTGACAAGCTGCAGGGATACATTCTAATGATGAATGAGATCTAAAAATATTGAAACTAACTTCTAATATGAACTAGTGAAAATAAAGGGATTATTGAATATAAATTACTGAATTTTGGAGGACAAAGCCTAGACTATTTTTAAAATAGATCACTAGAACACCAACATTTACCAGACAGAACATTTTCAAAGACTTGATTGCAAAACCCTGCCAGCACCTGCCATCTGGTCCCTAAAGAATTATCAATTATTCATCTCATTTACGTGAAAGTCTACTGGGGAGAAAAAAGGATGCCATTAGTAAATTCAAACAAGAATTTGTGGAGCAGGATGTGAAGCCTGGGAGTGTGAAGCATAGGGACACAGTACAAACAACATCAGGCACAGATGCTGCACCTCGTCTCAGTTGTTACCTTGTCCCTTCCTGTCCTGTCCTTCCTGGCAATGAGGATAGGTGAGAAATGTTCCATGACAGGTTACACTCAGAAGTTCACCTTAAATTCTATCTGGAAGTTTGAGGGCTTCCAGACAGCATAGAAGCAAGCTGTGGAATTGAAGCAGAAATGAAAAGCACACACAGAGCCCCCCTATAAATAAATAAAAGAATAAATAGATAGATAGATAGATAGATAGATAGATAGATAGATAGATAGATAGATAGATAGATAAGCCAGAATGGGAACAGCTCTCCTCACTTACCCGTTAGAGACAAAGTGACAGGAAATTGTGAGATTCCTCCCAGAGACCCACTTGCAAGAAAGCCCATCTAGCAAATGGTAGAGCTGTGAGATCTGTTGTTATTGGTTTTCTTCCCTGGGAACACAGCACACTGGGGATTCTGCTGTACCACAAAATAGTCTTCTAAGCTCTCAGACATGTCAAGTGCAAACTGGGAACTGCTCCTTCTGGGTTTTCAGAGAGCCATAACTCCCAGTCTTGGCCCACTCATTCTTGGCTCTCTTGGATTGCTGAGGAAAATCTTTAGAACCACCAGTCGAGGCTTTTAGAGCTCTGGGGCACCATTAGCTTAACCTCACAATATCTATTCTGTACTTCTTTTTTCTATAAAGAAGCTGAAGCCCACAGGACAAAAGTGACATCCAGGGAAGTTTTTTTTTAAAAAAAATCTCCATCTTCTACTTACCAAAACTAGAACACATAATTTTTGCCCTTAACAATGGCTTAATTCAACACCAAAAGGGGAAAAATGAAATAGTTTGCTTTAACAGAAATATAAGGTAATTAATTCTTCCCTAATGTATTTGTCTTGGGTGAAAATTTCTATCACATGCAATAGTATATAACAATTACTGAGTGCTTGCCAAGCACTATTTTAATTTTTTTTATGTTTACTAGTTCAGTGCAATCCCCTACTGAAGCCACAATAAATCTGTATGATTGATTCCAGTATCATCTCTATGTGATAGAAATGAGTAATGTCACATGTCCCAGAAACAGAAAATTGTAGAACTGCATCTTGAACCCACAGAGGCTTATTTCAGCTTTTGATCCTTAGCTTACATTTGATCATTCCATGAGATAGGGCATTTAAAAAGTGGGAATTGGGTGCATTTGAATTTTAGGTACTAGTCTTTGTCCATGTCAGAATCTGTGAATACCCACTTTCTCTTTCTAGGATCCATGGACAGGAGCACAGTCTTCCTCTGAGAGTTCAGGAGCATCTTCAGGGTCTTCATTTCACATAATCTCAGCTTTGCTGTACTACATCAGACAGAAGAACTAAATATTCATGAGAAATATTTGTTTTGATGGATATACTTTTATTATGATATCATTCTTACTGCCAATGCCATTTTGAAAAATATAGCCTATTAAGCAGGATAACCACTTTCATTGAAGACTGCACCAGAAAGTAAAAAATGCATCATCCAGAGGAACATGATTGAATTTACCTCATCTCTGGATATAAAATTTGCTCCACATTACATTTTTGCAGAAGGGTAGTTTAAGGGTAGAAAAGCATCAATTAAACAAAAATAAAATCTTCTGCTAATTGGGCTGAACCATTCTTTTGTTATACTTCTGTGTAGTTAAAAGAAAAAAAAAGAAAAAATAATAAAAAAAAAAGGTCCTACACAGCTTCAGCTTCAAGAAATATGGGCACCATATCTATCGGCTGTTTGATTTGAGGATGGTAGCATTTCTTCATTGTCTAAATAAAAACAGATATGCAAAAAAATATCTAAAACCATCATATTTTTAAACATTTTACTAGAAAAAGCTTAGGTATTTGTCTGAGAAAGGAGTGGAAACAGAGAAGGTTGGGATTGCCTGTCAGAATTAGCTAGTCCTATTTTTAAAGTTGGGGGGGGGGCTGTTACAGATAATTTAGGTTCATCCATTGGTTTCTCAAATCGAGACAGTGGGATAGAAAAGAATGCAAAATATTTAGCCATAGCAACACAACTATCAAAAGATGTAGTTGAGACTAAGACCAACGACTTCTATATTATTTAATTATTCTCCAATGTCAGATGTTGTCTTGTGACAAGACTGCATTGTCCTAGCCATTGATAATAGTTGTAGAACTAGGTTTACTTGAAGATACAAATATAGTACCTGAGAACTTGGCATCACATGCTCTAGGCTCTGTGTTGTTTACACTGACACAGCTCAGCATCAGACCTTGATAATTTTATGAGAGTTTGTTCCCTTACAATTGTGCTGTTGACTTGAGATAGCCACTAGAGGCATGTCCTGTAACAGTTTGCTTTGTACTCTCTTACAAAAGGAAGAATCCTCGAAGACTCAGTGTTCAATTAAAAGCCTATTGACCCTGATGTTTGGATTTGTTTGAACTCCAAGCCACAACTCTATGGGAATTGATAATAATGCCTGTTTTTCCCTTCACAGTCACACAAATGTGACATCCACAAAGCAGACACAGAAGCTGCTTCGCATGAGTCAAACTCGAGTTGTGAAAATTAGCAGTCAAAACCTGTGAGGCACGAATATGTCAAGCTTATAATTGTGAATTAATAGTATGAACATTTCCACCTATTGTATTTTAATGGAAAGTTCAGTTTCATTGAATAAAAATTATTAGTAAGAGAGATTGGATGACATTTCCAATGTCTTTGTACAATGTTTTTTACAGCTTTGCATATTATAGTTCAGTAATAAAAAGACAAAAACATTGTCTATTTTCTCCTATAATTATTATAGCCAATTATATTATTAGGAAAGACTACTAATTTCTAATTTTATAAATAACCTTAATTACAGCTTATTCTATAAATGTATTCATTATGCCATCAATTTCATATTTTATAATTACTGATAATTATGCAAAGTACCTCTCCAAACTTTTCTAGCACACCCTTTAACTGAGTACTTTGCTTTTATGTTTTTAACTATAGCTATGTATTAGTTATGATTTATTAAAGCTTGCCTGAGGATTCAGAAAAGCAAAGTCAGCCACAAGCCACAGAAGCCAGGCACACACCTTTAATCCTAGGACTCATGATTAAGAGATAGATGGATCTCTCAGAGTTCAAAGATACCCAGGGATACATGATATTGATTCAGTCTAAAAGAATAATTGGTTACATGCCTTTAATCCCAGCACTAGAGGGGTAAAAAAGACAGAAGCAAGATCTTCAGTTTTCAGTAGGAGGCATGCATTCTCCAGTCATGCTGAGGAGAGTTTACAGTCTGAGGCTTGGTGAGAGCTCATGGAGACAGGGTTAGCCCTTTCAGCCTGAGGTAGAAGTAAGAAGCTAGTGGCCACTGCTTTGCTTCCCTGATCTTCAGTATAAAGTTTGAACCCCAATATTGGTCTCTGGGTCTTTTACTTTTTGTGTTACATCTAACTTTCTTAGAAGCAGTCTATAAGTGCTTAAGTTAGTTAGTGGTGTCAGAAATACCTCTGACACATTAGCCATCAACTCATCCAGACTCAGGACAGATATCCAGAGTCTCTCTACATAGGGTGAACCTGGTTTGAGGTTGAAGAAGGGGAGTCACTTAACAGGGGTGGAAGAGAAGTTACTCTTTTGTTATTAGCGATCTGGAATTACTCTTATTAAATATAATGCCTACTATTCATGGAGTGTGCTAAATCTTGCATTAAGCCCTTTGTGTGATATTTTCTCACTTTACTTTTGCTCTATGGAGTGTCTCTGATGTTATCATCATTTTATTGATGAGATATGCTTAAAGCTCCAGGCAATAAGTCATGTCACACAATTAAGAGAACCAAGAGATGAACTCAGGCTCTCTGAATCCAAGATTAAGATACTAACCTCTCAGAGTAAATATATAAATTATAGATGCACACAGTTTATGTGTGCTAAATATAAAAATGAATATACTAAATATATGTATGTTATATAATATATATCATTAATTAAAATACTAATAACCAGGAATTGATAATACCTGAAAAACTAGCTAGTTTCAAATAGACACATTAACTATATGTATACTAAATGTATGTGTATACATAATGTATATCATTTGATAAAATAAACCAGGAACTGACATTATGTGGGAAACTATATAGTCAATTTGGATGGACACCTTTAAGAAACTGTAACTGATTCTGAACAAGACACAAAAATTTGAATCTCTGCTAAGAACAAACAATGCCAAAAGAAACAGCAATATGTCATATTATATTACCATTATATGTGTATGTTCAAATTAGAAGTATGAATAATAGGGCCAGTAAGACAGCTTAGCAGAGAGAGGTGACATGCCGAGTCTCCAGAGGTATGGAGGGAAAATGCCAGCAAAAGTGATTAAGCAAAAACTAGACAGAAATATCCTAATGAAACTAATTTCTTCACAGATATATTATCATTATGTCTTATCCATAGAAAGGTTTTTATGGTATTCAACATTATTTACTTTGAGAGATTCTAAAATTTCAAATATACTAAGGTTTTGTTGTTGTTGTTTTGTTTTAGGTTTTTTTTTGTTTTTGCTTTTTTTGTTTTTTTTTGGTTTTGTTTTGTTGTTTGGGGGGTTGCTATGCATTTTTCTTAAAATGCAGTGCTGTTGTGCTGCTTTAATTTAATAAATCCTTTTTATTATTCTCTTTGATCACTAAACACATTTTTTTCAAGAGGTATTTTTTATTTTTATTAGCTGTCTAGGTTCCGAGGTTTAACTATTTTGACCTAGATACGTTGCAGTGGAAATATCTTTACCTTCTGTCTCAGAGTATCAGATCCCATAGTTCCTACCAGGATTCAGTAAAAGGAAAGTGAGGGACCGATGCTAGGCCCACAGCCAAAGTGGCCGCAGTTCCGATAAGGAATTGGTCAGTTCGGTTCACGTAAGGGTGTCTAGGAAGTGTGGGCTTCCCCTGAGTGCTAAGGAAATATTAATAGATCATTTTTTCACAGTGGTATGATTTATTTGCTTCACTTACATTTGGTAGCATTGTTTTGCCCCAGGCTTATTGCTAAATAATACAGAAGCTAGAAGGAAATACAATAAGCAAGTCGAGAATGTGAAACATGTGGGGAGGTCAGGACACACTCCCACATGCCCACACAACACATGATTTTGTGGTTTCTTCTATCACTGTGAACATGAATGCCGTTTCTATCACCATCATTAATTAAAATGAAAATTCTTAAAGGTTGTACACCATTCATTCATTGTAGGGCTAAGCAGGATTATTCCAGGCTCCAGCCCAAGTTCTCCAAAAGCCTAGCTGATTAAAAGGCATTAACATCTGTGTTTTGCCAACACTGATTATACTGATTGCTGGCAAGTGTTTGCTATTAAGACCTAACAAGGGAGCTACAGAAAAACTCAGTGAGCACAAAACTTATTCAGAGCGACTGAATGCCACTGACTGAATTATCTGCTTCCTCTTAAGCAAAGTGTCTTCCAGGCACTTTGCAGAGCTAGCACAAGTGCACAGACAGGACTGGTCAGCTGACAAGTGTACAGACAGAATCCGAGACTGAACAGTGGAGGCTTGCAAAGCCTTTGGAGACTGGTGATCAATTCTAACTAATTCAAATTCTAAAAACATGCCTCCCTTACCTTTTCTCCCTAACTTTTTCCATGGACTCATTTTGTATTCATGCTGCTAGTGAAAAGGGAATTCAATTAAGTCAAAACTGATGCGATAAAGGAGTTGTGAGGTTATACAAGGTTCTGAGATTCTTCACAGATATTTACTACATATCAAAATTTCCATAGCGTTTGAACCCCTGAAGGCCTGAAGATCCCTGGCAGAAAGCACCCTGAGTAGAATGCTCGCAGAATGAAATGAATTTGTGAGGGATCCAACATAGCAGCTTAGAGGCTTGCTGCTGCCTGTGATAAGAATAAAACAGCTGAGTCTTTTGTATTTTTAAAACAAAACAAACCCAGAAGCGGTGGCTTGCAAGTTTGTAGCAAGCTTATCTCCCCCACTTCAGGAGCACTTGCTTGTGCCCACACCGGTGTTTCTTTTCACAAACAAAAAGTTAAATCAACAACTTTCTTGGCACATATGACACCAAAGGTAGAAGTGTCTGTGAAATGTGGAATGAAATTCACAGGTTTTGAAAGTGATACTCCAAGGCTAGGAAAATAAATCACTTGATGATTGTTTTGCTGGCTTATTTAAACTCCACTCTGCCTCAGAACACCCAACTC
Source organism: Cricetiscus sungorus (assembly GCA_030556225.1). NCBI lineage: Eukaryota > Metazoa > Chordata > Mammalia > Rodentia > Cricetidae > Cricetiscus > Cricetiscus sungorus. The sequence goes on along the minus strand of JANBXA010000651.1, from coordinate 34,528,072 downwards.
CTAGCAAGGAAACAAACAGCAAAGGAGAGTATGGTGTGCTTAGAACCTTTGCTGCTTTGGAGGGATTATGTTGACATACATGGATGCTTACCCCTACTGGCTACTATCATTAGTAATGTCACACATTACTATTAAGTAGCTTGCAAATTCTTTTGAGTAATTTCTTTTTCATGTATATATGAGCTTTCAGTCATCCTTCAATGTAGCTGAAAAAAGAAACTATTAAGACATACTATCTCAGTGTTCCTTAGCTTTATCCTTTTGGACACCACCATCCCCATTGTCATCTCTCCACTTGTAGTCACTTAATATCTGAAAATCCCTGTACCCAAGGTTTGGTGTAGATCATCTCATTTAATATTCCCTATCACTCTATGCAATTGATATTATTTCTGCTTTACAAATGAGAAAATGTGATTGGAGACTAGAATCTGGGCTTTAAGAGTCCCAGCCCAGAGCTCTTTCCATATTGTTTTAATAATAGAGTTAACGAAGAACAAAGAGAATACTGAAGTTTCCAGTTCATTTTATATCAGCTTTCTCTAGACAGAAACAAGGCAAGAAAGGGAAAAGAAAGCTCCATTTGCAGCCTCTTCCCAAAATAAAGCAAATATGCAATAGGCAAAAAATATTTGCAACTCTTTTGACATTTGGAAATTGAACTGAGGCTGTCAACTCTCTATGCTTGAAGTTAAATGTAAAACATCTACTTCCAAACCTGCTACTGATCAAAGAAACAATTGTCATTTTTCTAAAAGTCTTTGCCATAAGTCTGCCAATGTTGACAATGACAATGTTGGGTAGCCTTTCTATGACTCTTGACTTCCAAACCACCTGGGTTATAACCCAATCAGTCTTTGCCTATGTCAGCGTCTGCCCAGCAAGTGTTTAATGAATGCCTACTGAACATGTACTGTAAATGGTGTTTGTCAACTGTCCATAACACTGAATGTGGGCTTCCCTCAGTCTACTCATTGTTAAACAAAGGCAAGATAGGCAAAGAAAAGGCATGCTTATGAGATAATATGTTGAGGAATGTTTGAAGGTATCTTTGGGTGTGTTTGTTTTTCTTTCATGCCAAAAAAAGAAACAACATCATACTGAGAAGAGGTAAGAAAACAAACTGTCAGAATCACCTAGAATGTTAATAACTATTCGGGTTGGACAGCTAATGGAACTACTTGAGAGAAATAGGCTTTTGCAGCCTCCAAAACTAATGATCTCCTAAACACTTAACTATGCACATCTCCAGCAACTCTTTTCATCTTTCTAGGATTAAGGAGGCCTAGCCAGGTTGCCTTTGGTAGGTAACCCCTCTCTAACCCTTATTTTCAAAAGTTTAATATATTATAAGAATACATTTTTGATAATGATTGTATTAGGTTTCGAACCTCAGTCTGCTAATAACACAGTAAGTAAAGAACAATTCTTGTTTTCCTATGACTATAAAATAAATGTTCTATCCACTTCACACTAAAGGAATACAGCCTTGGCTAAATGGCAGTTACTAGCCTAGTATACCTCTCTTTGCTGTATTTAAATTAGTCATAAAATGTTGATAACTAGCTTGTTTTAAGTGGAAAGAAACCATACTTTACCAGTTGAGGTAAAGCTACTCTTATTCAACTTTCATCTATCTTGCTGTGTTGCTCCTTTAAGAAACAACGACAGCTAAAGTATTTTTATCTTAGCCCAGAACTAATGCACTGGATTTCCTATTTAATGACAGCCATCTTTCTGCTGCCAAATGCTTCACGTCTTAAATGACTTGATTCTTGGCTGCAATTCTGAGATAAGCTTTTTCTCATAACCTTTTCACAATGGGCTTTCACCAGCTTCTTTAGAAAGGAAATTAAATTCTGTATTTGACTCTGAGTTCATGGATCTGAATTGAGAAATGCCGTTGGTCCTTCAGATATGGTATCATTAAGCAATAAAAATTAGCTTAAAGGTCCTTGAAATAATTATTTTAATCTCTAAAGGAAAAGAGAAGGAAAACTCTACTTGAAGTTGATGAATGATCAAGAAATTGAATAACCAAATGTTAAAATAACTCCAAAAGAGAAAAATAAAAATAGCTGTGTCAAGATGGTAACTTTCAAATATGGCCAGAACAAAATCTACTTACCTTCCCACATTTTTAGCAGAACATTAGTGGGTTTGTACATAGGAAAATGTCAATTGTTAGAAAATAAAAGCCACATTAGGTATGAGTTCTGTACAGTGAATGACATCTTCATTTCTCAAGACAGAACACATGACAACAGCTATATTCTAATAAAAGCAAGATGTCCTCAAAAATTAGCAAGAAACTCCTTTTAGGCAAAGTTTCTAGCTCATATTTTCCAGAACCCAAGCTGAGACTTTGCATAACCTGCAAGTAAACATCCCTGATGCCAGGACTTGAGAAATACCAAACTCCAAACTTGTGCAGAAGTGTTTGTCCCTAATCCTGAATCCCAGCTCCTTGGCTTGCTTCAAATATTCCCTTCCTTCATTATTGACAAGTACTACTAGCCTTGATGGTAGGTGGAATTTGCCTATATTATAGTCTCAAATCAAGAAAATATTCAGAACTGAGACAATGGTTAATTCAAAGGCAACATCTGTGAGAAATATGATTGCAAACTAAGAAAGCAAGTTGTCTATCAGGAGACAAGTGATTCATAAATGTTTCTGGCAAAAGCTCAGACAGATGGAGTCATGCACACACGCTATTTTTTCCCACTAAGATTTTTGCCTAACCTATCATAAGTGATTGCAGACCTAAGTGAGTATGCATTAAGATCTGAAACAAATGTAAGGAACTTCCTGATCAAAGCAGCATTGAATGTCTTCCCTTGTGATATTTCCACTCTGGCTTCTTCCTTCTGGTAGGCACCTTTGGAAAGTTCTTGACTCAAATGTTTGTGCAGATGCAAATGTTGTGACTCCCCTCCTGGCAGGGCTCTCAGCATTGACAGGATTTAGAGAAAAGAAAACTCCCACATCTATTTCCCAGAAGTTCTTGGGGAGGGGAGATAGAGATTAGTCCTGTTTTTATCAAACTAATTATGGCTGTTATGAAGACATTACAACATCTCAAAATTTGAGAGTGGTAGAATTACAACTGCAAGTCTCACCATCAGCTTCACATTGTGCAGAAAATGAAACCCAAACAGTAAAAATGACTTGTCTTTTTTTCATTGCAAGAATTATTATAATTGTTCTATTTAATTAGTAGTATTTGGATTTTTATAATATTTTAATATAAACTTGAAACAAGTTTGTTTTACATACCAATCCCAATTCCTACACCCTCGTGTCTTCTCCTGATCCCCCCACCAACTCCCATACCATCCCCTTTCTGCTCCCCAGGGAGGGTAAGGCTTTCCATGGGGAGTCTTCTAAGTCTGTCATATCATTTGGAGCAGGGCCTATGCCCTTCCCCCATCTGTCTAGGATGAGGGAGTATCCCTCTATGTGGGATGGGCTCCCAAAGTCCATTTGTGTACTAGGGATAAATATAATAAGTAGTATTTGTTAATCCTTTACTGTGCCTAATTTGTAAGCTAATCTCTACCACTAGTTTGTAGATATAGGAGAAAAAGTATTTGTGCAGCTTGAAGCTGTAGTTTAGCATTTGCTAGGTGGTTGCAAGGAGATCTTGGAAGCAGAGATTGTGTAACAAAAGTCAAGAGATAAAGAAAAGTGATAGGTGTTTAAGTAGAAGCCTGATGAAGTGAAAGTACAAGAGACAGAAGTCATGGGAAGAGCTTTCTAAGCAAGCAGAACAGTGTGTACAAAGTCTAGGAAGCTGGAAGAGCTAAGCGTGCTTGTGTGTGGCTAGAATAAATGAAGACCAGTGGTGAGGATGAGGTCAGAGAAACCACTAGAGGGCTTTGAACACACAAGTAATGTGATCTTGCTTGGATTTTTTCCCAAAAATTATTGTAACTACTAAGTGGAGAATGGATGGGAAAGTGGTAAGGGAACAAACAGCCAACTAGGGAGACCATTAAGAAAGCATCTCTCTAGAGCATGACCGAAGTCCCCCAGAGCCAGGGTTTTGTCCAGCTTATTCTTTAGTGTACAATTGAACGCAAAAAGAGTCACAGATACATGGTAGCTGCTTCATAAGTGTTTGCTGTATGAATAGATGTCTAAAGGGTGCAGTGAAATAGAAAACCCACTGGGGCTTGAGCTAGGATAATGACATGAGAAGTGTTCCAACTAGGGGAAGATTTTAAAAGTTAGAAATAACAAGTTCAAGATTAGATTATTTAGGGGAAAAAAGACCTCAATAATGCTGTCATCCACCTGGGTGAAAACTGGGACTTTTGTTACTCAAGAAGAAACCTAAGTACTGCTAGGGGAAGATCAGAACTCTTGTTTGGATCACACTACCTGTAAGCTGTTTGTTTGTCTTTCAAATAGAAATTGGGGAAGAAGTTGATAGTTATGTCTGGAGGTCCAAGAAACCATGGAGAATCTCAGTGAGATGACCAGTAGAGGATGAAGAACCAATGTCTTTTGTCCAGCAACAAAGAAACACAAGCAGAAAAGCATAAGAAGAATACCAGAAACCATGGTATCTAAAACCCAAGTGTCAAAACAATATTTCAAAATGACCTGAGATGTCAAAATGAGCTCTGAGAATTGACCATAGGATTGTAAATCACCAACATCACTGGTGACACTAACAAACACAGCTTTAAGTGGCATGCTGAGGACAACTAAACCCTCTCTAGAAGGACCCCAAGACAAAATAAGAAAAAATAAAAGTAGAGTTTGCAAGAATAGGCAGTCTTTCCAGTAAATTTGTTTTATATTAGAAGAAAAAGTCAAGAGATGAGAAAGCTGGAAGAAAAGGGAAACCATAAAATGGGAGGCATGAGCACATGTGTGTTGATCTGTGTTATTTCACGTGAAACACATTGCTGTGTGAGAATGATTCAGCAGAAATGCAAGAATTCTTACTAGAGATAGATAGGATAATTTCCAAAGTATAAAGCAAACAAAAGCAGAGGAGATCTGGTAAACAAGTAGATGACTCGGCTTAAGGAGGAGGATGCCCAGTTAACATGAAAAGGAAAAAATGCAGAGTGTAGAGGTGATTTGGTGGAAGATAAGAAATTTTATCCCTATTCTTTCCTTTTCTGGTAAAGACAAGAAAAGAATGAGAAGATGGAGAAACCACTGTCAGAGACTGTGCTCCTGGTCCTCTGAGAAGCACCAATATGGAGCAGAATGGTATTCGAGAACATCAGGCCAACTCATTCAGTGAGAGCAGTCTTCAGAAGTAAATGTGGCTCTCAAAGAGGAAGCGGGAAGAGTTTTAGAGGGTGCTCACTAACTCCAATAAATTGAAATATCACCTCAAAGTGGAATGTGTAAAGATAGCCCTTCACAGAGATGCACATGTCAGTCATTAATAAGATACTTTTCTGAATAAAAGATGGAAATATTTGCCATTTAAAAGTAATAGCTCTTTCATTGAATAATGCAAGAGGAAAAAACCAGGAGTCATACATACTCCAAACCAGCAATTACAAAATGTAGAGACCATGAATATTATGCCATTTAATATATATATATATACATACATATATATATATACATATATATATATATATAGAGAGAGAGAGAGAGAGAGAGTATAGAATAAAAGATGAGTGGCTTGTTAAGTTAAAGCAATTACTTAACAGTAATAATAATAGTCATGATGTAATTATATGTTCCTTCAGGGTCCTTTACAGTGTAGGAGTTGGAAAGACTTACTCATTAATCTGAAGAGTTCTATTATTCTCTATGCTACATTTTATTTTTAGCTGCTTGGTGCTTTTTTATGGAAGGGTTTAATTAATTCATTTTGCTGTTTTAGAAATCTCCTAACTCTGTTTTAGATAAGAGTGAAATTCAAATCATCGAGTAGTTTTAGAGTTTCCTTTTTCCTCTAACATAATACGTCAGAATTCCAGAAGGGTTCCAAAGAAAATCAGCACACATTGTTGAAGAAAACTTAGAACTTCTGTGAGATACAGGAATCAAGTCATTATTTTCCAAGTAAGTTTTTCACATAGCGGTGTGGGCAAAGAGATTCTACAAAACACACATTTGTATATGAAAGCAAGCATGCACACATGTACACAAACACACAAAAAATATATTATAGCTTTTTTATCCAAGTTCAAATGGGTACTTGGCAAGCCTGCCTGGCTTTATTGCCAGAAATTATTCTCATAATTAATTTTGTTTTTATTTTGAATTAAACTTGCTCACTGAGACAACTGACTTGAGTTGACAGAATGGTCTAAAATTTATTCAATATTTATTAAATTTCTAAAAAGTTATCCCTGACTTTTGAGAGAAATGGTACTTTCAGTTCCCCCATACACCCCTGAGCCACATTGACAGAGTTTCTAAAAGAGCTCCACTGTGACACGAGATAAGAACCATTCGATGCCTTTGAGTGGAGTAGAAGATTTCTGGCCTCCCTATAGTCAAAACCATAGCTGGGACTGATCTCAAGAAAGACGAACAAGGAATCTATTTCATGTTCATTCTTGCAGCCAGCAAAGCTGCTATCTACTCTGCTATACTTGAGTAATTTGCATAATCTGATTGCTGATCTGGAAACACAAGAGTACAACCCAAGAGTTGGAAGCCCACTAAGTTGCCAACATAGCTCTGGACTAAAGCAAGTAGCTTATCAGACAAATGAAACTTAAAAGTTTAGGCATGAATGAGAACAAAGTAAAACAGCAGAAAATAATACCTATTACTTTGTAGGTTCACCTCAAACATCAAATAGTTAAATTTAAAGCCGAGACATTGGAATTAGGCCTGTATTTAGTCCTACACACACAATTCAGGGGATGTTTTCTCTTTGACAAACTGCTTCTATAGGTTATAAGATTGAACAAAAATGATCCTACCTCAAGAATTGTGAAGATGAAAAGAAATAGCATATATGAAGTGTTATCATTTGTAAAGTTGTCCCTGCTCAAAGTCATTAAAGTGCAGTTACCACTGCAACAGTATTGTGGTGATTCATTTAAGAAAAGACTACACTGTGAGGATCTCTCACTCTTGATGAGATCAGATCGGTACTGTTACAGAAAAGTAAGTTCCACTTCCTAGTGCCCCTATTGCCTTTCCTTTCTCCCTCATGGGATGATGCAGCAAGAAGTGCTCAATCCTGGTCTTCCCATCCAGCCTGCAAAACTATTAAATACATTTTGTCCATTACAAATGACAGTCTATGCACTTGTTCCAGAAGCATAAAACAGAAGAAGACACAAGACAATTGCCTGATAAGGTAAACTTTCTTTGGGAAGAATTTATAGACAACTTATTACAAAGACTTGCTGAAAGGTTTATACCTCAGTTCATGTTTAAATTTGTAGCCAGGTCAGCTACATTATAATTACCTCTGGTTTTATTCTGTAGGCAGAATTTAAAATACAGGGGGCTTTAAATAACTTTCTCAAGGATACAGCCTTCTCAGGGTCAGAGATAAAACGTCTGAACCCAGGCAGTCTGACTCTAGATACTGTCCTCCTAACCACTACAGAACATTGCCTTTCAAAGTTTTTTTCTTTTGAGGGTCAGTTGAAATGAAGTGTTGCTGCTATGCTTAGAATTACTCTGTTAATGGACAAACAGAGGAGATAATATCAATGACTGCAAACAGTAATTGGCATTAGGACTCAGTAATATTTGCTGTTGTATATATGTCAGAGTAAAGACAAACCAGACAGTAGATGATATGGATTGAATATGTCCTACAAAGTTCATGGCCTGAAAATCCAATCACCAGGATGAGTGTTGAAATGTAGTACCTCTAAGAAGTCATTAGCTCATGAGGGTTGGCTATACCATATTAATGCCATTATCTATGGAGCAAGATTTCTATAAAAGAATGACATTGGGGGCTCTTTCATATCTCTCTCTCTCTCTCTCTCTCTCTCTCTCTCTCTCTCTCTCTCTCTCTTGCTCTCTCTCTCGCTCACCCTCTCTCTTCTCACCTCCCCATTCTGTCTTTCCTTCTTTACCTCCCTGCCTTCCATCCTCCTTCCCTGACCTCATCTTCCTCTTTCTTCTCCCTCCTCCCTTACTGGTCTTCACACTTTCCACTATATTCTGATGCACCAAGAGGATTCTTTCAAGATGTAGGCTCCTCAGCCTTGGACTTCTAAACCTTAAAAACTGTGAGAAATAAACCTCTGTTCTTTTTAAAATGTAAATGTTTTATCTTTTTAGAATGCCATAGATGAGTGCTGTATTTACATCATTTAAATTCCTGTCCCTCCATTCATCTCTTCCCATGCCCTGTCCATGATCTATCTGCCCCTAAAATTCATGACCTCTTTTTCTTTAATTATCTTTATACTCACAGGTGAGTATATCTCTCACCTCTCATTGGAGAATCTTCTTTTTGTAATAAATAGGGATTATTACAGAGATCTACAACTGGTCAAATAAAAAATTCAAATGACCATGGAGTGCACAATCCAAGTTGAGATAGCTACAATAGAACCCTTACCCCAAGGTTCAAGGAACATCATGGAACAGAGGGTAAAAAGATTATAAAAGCCAGAGGACCAGGATACTTGCTGGTAGGTAGCATCTTCTGGACATGAAAGGGAAGCTGCATCCATAAATCTCAACAATATAATTGCCTGACGATGATCTATCCCTTGGCATTCCAAAGTGGATGAGGATTCACAAAGCCCTACTCCTGGATGAAGAGGAACAAGCAATCAATGGCTATTGGGAGAAAAAAAATCTGTTTTTTTTTTCAGGGATTAGCTCACTGGTAGGCTATCTAATTGCAAGTGGTCAGTCCTAAACACATACAAGAATCCATGTTATTTATGCATTAAACATTCATAGGTATCCTGTTATATAGTGATGCAAAACAGATGAAAAGCAGTAGGATATATCCAGGAACTACTGAAAGAATCTAAGTAAACCTAGACTCTGTGGTATCCAGTACTCAGTGAAGTATCAGAGCAAGGTACAGATGTAGGTAAGACACCAATTACAGACATTGGAGAAAGGTCTCATCTTTATCATACTGAACTCCAAGACTAGTTTGTAAATTCAGAGAAGTAAGGTGATATACAAAAGTATATCTCTCACCCTCATTAAAGAAGCTTATTTTTACAACAAATGGAGATTATTGCAGAAACACACAACTGGTGCAGAAAATGAATGGCCATGGAGTGGCCAATCCCACTTGAGATAGACATAGATCTTAAAGAAAGAAAAATGAAAAGACTTCAACCATCTAATTCAGGGCACAATTCATAGAAACATAAGGTTTATTGAGACAGCCCCTCAGCAGATTTTAAGCATTCTTTCCACTGGTGATCATGTGATGATGGCTGCACACTTACAATAATAGCCTGCATACACTTGGTTGATTTTACTTGACATAAGCATAACTGACAACTTCAGAGACTATGCTTGCCTCAGACTCCTTTTTCTTATACTCTGGAGATCCTCTATTCTTTTACAAACTCCCTACCCATCTTCCCACAGTTGCAAAAAATATAAATACTCATTTTCACCTTGGTTTGATACCTTGACAAGTCATTTAATTCCCTGAAATATTGAGCAAATAACAAAACAACCATAAGACTGAGTTGTGAGTGGATTACCTCATTGACAGTTAAGTAGGAAAAGCTTTTGTCATGATTAATCTTCATCAGTCATCAACTTGACTGGATTAAGAAATGCCTAGGGGTTGGTGGGTCATATCTCTGAGCTTGTTTGTGAGAGTATTAATTGAGAGAGGATTAACTAAGGAAGAAACCCCTACTATGAATAATGATGGCACCATACTATGGGCTAGAAGCCCATAGGGAATAATGGGGAAAAGAGAGTTCTTTCATATATTACCTAGATTGAAACATAAATGCATAATTATATATATATATGTGTGTGTGTGTGTGTGTGTGTGTGTGTGTGTGTGTGTGTGTGTGTGTGTCCATAGACATATGATATAGTGGAAGGATGCTATTTGCTTAAGGGTAGTAAAAGAATCAGTGAGAAATAGAGGTAGGATAGAGAGGAGAGTTAGAGACAAATGTAAGTTATAGAGTGTGTGTGTGTGTGTGTGTGTGTAAATGGTGTCATATTAAAACCTATTATTTTTCACACCAATGGAAAAGTTAAAAAGTTAATTTTTAAAAAGCTGAAATAAAAATAAGGGTTGAAATCTAGTAGAATACCTGCATTCTTCTCTCTCTAATTCTCATTTTCAATGGAATGAACTACTCTGCCCTGTCACATCCTCCAAAAGCCAAAATAAATCCTTCCTCTGTTAAGTTACTTTTTCCCAGTACTTTCTTTTTTTTTTTTTTACAACAATGAAAATCATTCCAACCTTCTTTGAAAGCCATAAAAGACTAGAAAAACATCAGCCAATCAAATTGGAAACTTTTATCCAATTTATATTTACAGCTGTTTTTCTTCCCTTTGCTCTTTTCTAGCCACTGTCTCTTCCTTCTCTTATTGTCTCTGCATTCTTCAGCTGCTCCAGATGAGGCCCATGGAGACCATCAGGCTATATACAGACACGTTTCTCGGTTCCCTGAAGGGCAAACAAGTGGTAGAGAGTCAGCACCATGACTTGGGACAGCTCCTTTCCCCAGGGCTAGTAGTGGTTTTTCTGTAGAATTAAAGTTAGTTGCTAGGTGGCTTCCCCAACTTCCAACCCTCATCATGGCTTTTAATATCAGAATTGAACCAAACCATTAAGTTTTTCTGCTGTAATATTTTTAGAATCCCTGATGTCTATTTGTAGGCAAATGGAGATGCAGGCTCATAGGTAGCATATTTGAACTTTGCCCAATCAAGTCAACATTGAAAAATCTATGATTCTTCACAAACATTTGTTGATCTTATAAGTCTCAGCATTTCAAGATTCATCTTTGTCAGAGATGAACTTGCTAGGTTGGATTCCTGGACTATCCACTGCCTCTAGGGTCTTGACAATTCTGTTGTGCATCCACAAACTTTTATGGGTTTCAAACTGTACAGATGGACCTTACAATCTTGAATTAGCAGTAGCAGTTCTAGCATAATCTGGACATGTGTCTGTCAGAGCATAGTCCAATAACTTAGGCAATCTCTGGAATATCTACTTTAGGTTTATATGGTATACCAACAAGTGTTTGGCCTGGGGTGGGTTTGAAAGGACAGCTAATTTTTAAGTAGTCAGTGTGTCCTGGAGGAACTTGGAGACTCAATTATGATCCTTTAAGGTAAACCTGAGTGATACACCAGAGTTCACATACAATGTTGAGTTACTACAGAACCATCTTTAACTCAATTTACTAGTTCAAGCTCACAGATTTGATACAACATTTGATACATTTCAGTATAATGCCAAGCGTATCATTTATTCTGCCTTATCAGTATAATAAAACACTGGTTTTCTTAGGTTGAGAACTAACAGCTCATTGTACATATATTTTTTAGAAGAAAAAAAAATCTAGTGCACAGGTGGTGTAGACTCGCTAGGCCAAAGAAACTCACAGCCTTCTCAAATTCAATGGGTTAAGCTTAACATACAATTTAATCTCAATAACTGAAGTACTGATAAGGGGAAGTGATAAGAAGAGTTCAAGGGAAGTAAGTAATTCTGTATTTGTAGGCAAAAAACAAACAACAACAACAACAACAAAAAGGTCATCAGTGAAACAAATTCAATCTTTCAGAAGGAGGTGTGTTATCAACCTCTGAAACTTTAAGGAAATGCTACAACTGGTCTTTTACCAGAGGTAAATGTGTTCTCTTTGAGAAGGAGAATAGCTGCGGTAGATCAAGGAATTTTTCACAGAAATGCAAGTTCCTTGAGGGGAGGAATTTGCCTATATGGTTTGGAATTTAATCCTAGAGCACAGTGGGTATTTGATATAAACTCAGGAGTACTTACTGGCTGGTTATCATGGCATACCAACACACAACTGAATGACCTCCATGAGCTTGGCTGATATAAACAAAGAAGCCACATACTGCTCATTTCCTAGGGCATTTTATAACATCAAAATCAAAAGCATGTTTAAATGAACACTCTAGTGCCTTTGTCACAGAATTCTGATTTAATGCATCTCTTAGAGTAGGATTTCCCCCCATCCCAAAGCTAGGGGTGTAAATGAAATGGTCTCCACAGAAAAAGAGCAGTCTGCTAGCTTAGCTCTTTGTAAGTTACTTCTTTGGGTAACAACTCATTACCCAAGAACACTCAGGTGCCTGTTTGAATTCAAGAAAAGGATGTATGTTAAAGAAATTGCTTAAAATAGAGATATAGAATATGAATTTTTCTATCTATGTGAAATTTACTTGAAGTAAAGGTGTCTTCATTTGGAATGAATATGTCTTTACATGCTTCTATATCCCAACTGAGTCCTAATGCAAAACCTCTTACATCCTCAGGCAACATGTGGAAAAAAAATTATGAGTGAATGTATAATTTATGGAAGCTGACTACAGACAAGACCTTGGTCAAAGTCAATAAACTTATGTTTCAGTGTGTGGTGATCAGGTGGTGTTCTGGCAGGCCTGTCTTCTGTTGGAAATATCTTTGAACCCAAGAAAGAATAAATGGTTAGTGCTTGGGCTCAAGAATAATTTCAGAGCCTCTATTTGTTCTCTATCTAATCCATAACGTGGATCTGACAGAGTTAAATAACTTTGTGAAAATTACAAATGGATTTACAACACCCATCAGTTAATTATTATAATTCTTTATAACACCCATAAAACATTAGGGACAAACTACAATACCCATTATTAACTCATGTGATATAGATCTACTGTTGGCTAATTAATCCAAATTGGGCTGGAATGGATGAGTCTCCTTATGTCTCTAAACATGCTTCTGAGACTAGCTGACTAGCAATGCTACTGTCTTTGCTATAGAAGAAATATTAAAAAGCAAGTGGATTTACAGAGTCTCAGTACTGGAATGGACGGTGGTCATCCTAGGGTGAAAAGGATAGGAGATAAGCTATAGCCTGTAATGAAAGACATTTAATAAATATGGCAATAAAGATGAGCACAGGAAAGTAAATTAATGTCTTATAAAGTAGTTAGTCAAGTGGTCAATAGACCCCAGATGGGACTTCTGCACAAACATGGAAGTAACCAGAAGATCTGCTCATTTATCATGTGTCATCTATGATGTCTAGCTTTCCTATTGACTCCATAGCAAGAGCTAAGTCTACACTAAATCTCTGGCCAGTGCTTTCATCATGAAATAGCTTTTTATAAGTATGAAACTGATATTTGCTTTTCTTCTTAAACTTTATTTTTAAATTCATTGAGCATATAACTCCTTGTGCTTTACTAAATACTCAAAGTACTTTACAAATTAATTACTTTTGGGACACAGTGGTAGTCAGTAGTTACTGTACAATAATTATATGGGGAAGGAATAGCAGGCTCTCTCAGTCTTTGCCAAGCATTAATGATCTGACCATCTGGGTGGAGATAGTATGAACTTAGAATTTCTCCTCAGAGATTTCCAGATGCATTAAACTCTTGAACAGTTTGGCAGTAGTTGTAGAAATTATTATGTTATGACTACCAAGTGAGAAAGCTGGGTCTATCTGTTGGCTACTTAGGAATCACTTAAAAATCAAAAGGAACTAATTAGGGGCTTGGCCCTTGAAAAAACCCTTGTCCTTGAATTTTGAATAGGATCTATGATGTCTTTTAAGACCCCCTTTGCCTAGTGACCATTTATGTTTAGAATCATAGTTGATTTTTAGACCATATTTTTCAAGATTGTCATGTGTCTACACAAACTTTACTTGTAATTGCCTTTCAAATGTCTGGCCAGAGTATTTTAATCTCTGAATATTTAACCAAGTAAAACTTGCCAGCTGTGTTTTGCTAATATCTCCAGGTTAAATCAGTGCAAGCAACACAAGCTAAAACCTGCTTTCAGTGGCAGATTTCACAGAGAGCGAGTTCATGACCACTGTAACACTTTACCTCTTCAGCATCCAGAAAGTCGGGGTATTCAAAGATCGAATCAATCCACGCACTTGGTAAGTGAACGTGTTTTTCAAACTAGAGGCAACATTAAAGAAAGTTAACATCCAGAGTGTGCTCATCACCTTAATTATCAATGACAATTACTAGAGAAACATAAATGACTATGTAACCATTGCTTCTCAAAGCATATACATGAACACATCTTAACACACTAAATAATACTATGTTCACTAGATAACTATCCTGTATTTTATGAATAAGATATAGGATTGGACTTCCTGGGCAAAAGTAATAATATCCCAAATGACTTGTTTCTCTAACATAGCAGCTAAACTGTTCATATATAGCAAAATCATAAGGGCTTTTGTGATGTTTTAGTACTTCTTAAAGCAAAGAAATAGGTCATTAAATTTTAAAATCACAATACCTGATCATATTCACACACATGTGTGTGCATGAGCTCTCTCTCTCTCTCTCTCTCTCTCTCTCTCTCTCTCTCTCTCTCTCTCTCTCTCTCTCTCTCTCTCTCACACACACACACACACACACACACACACACACACACACACACACACACTCATAATTGAAAAAATGGTATTTACCTTCATTGTATAAAATACATTCTTGTATCTTTTTATCTTTTACTTCATTGTGCTTTTAAATACTGGTGAAAATGTACTTTTACATGACTGCATAAACTGCTAACACTATTTGTATTTTGAAGAAGTTGAAAGTTAACAGATGCCACAGTCAGGGTTCTCCAGAAATCAGATCCCAAGTCAAAGTTTTAATGCTTTGCAGAAGTTTTACTTAGAAAAAAATAAAAAGTAATGTGTTGGGGAAAATGAATAACATATAGATGATGAAGCATTAAGAAGCTAATCACTACATGTGTACACATGTGTGTGCGCACACACACACACACACACACACACAGACACACACACACACACCCCTTTGCTCACTTGCAAGGAAGGAACCTTTTGAGAGGGTGGAAAAAGTTGTCAAGCTATTGACTTCAAATCTTTTCCATCTACATTCTCTCGTTGGCTATAATTTCTGAAAGCTTGCATGCTTCAGATTGTAACACACAGTTCTCCTAGGCATTCTTTTCTAGTAATGTCAGATTTAGGTCAGGACTGCTGGGACACTAACAATGAAAAAGAAGATTCCTAAGACATCAAGAAAAAGTGAGACACTGTGCCATGAAGAGATAATAAAAGTGACATAAGTTGTCAGTGCAAGAAGGTAAAATGAGTAGACATATGAAGCAATATAAAGGGTTCACACCACCGCAACTGTAGCTGCAACTGCTGAAAAGTCAAGCTGATCTAATGAAAACAGACTGATAGTCCTAGTTGAGAGAGAGACCCACAGTTCTCCTAAGTTTTCAATCCATTGTGGTAACTTGATTTTATGGTGACTCACCCTGCACTGGAGAAAAAAAATTTCACATCATATACAAAACTCAGAGTGCTATCTCCAGGCACCATCATTAAAGAGGACCTGTTATATGAAACAGGGCTACTTGGGGACCTTGAAAATAAAGAAAAATTATAGTTCAGGGAGTGTGGACACTACCATGGTGTCTAAGTGGAAGATAGCCAAGAAAGACAGTTGAGAAGAGTAGATCAGTTGCAGACTCTCTGGGCAGTTTAAGCAGTAGAGCTGGCCAAACCTTCTTATCCCCTACCCTAGTAAGAGCAACAAGCATACATCTGGTGGATTGCTCAGCCTCCAGGGAACCTCCATATCATGTGTGGTTTGTTGTATAGTCTATGAATTGCTGGATTCCCATAGTCTCCTCTAGACAAGGTATGGTTTACTACTAAGCAGTAGTATCTCAGGGCAGTGAGACTGACAAGCAGATTGCAGGTTTCCCTGACAATGCAAATTTAAGTAATCTATGTATTTCTCAAACTCACTCATGAACTAAGAGGGTATTTTAGACTGGGAAATTCTCACCCTTAGATTCACAACATGGAAACCCTCCAGATTAATGGGAACCTGTCTGACCACCTTACTGGGCCATCAACTTTTGGCTTGTAAGGAAAGTAAGTGCCATAAAATGAATGCTTCCCTGCTGCTGACAGCATGCCATTGAAGAGCCATATAACACAGAGGAACTACAATAAACACCAGACCTGGCTGTTCCCACTATCAGAGAACCAGGAAGGAAGTTCTGCCACCACTTGGGACTGATGTACTTTTTATTTTACTCTTCTCAGGATACTTAAGGTTGTTTTTACTTTAATTTTTAAATCATTTCTGTTCTGTCTTTTATTCTTCTGATTCTTGTCTACTTTTATTAGTGTACTTTTCTCTACTTTATAATCACCTTTTACTTGTTCTCTTCCAACTTCTCACATTCTTTTCCTTTTTGATATATTTTTTATTTCACTTAAAGAAATGCTTCACAAAGAAGAGAAAGAAAGAAACATGCAAGGATAAGAACTCAGAACTCAGGAATAAATGACTTTTAGGCCACCAAAGGGTGGACTGAACAGGAACTATTAACACAGTAAATAAGGAAACCTCTAAGATGGGGGAGGGAGCATTACTATGCACACAATCACCATAAATATAAATACTCTCAGTTGTCTAACTAAAAGTTTCAGACAGACTGAATGGATTAAAAATGTGTTGTCTGCAAAGACACACACAGATGGCAAGAGAAGGAAGGAAACACACAGACTATGGGAGTGAGCAGTAACCCCATTCAAATATGAAAAGCAAATTTCAAGCCAGTTTTAGTCAGATGGGATTAAGAAGGTCAACACATATTAAAAAAGAGAACCCATCAAGAACCTCTAATGATGGTGAGTATATATGCATCTAATCCATAAAATAAATACTATTAAACATAATGATACAGACATATCCAGATAAAATGATACTAGGTCATTTTAACACCTGAGTCACATCACATTTAGGAAAAAATACAAAAGACCTTATTAACAAAGAGCTACTGTATCACATATCAATGGACCCCCAAACAGCTACAGGATAATACCTTGACAGCTGGGGACCACACACATTTCCCAGCAACTCATGGAACTTTCTCCAAAATAAATGACTTTTATGCCATAAATCAAGTCTTAACATATTCAGAAAGCAGAAAAATATTCTCTTCTATTTACCAAAGCACAAAGAAATAAAATAAGAAAAAATATCAAGAGAAACTATAAAAAATGCAGATATTTAAATACATTTTTGAGTTATTAAGTAGTATGTTATTGAAGAAATTAGTATTCTTCTATAATGGAAAAAACAATGAATGGAAGGAAGGAAGAAAAAAAGAAAGAAAGAAAGTGTACCAGAAACTTTGAGATATAGCAAAACCAATTAGTTCAGAAAAAGAGATTTGTAGCTGTTAGTGTCCATATTGAATATTTCAACCTAATTATGTGTCTCAAGGTCTTAGAAAGACAAACGGAAGCCAAATCCAAAGTTAGAAGACAGAATGAAATAAAAAAGATCAGAGAGGAAATTAATAAAACAAAGACTAAAATGACAACTCAAAGCATTGATTGGCCAATGAACAAAGAGTTGGTTCTTTGAAAAGATAAAGTTGGCAATTACTGAGCCATAATAATGAAAGGACATGAATTCATAAACAGTGGAGATAGACACTAAAGCAGATACTACCAAAATCCACACAAACACAGACATAAATCACATGATCATCTCATTCGATGCTGAAAAGGACCTTGACCAAAATTCAGTATCCCTTCATGAAAAAGAAATGCCTTGAATAAACTAGAAAGAGAAGGACCACAGTTCAGCATAATGAAAGTTATTGGCTAGAGTCTCAAAGACAACATTACAATTGAACAGTGAGATGTAAAAGATTTCTATTCACCCCAAATAGGATATCAATAGCACACAGGGAAAAAAATGTAATCCAAGTCTAGCTTGGAGAAGGGATGAGTTTATTGGGCATGGGTGAATGTTTCCCTACAGTAGCATAAATGAACTAAAATACCTACATCATCTCAAGGTCCTGTCCCATCAGGCATGGCAGCCTGTCTCCTCATGGAGTCTCACCTTGAGTTAACCTTCTACCTATTTGTTATTGCATGGTCCCAAGTCGGTACAGCTGTGGGTCAGGAAAGAGAAGTTTGTGAGATCTCAGGCAAGAATCTGATAACCGTTTCTCCTCTCCTATTAGGGTGTGCTAACCATTGTCATTAGCACAGCCTTAGCTACCACTCTTGTGACTATGGAACCAAAATTAGCCTGTCCAAGACTACTGCTTCTCCATGACAGCAAATGGAAGAGGCAAAGGCTACTGCAGCAATGGAGGCAATTGGGGGTATATCCTGACATCATCGTCCCTGCTTACCACATTTACCATGTTTCACTGTCTGCCTGCAGTGAATGAAAGAAGCAGAGTTATGAGGGGAAACACACAGCTTGCTAAGAAAAGAAGTGAGAATCCAGTTCAAGTGAAGACAGGTTCAGATAATCTGTTGAATTGTTAGAAATCAAAGGGCAAACCTCAGGCTTTGCACAGGGACCATTGGAAAAGTGACTTGATTGCAAACCCCTGTCCATCTAGCTAAAGGCTAGGGGGGGGGGAGTGAAAGGAAAGACTCCTTGGTATTCTTTATAGTGCCTGCTTTGAGTTTGCCATCATTTGTGTATTTGAGATTTTATGTCTTTCAACAATTCAGAAAACTCCTCAGACCTCATCTCTGGGTATTTTTCCATTGTCTTTTTCATTTCCTTGTGGAATTAAAATTAAACTTAACTCAGACATTTTGCTTTTCCTTTGTATCTCTTCATCACTCACATATTTTCCACCCATCACATTCCCTTAGTAGAGAGAAGCAGCATTGATGGCAGCCTTTCTGATCACAGCAAAGGACCTTTGATTCAGCATCCTGTGGGCTGTTGTTTCCTGCCATAACTCTATGAAGAAACTAACACCCAGGGTTGCTAATTCATAAGTTTCAGAGGGATTATCTAGATGTCTGTAGTTATTTAACATATCATAGAATCAATGATCATTAAATTGATGGCGAAATTACCCATTCCAGTTATCAAACACCAGCTATGCATTCATCACTAAATAGCTATTGTTATACTTTATTTTTGTTAAATAGTTTATTTAATATACATATATTCATAATGTGTTTGGATCCAACCCAAACCCCATTTCTTCCCTTCCAATTCCTCCTCTATCCCTCTCCATTTTTTCCTTTCCAACTCCCTCCCTCCCTTTCTCTCTCCCTCCCTTTCTCTCTCTCTCCCTTTCTCTCTCTTTCTCTCCTCTCTCTCTCTCTCTCTCTCTCTCTCTCTCTCTTTCTCTCTCTCTCACACACACACACACACTCATTTTCCCTTCTCCCTCTCTTTCTCCATCCAGTCCCCTCCCCCTTCTTTCTCTTTCCCTCCTCTCTAATTTAATACCCATTGAAGCCTTTTACTGCTTTCTGTATGTGATATGTGCATAGAAATAGAACTGTTTGCTGGAGTGTATGCGCCTACACCTGCCAGCAGGGAAGACGCAACTCCGGGAAGATCTTCTTCATGCAGTTTTAATCAGGTTCCTTGAAACATGTTCTTCTGACCCGTGGGAGCTGGGGGAACCCCTGCACAGGCTTAAATACCCTTGCACTAACCAACCCCAGTGAGCTACGTGAACCCTGCAGATAGGCTACTCTACTCTACTTTGGTTAAGTCTGTTAGACTAAATAAGGGCTTATTTACACCAGAGAGTGCTCACCCTTGGGGAGGTAGAAGGCTGAAGCCAGTGCCATCTTTAAGGCGCGGCACTTCGCAGCTCTCTACAGTTCTACCTTTTTGTTTTAATAACGCAACAGGCAAGGGTAGTGGTCTGGTCTCCAGTAAAGCAGTGGACATTGTAATGACCCTGAATCCTGGTAGTCAGCCAAGTCAGTGCCACACCCTTCCGGCATCTTTTTCCTGGAGGTGGGGCCTCGGACACCAACCCACATGCAACCAAACTTGCCCTTCTCGGAGTTGCTCACTTCCAGAGCTAACTCGGAGTGCAGTGCTAAGCCATACAACCTGAGCCTGAAGGATCAATACTTGTTCATGACTGTGAACCCTGCTTGGGGAGACTGTCCTGCCTCAATGGCTGTAAATGCCTGGACAACCATAGCTGCATGCAGCTTCTGAGCAAACCTCATCTTGCAAAGGCACCACAGGCCCACAAAGGAGATAAGCAACAAGAGGACAGCCATGGCTTCCATTCCCACCCACTCTTTCAGATGATCCATGGCAACGGGAACCACGATGACAATCCGGCAACCAGTCCCGCATCCACACGTGTTGAATTCACTGCAACGATGGCCACTAGCAGCTGTACCATTAAGTCATCAAAGTCAGCAGGCCAATTTCCTAAAAGATAGCTAGACAACTGTCGTGACAAATTAGCAGCACGTGTAAAGTTCTCATACTGAATGCTGGTAACACACAAACCTGGTTACTTCATTTCGCATCCCAATTGGGCCAGCTGCCACAAGGTATCTATTTGTTCCTGCACCATATCAATTCTTTGGTTTACAGTCATTAAACCTCCTTTTAGTTGAGCACCAATTGTGGATTGAGCATCCAAGGCGGTAGCCACATTCTTGGACATCTCATTTAGCTTAGAGGCTGTCTGCACTGATGTGCTCATAGCCATGGCAGCCGTGACTGAACCCACAACTGCAAAAGAGATAGCTGCAACTATGGCTGCTGGGATGCCAAAATCTCTCTCTGTAGCCTCTACCAAACAGGCCACAAAATCTAAAAATGGTTCCATTGGGCCTTGCAGTATCTTAGTGAGGTTACCATTCACCTCTCCCTTATTGGGTAATGACTTCCATGCTTTTATGACAATCTGATTTACTTGTTCAAGACTTAAGTCATTTTGTAAGGCTTTCCAGACCTCAGGGCCAAAGGAATGCCCTGTACCTCGGCCCCGCCCTTCCTCACTCTGATCAGGAGAAGGCGCTGAAGGCATTGTTCCAGGAGGGTCCCTCCCCTCTCCACATCTCAATTTCTCCTCTCCCTTCTCCCTCTGCCCCTTAGGGGATTGTTTCTGAACCTTTTCTAAGAGGGCTTGCAATTCTTCCTCAGAATCTGTTTTATTCGTACCTGACTCTCCTGTGCTCTCAACCTCATCTGATCTTTCTTCTTGCAACATTTCTAGCGCAGCTTTCCCTTTTTCCATAGCCTCTTTACAGTACCTCTTGTCTTTGAAACATGTTCTTCTGACCCACGAGAGACCCAGGGGACCCCTGCACAGGCTTAAATACCCTTGCACTAACCAACCCCAGTGAGCTACATGAACCCTGCAGGTAGGCTACTCTAATGCAGAAGCAGACAGGCTGAATAGACTTAACCAAATAAGGGCTTGTTTACACCAGAGAGTGCTCATCCTTGGGGAGGTGGAAGGCAGAAGCCAGTGCCATCTTTAAGACGTGGCACTTCGCAGGTCACTACACTGGAGTATGGATAGCTTCCCAGGCCCTAATTATGGAAGAAAAAAAAAACTGTCCCTCTCCTAGATGCTACCAACTGCCAATAGTTCTTCATTGGGTCATCATAAGCCCTTTCCCATCCATGTAGGGGTTTTGGTTAGTCTGGTCTTATGCACACAGTCCCAGTTGTTGAGACTTCATGTGTTCAATTGTACTGTCATGTCTTTTTCACTACCAATGTCCACTCCTTTGGACTCCTTCTGCCTCATCCTTCAAAGTGATCCCTGAGCATTTGGGGAAATGGGATGTAATGTAGATCTCCCATTTAGAGCTCAATACTCTACCATCTCTTATTTACTCTGAGCATTTGTTGTTTGCCTCTATATTAATCTCAGTTTACTGCAAAACAATTAAAAAGCTTCACTGATGAAAGTTGGGAGTTAGACTTATCTATGGTACATTAAAAATTTAGGGGACAGTTTGTTACTATGTCCAGTTAACAGCATATAAGGAATATGTTCTCCCAGGGCCCATGACCTAACTATTGCCATATTTTATTAGACTATTTCTCTTCCTAATTAAAAAGTTGTATGTGGGAGAAATGGATGGGAGATTTGTAATTGAGAAGGAAATGATTCTTCACTGTTTTTGCTATTAATAGAATGCCAAGGCTAAGTTCTGAACTCTAGTAATTTGAACCAGAAAGGAAAAAAAAGTATACTCATGCATGTGTTCCAAGGCTCTCTAATAATAAGACAGAAAAGAGAAACAGCTCCTTGATTTTAAGTTTGAAAACAATAAACTTGATCATGCAAAACAGTCAAGTGTTAAAAAGAAAGGAAACACAGAGAGAAATAAATTACATATTAAAGTTTGCCAGGCAAAGAAAAAAAGCTTACAAGTCATTAGTATCAGTAGGTTAACACAAAATAAAAATTTCCCATGACTGTGTGGCTGCATCTAATCAAAACTGCAGTGTTTGGTGGCTGTTGCTGCTTCTGTGTGCAGGGGTAGGAAAGATGAAATAAAGCCAGTTTCAAAACTTCTAAACCAGACAGGGTCACTGTAAGGATACCACCATCAAAGTCATCAGGATTCTAAGTCATAAAAGTAAATATGAGCATGTCTAGATGCCAATATCTCTTTACTATTATCTCTTGCCAAGTTTATACTGACAGAAATAATTAGGGCAAAAGAGACATGTTCCACGTTTATCACATTGCAAAAATACCAACTGGATGATGGGTTTTTGAACTGTCAAGATAATGGCAACAATTAACACTTCTCAAGGAATGGTGTCAGTTGGAGATCCAATGTGTCATTTAAAACTGTTGCCCACTTTCCCTCCCTGAAGTTACAATTCAGAAAAGAGCAGGAGGGGTTATCTATAGAACAGATTCCATCATGACAGACACAGAATTAGCATATACAAGAGCTTCACCAATGCAGAGAAAGGACCAGGATACCCTATCCAATCAAGAGTGGTTGTAGAGTCATCTAGATTGGGTACTGATGCTAGAATTACCAAAGAAAAATGTTAATCAGACATAATAAAACTACATTTGTTAGAAGCAAATATTTGCTGTTGCTGAATCTGCTTTAGGTATTAGGTATGAAATACGCTGATGATTTGAGTGTTTAAATCATAAAACATAAAGACTCACAACTGTACCTCATCAGAATCCCAAGAAGAATGCTTGGGGATACCATGCAAGACCAAGCAACTTGAACGGGAAGAGAGGAAAACTGAACATTTAAATGTTCATTCTTTTTGTTTCACATATAATATAAATTGAAAGCAAGTCCAGGCATCTGAAAGCATTCCTCAAGTATAAATTCCAAACCACATTAAGTTATTGGCTCTTTGCTCCACAGCACCGTGTGCTGCTAAGTCAAATGTATTGCGAAGCCAATTCAGTGAGACAAATAGGAGTTGAGTGTCTATTGTTTGCCAGGAAGGCTCAAGAAAACAGAGATAAATTAGACATTACCCTCAGCAGTGTAGCAAGCATACTTTATGGAGGCCATAAACCCCCAGAGAAGAGTCCTGTGTAATTATTTTTAATATTGTTTGGTGTTTGTGTTCATGTAACAGTAGAAATTGCATACAAGGCAGAGACTCCACAGAAACTACTGAATGAGTTATTTGAGTCATGTATTACTTTTTTATTGCTTTCTTATCAAATAAGTAAAAACTGTGTGCCTCAAAACTATCCATCCATTATTTCTCCTCCAAATTCCGTGAGTCAAACGTTTGAGTACAACACCATGTGGCCTTTTTATCTTCATGCCAGCAGAAGTCCCTCAAATCCCTGACCTCTCCATTCCTGGCCAGAAAAAGAACTGTGTTTTCAACATTTATGTGACTAGATTAGGCCTGCCTTAATAAGCCAGGATAGGCCCCTTATTTCAAGGTCACAGCTGACCACTGGCAACTTCAGAACTGCAAAGTGTAATTACAACTGTCATGGGTCATGTACAGAAGATATTCACAGTAGTAGCATCAGGGGGCCGAACTTTTGCCTCATATTTGATTACAAGTAATATAAAACTGTCATGAGTAATTTAAGACAAAATTAAATAAAAATGAAATTTATTGACTAAGTTGGAACTACTGGAGTGAGGTTACCATCATCATGGATGGAGTCATGCCTGAACATATATCATCAAGTCTCAGTGGCTCAATGGCTATCTTCAATTTCTCAGCAATATTCATGTCTGTGTGTGGTCTCATTATCTCCTACTGCAGACTAATGACCTTCAACTACAATTTAATATATTTCCAGATAAGCAACCCACAAAACACATTTTTTTTTATTTCAATGTCCAGTCTGAACTTTGAAGTAGAATGTGCCAATGACAAGAATGTGGATAATGTTCACTCCAATACCATAGCTCATTCTTGATCCTGAGATACACAAAATTCTGTAGAGAACTACAGGTCTTCAGTTCTTACCCTAACCTTCTCACACTGTTTTAGAAGATGCTATCATGATTACCCACACTCCTTTACCAGCCAGTGCACATAATACCCCATCAATCTGGGTGTCATAGCTAACAGTTTATACTTAAATGTTCTACAGAGCATTTGAATGACTTGGAGTACATCACTCAGAATGCATAGGGAGTGAGGCAGGGTCAGTCATCACCATCCCTTAACTCAGTGTTTCTCAACCTTCCACATGCAGTGACCCTTTAGACCAGTTCTTCATGTAGTGGTGACCCATAACCATACAATTATTTTGTTGTTGCTTCATAACTGTAACTTTGCTACTATTAGGAATAGTAATGTAAATATCTGGGTTTTACAAAGGTCTTAGGTGACCCTTGTGAAAGAGTAAAATAACTTCCAAAGGGGTCACATGACCCACAGCTTGAGAACCACTGCCTTTGCCCAAAATGCCCAATGAAAACAGAGAAGTACAAAACTACAACCACAACAGATATTTAAAGAGCTGATTCTTTGAGTGGGAAAAGAGGACAAAACAGAATTTAATTACCTTTATTTAAATTAACTAAGAAAGAAATGAGAGAAAAATCAAGTAAGGTGATGTGTTTTGAGAAGTTCATGTGCACATTCTCAGGTAATCTTACTTTTTCTTGAACTTATTTCTTTCTCTTAACACAAGTGCTTTGAATCTGCTGATACACTCCAACTCTGTTTTTAAAATTAAGAAAAATCAAATATGAAAATATGACTGACATAGCAAAAATCACAAAGGATCAGTAGAGACTATTATGAATAAATATACGCCAATGAACTTGCTAACCAAGAATACAGTTAGTGGTTCCTATCTGGAAACATACACCTTACCAAAATTGAATTATGGAGTAACAGAAAATTTGACTAGACCAGTAACATAATGAATTTGAGTTCCACACATCTATGCAATTAATTCTAATTCTTTTTAAATTATTTTTAGCATTCTTCTACATGCACTTTAAATGGCACACATTGGTCTAATATCAAAACTAGACAAGATACTACATAAATGAAAGCAATGGAGCAATATTCTCATTGGACATGGACAGAGAAGTACTCAATAAAATACTAGAAAACCAAGGACTGGGAACTGCACGCAGGGAAGCCCATCCCAGTGGACCCGTCCAGAGTCTACCAGCATCCTAGTCCCACTTCCAACCATGGGAGGAGGTAAGCTTGGGCCTGTTTCAGGCCCACCTTCTGGGGCTCTGGTCATAACCTCCTGAGGCCTGGGGCCTTCACACACACACACACACACTCACACACACACACACACACACACACACACACACACACACACACACACACACGGGAGCCCTTCATGACAGATAGGCCTGCCCAGAGTCTGCCAGCAATCTGGTCCAGGCTCCACCCACTGAAGGAACCCGCTTTTATCTGGGCCTCTTCGGAGCCTCCTGCAGCCTGGAGACTGCACACAGGGGAGCCTATTCCAGCAAACTAGCCCATCCAGAGTCTGCCAGCACCCTAGTCCTACCAATGCCCACTGGAAGAGGAGAGCCATCAGAGTATTGAACCTGCTTGCACCTTGGTCCATACCCACCAGGAGAGGGAGAGACTCAACTGTTACACACTGGAAAAAGGGATAGGTAGACGACAGTATAAGATTACAGTCAACAACAGAAAGATCAATATGATGCCACCAGAGTCTAGGGACCCCACACCAGCAAGACCTGAACATCCCAACACAGATGAAGTAGAAAGAGAATGACCCTTAAAACAACTTCATGAAGATGATAGAGACTCTAAAAGAGAAAATGAGAAAATCATTTAAAGAAATGAAAGAAAAGACAAACAAAAAATTGCAAGAAACAATTCAAACAGTGCAAGGTTTGAAAGCTGGAATAGAGACATTAACAACACAGTCTGAAGGAATGCTGGAAGCAGAAAAGCTAGGTAAATGATTAGGAACTACAGATGTAAGCATAACCAACAGAATACAAGAGATAGAAGAGAGAATCTGGGGAGTTGAAGATACATTAGGAGAAATAGATTTATTAAACAAATAAAATCTTAAGTTCAACAAATCCCTAACAAAAAATATCCAGGCAATATGGGACACTGTGAAAAGGCCTAAATAATAGGTATAGAAGAAGGGGAAGAAACCCAATTCAAAGGTGCAGAAAATATATTCAACAAAATCATAGAAGAAACCTTTTCCAACCTAAGGAAAGACATGCCAAAGATAGTACAAGAAGCTTACAGAACACCAAATACAGTGGACCACAAAAGAAAATCCCCTTGCCACACAATAATCAAAACATCATTCCCAATCTGAAGAAGGGCATGCCCATGAAAGTATAAGAAGCATACTGAACACCAAATAGACTGAACCAAAGAAAAAAATCCCTCAACACATAATATTCAAAACACCCAGCATACAGAATAAAGAATATTAAGAGCAGCGAAGGAAAAAGGCCAGGTAACATATAAAGGCAGACCTATCAAAATTACATCTGACTTCTCCATGGAAGTGTAATCTGGCCTTTCTCAAGGCCAGAAGGTCCTGAATAGATGTTCTACAAGTACTAAGAGTCCATAGATGCCAGCCCAGCAAAACTCTTAATCACTATAGATGGAGAAAGCAAGATATTTAATGACAAAGCCAGATTTTCACAATACGTATTTACAAATCTAGCCCTACAGAAAGTCTTGGAAGGAAAACTCCAACCCAAGAAAGTTAACTATGCTCACAAAGACATAGCCAACAGATAATTCCATTTCACCAGAACCCAAGGGTAAAGCAGGACAAACATACTCACAATACCACTGCCAACAACAAATCTAAAATAAACAAGCATTAACAATCAATGGTACTTACTTTCCCTCAACATTAATGATCTTAACTCGCCTATAAAAAGACACAGGCTAACAGAATGGATACAAAGACAGAATCCATCTTTCTGCTGCATACAAGAAACACATCTAAGCTTCAAAGATAGACATTACCTCATGGAGGGATACTCCCTTAACCAAGAAACAGGAGAGAAGTCCTAGTCCCTACTTCAAATGACTTGTCAGATTTACATGACCCCACCTGGATGGAATCACCCTGCATGTGGAGTGGGGGGGTGGGAGGGGAGGGTGGTCAAGGTGAATATGAGGGGGGAGAGAGGGTAAGAGGGAGGGAAAGAGGGAGGGAGGCAGGGAGAGGGAACTGGAATCGACATGTAAAATAAATAAATAAATAAATTTTTAAAATTTTAAAACAAAAAAATATAAAAAAAAAAATTCAAAACACCAAACATAGAGAATAAAGGATGTTAAGAGCAGCTAATGAAAAAGGCCAAGTAACATATAAAGGCTTATACCTGACTTCTCCAAGGAAACTCTGAAGGCCAGAAGGTCCTGGATAGATGTTCTGCCAAAACTAAGAGATCACAGATACCAGCCCAGACAACTAGACCCAGCAAAGCTTTCAACCACTATTGTTGGAGAAACAAAGATATTCCATGACAAAACCAGACTTAAATAATACACACCAACTAATCCAGCCCTACTAAAAGTATAAAAGGAAAACTCCAACAAGGAAATTAACTATACCCACAGAAACATAGGCAATAGATAATCCTACTTTACCAACAGCCAAAAGAAAAACGGGGGGAAAGCCACACACAATACCAACAACAACAACAAATCCAAAATAAACAAGAATTAACAGTCAATGGTCATTAATATCCCTCAATATTTATGGTCTTAACTTGCCTATATATCCCTCAATATTAATGGTCTTAACTTGCCTATATATCCCTCAATATTAATGGTCTTAACTTGCCTATAAAAAGACATAGGCTAAAAGGATGAATACAAAGACAGAATCCATTCTTCTGCTGCACACAAGAAACATATCTCAACTTTAAAGGCAGGCATCACCTCAGAGTTAAGGGTTGGGAAAAGACTTTCCAATGGAATGAACCCAAGAAACAAGTGGGTGTAGCAATACTTATATCTAACAAATTAGACTTTAAACTGAAATCAATCAAAAGAGATGAAGAGTGTTATTTCTTATTCATCACAGGAGAGATCCATCAAGATGAAGTCTCGGTGCTGAACATTTATGCCTCAAATACAAAGGCACCCATATTAATAAAAGAAATGTTACTAAAACTCAAATCTCACATAAAATCCCACATATACTTATAGTGGGAGATTTCAACACCTGACTCTCAACACTAGACAAGTCCACCAGACAGAAACTTAACAAAGAAACCCTACCTGTGGGGTGGGGGGGGTATGGGAAAATGGTCGGGGGAGGGCAGGGGAGGTGGGAGGGAGGGAGGGAAGGTGGGGAGAGAGGGAACTGGGATAGATATGTAAAATAAGAAAAATAAATAAATAAAAATAATAAAAAAGAAAAAAGAAAGAACAGAAGTTATGACCTAATTGGGTTTAACAGGCATTTGTGTTTAACAGGCATTTATATAACATACCATCTAAACACAAAAGAATATACCTTCTTCTCAGTGCCACGTGGAACCTTCTCTACCACATACTCGGCAATATAACAAACTCAATATGTACAAAAAAAATTGGAATAACCCCTGTATCTTATCAGACTAGCATGCTTTAAAGTTAGAATTCAACAACAATACCAATTGCAAAAAACCTAAAAACTAATGGAAATTGGACAATATACAATTGCACCATTCCTGGGTCAAGGAAGCAATAAAGAAAGAAATTAAAGACTTCCCAGAATTCAATGAGAATGAAGATACAACATACCCAAACTTATGTGACACTTTGAAAGCAGTGCTAAGAGGAAAGTTTATAGCCCTAACTTCCCACATAAAAAAAATAAAATAAAATAAAACTAGAGAATAGTCATACTAGAGAATTAACAGAACAATTGAAAGCTCTAGAATAAAAAGAAGCAAACTCACCCCAGAGGAGTAGACACCAGGAAATAATCAATTTGAGGGTTGAAATTAATAGGTAGAATCTAGGAAACCAATACAAAGAATATAGCAGCGAGTTGGTTCTTTGAGAAAATCAACATGATAGACCAACCCTTATTCAAATTAACCAAAAAACAGAGAGAGAACATGCAAATTAACAAAATCAGAAATGAAAAGGGAGACATAACAACAGACATTTGAGTCATACTTTCAATACCTGTACTCCACAAAATTCAAAAATTTAACGGAAATGAACAATTTTCTGGATATATATCACTTAACAAAATTAAATCAAGACCAAATAAGCAATTTAAATAGAACTATAACCCCTAATGAAATTGAAACAGTCATCAAAAGTCTCCCAACCAGAAAAAGCCCAGGGCCAGGGTTTCAGTGCAGAATTCTACCAGAAATTCAAAGAACAGCTAATACCAATATTCTTGAAAGTGTTCCATATAATAGATGCAGAAGGATCATTGCCAAACTCTTTTTATGAGGTTAAAATTACCCTGATACCCAAGCCACACAAAGACACAACTAAGAGAACTATAGACCAGTATCCCTTATGAACATGAATGCAAAAATACTCAATAAAATACTGGCAAATAAAAACAAAGAACACATCAGAGAAATCATCCACCATGACCAAGTAGGCTTCATCCCAGGGATACAGGGATGATTCAACATACAAAAATCTGAAAAACATACAAACTGAAAAAGAAAAACCACATGATCATCTTACTAGATGCTGAAAAAGCCTTTAACAAAATACAACATCCTTTCACGGTAAAGATATTGGAGAAATCAGGGATAACAGGAACATACCTAAACATAAAAAAAGAGCAATATACAGCAAACCAACAACCAGCATCACAATAAATGGAGAGAAACTCAATGTGATTCCTCTAAAATCAGGAACAAGACAAGGCTGCCCACTTTGTCCATATCTCTTTCAATATTATACTTGAAGTTCTAGCTAAAGCTATAAGACAACAAAAGGAAATCAAGGGAATCCAAATTGGAAAGGAAGAAGTCAAACTTTCACTATTTGCAGATGATATGATAGTTTGCATGAGTGACCCAAAAAACTCTACAGAGAACTCTTACAGCTGATAAACACCTTCAACAGCAGGATACAAGATTAACTAAAAAAAAAAAATCAGTAGCCCTACTATATACAGATGATAAAGGGGCTGAGAAAGAAATCAGAGAAACATTACCCTTTACGATAGCCACAAACAACATAAAATATCTTGGGGTAACACTTATCAAACAAGTGAAAGACCTATACAGCAAGAACTTTGCATCTTTAAACAAAGAAATTAAAGAAGATACCAGAAAATGGAAAGATCTCCCATGCTCTTGGATAGGTAGGATCAACATAGTAAAAATGGAAATCTTGCAAAAAGCTATGTACAGATTTAATGCAATTCCCATAAAAAATCCTGGCACAATTCTTCACAGACCATGAAAGAACAATCCTCAACTTTATATGGAAAAACAAAAAACCCAGGATAGCCAAAACAACCCTGTACAATAAAGGAACTTCCAGGGGCATCACCATCCCTGACTTCAAACTCCATTATAGAGCTATAGTCCTGAATAAAGTTTGATATTGGCACAAGCATAGATAGGTAGACCAATGGAATCAAATTGAAACCCCTGACACTAGCCCACACACCTATGAGTTCCTGATTTTTTTGACAAAGAAGCTAAATTTATACAATGGAAAAAAGAAAGAATCTTCAACAAATGGTGCTGGCATACCTGGATGCTGGTATGGAGAAAACTGCAGATAAATCCATATCTATCGCCATGCACAAATCTTAAGTCCAAATAGATCAATGACCTCAACACAAACCCAGCCACACTGAACCTCTTAAAAGAGAAAGTGGGAGATACCCTTGAATGAATTGGTACAGGAGACCACTTCCTGAACATAACATCAGTAGCACAAACACAATTAATAAAACTGAGAAGCTTCTGTAAGGCAAAGGACTTAGTCAACAAGACCAAATGGCAGCCCATAGAATGGAAAAAGATCTTCACCAGTCCCACATCTGACAGAGGGATGATTTTCAAAATATACAAAGAACTCAAGAAGCTAGTTACCAAAACATCAAATAATCCAATTAAAAAGTGGGGTACAGAACTAAATAGAGAATTCTCAATGGAGAAATCTAAAATGGCTAAAAGACTTAAGAAAGTGCTTAACATCCTTAGCCATCAGGGAAAGGCAAATCAAAACAACTCTGAGATACCATTTTACTCCTGTCAGAATGGCTAAAATAAAAAACATCAAAGGCAGTTTATGCTAGAGAGGATATGGAGAAAGGGGTATACTCCTCCAGTGCTGGTGGGAGTGCAAACTCATACAGCCACTTTGGAAATCAGTATGGTAGTTCATCAGGAAAATGGGAATTAGTCTAGCTCAAGATCCAGTAATTCCACTCTTAGGCATATACCCAAAAGATGCACATTCACACAACAAGGACATCTTTTCAACTATGTTCATAGTAGCATTATTTTTAATAGCCAGAACCTGGAAGCAACCTAGATGCCCCTCAACTGATGAATGGATGGAGAAAATGTGGTATATTTACACAATGAAGTACTAATTCACGGGAAAAACAAACGGAATCCTAAAATTCACAGGGAAATGGATGAAACTAGAAGAAAACATCCTGAATGAGGTAACCTAGTCACACAAAATCAAACATGATATGTACTCACTTATATGTGGATTTAGACATAGAGTGAAGGATTACCAGTTCACAACTCAAACCACCAGAAAAGCTAGGAAAAAAGGAAGATCATAAGAGAGACATACCTGGTCCCCTGGAAAAGGAGAAAGGGACAAATTCTCCTGAGCAAATTGGAAGCATGGAGGAAAAAGAAAGAAAGCTAGTAGAAAGAAAAGAGGAGAAGGACAGGAAAGATAGAGTCATGGGAAGCCATTATACGTTTAAAGAAAAATCTGGCTACCAGGCTGGGGAAACCCACAAAAAAAGCTGATCGGAACAAGGGGGATCTCATGGACTACAATCTGATAGCTGGAAAAACAGGATTGATCTAGACCCCGTGAATGTGGGTGTTAGTTAGGAGGACTGAGCAGTTTATGGGGCCTCTGATAATAGATCAGTATTTATCCCTAGTATATGAATGGATTTTGGGAACCCATTCCACATAGAGCAATACTCTCTCAGCTTAGACACATGCGGGAAGACCTAGGCTCTGCTCTAAATGATATGACAGACTTTGAAGACTCCCCATGGACAGCCTCATCCTCTCCGGGGAGCAGAAAGGGTATGGGCTGGGGGTTAGGTGGGGGCAAGGGAGGAAGGGAAGGTGGGGGAACTGGGATTGACATGTAAAACATGCTTGTTTTCAAATTTAAATTTAAAAACTATTATCTTAAAAATATACTAGAAAACCACATCTAACAATATACTATAGCCTGATTCACTATGTTCAGCTATGGTTCCTCCTAGAAACATAAAACTGGCTCAATATAGGCATATCAATAAATATAGTATATCACACAATAGAATTAAAGACAAAAACATAT
This sequence comes from Cricetiscus sungorus, assembly GCA_030556225.1. Lineage (NCBI taxonomy): Eukaryota > Metazoa > Chordata > Mammalia > Rodentia > Cricetidae > Cricetiscus > Cricetiscus sungorus. The sequence continues at coordinate 34,495,177 of JANBXA010000651.1, read as the reverse complement.
TATCATCTCAGTAGATGCATAAAAGGCACTTGATATTGTTCAATATCCCTCCTGAATGAAAACATATAGAAGATTGTGCTTCAACATAATGAAGACCATATAAGATAAGCCAACAGCTAACATTATACTGAACTGTATTAAGGAGATCAAAGAATACACAAAAATGGAAACACACCCACATTTGTAGATTAGAAGAGTAGATATTGCTAAAATGGCCATACTACCCAAAGCAATCTACAAAGTAAATGCAATAAAAATATATCTATTACCTTCTCTAAAAATCTAGAAAAAAATGAAATGTGTTTAGAACTACATTACCATAGAACCTAAAGAACTCAATAAGACTTGAGCCTACAGAACAAAGTAAGAGGTGTTATAACATCTGACTTTGAAATATACTACATAACTGTGATGATCAAAATAGCATGGCATAGGTATGAAAAGGTGGAATGAAGACCCTAGGCATAAAACCATACATCTATAACCAACTAATAATCACAGAAGCATGCTTAGAACATGCACTAGATGAAACACAGTCTCTTCAATAAATGTTACTTCCAGTATCCACAAAAAAGCAATGAAACTAAACCCTGTTTCTCCCCAATTACAAAAAGAAACTCAAAGTGCATTGAAGACATTATGACATGTAAAATATGTAACAATGTAATTCCTAGGAGGAAGCATAAGGGAAAATGCTGTGGAACATCTGAGAGAAAAGCAAGACAAGAACTAAAAGCACAGGAAACAACTCAAAAGCAGATGAAGAGGATTATTGAATCTACAATGAAAGAAACAATCATGAGAGTAGAGAAAGTCTACTTATTTGAAGAAACTATTTGCAAAATCTACATCTGACAAAGTATTAATAACCAGAATATAGAAGGGACTCCCCCAAACAAAAATATATCCAAGTTACCCCAACTATCATCATAGGGCACTCATCCTGTAATTGATGGAACCAGACACAGAGATCCAGAACCAAAAAGAGCTCTGGGAATCCAGGCAAAGAGAGGGGGGAGGGAAAACATGAGCTGGGGGGGGTCAAGATCATGATGGGAAAATCTACAGAGACAGCTGAACCAACCTTGTGGAAATTTATGAACTCTAGATCTACAACTGTGGAGACTCCAGGGCACCAAACTAGGCACAATTCCATATGTGGGAAGCAGTCGTGAAGCTTGGACTACCAGAGGGGCCGCTGGAAGTAGAACCGTAATACAACCTTGGTACATGAGCTAGCTCGTTGGAGCCCATTCCCTAGGGTGAGATGCCATGCTCAGTGGCAGTGGGACCATGATATAATCCCAGTACAAGAGCTAGCTTGTTGGAACCCATTCCCTAGGGTAGAATAGGATGCCACATTCAATCTTAATGCATGGGAGAGGGGCTTGGCTCTGCCTCAACCTAATGTACCAGACTATATTGACTCCTCATAGGAGTCCTTACCCATAAGGAGGAGTGGACTGGAGGTGGGCTATGGGGAAAGATGAGGAGGGGTGGGAGGAGGCAGGGGTGTGGGAGGAGGGGTTGGATGGAGAACTGTGGTTGGAATGTAAAATGAAATAAAAAATAAAATTAAAAATGGAAAAATACATCTAAGTAAAATGAATAATATATCTAAATAAATGCCTCTCAAAATAACATATATATCCATATATATACATACATACATATATATGAGATGAATAAGTACAAGGAAAAAATGTTGATATTCCAAGCAGGCCAGTTTTTTTTTTTTTTTTTCTGAAGGGAACCAGAGGAGGAGTGTATCTAGTGGAGAGAGAAGGTGGGGCCAAGGGGCTGAGCAGGAGTGGAGGGAGGAAAAACTACAGTTGGGTTGGATTATATGAGAGACAAATAAGAAAAAAGGAAAAGAAAAAATCCATATTATTAAACACCTGGAAAATTCAAATCCAAACCACAATAAAATATCACCACACTCCAGAAAGTATAGCAATGGTAAAAAGACAGAAGAGGTGTGGAGGTGGTGCACAGAAGTGAGGGCCTGAGTTGGTGCTCCAGAACTCACATCAAAAGCCTGAAGCACCTGCTCCCAGCACTCTTGAGTTGCCTGCAGCTCTTTGGCTAGAATTGGGCCTTGTGAGATTCTCTCCTTCCAAGTTAGCATGTCTGTTGGTGTTGTCCTTACCCAGACAATAGCTGCCCCAAGTGGTTTCCCAATCCCAAGTAGTCTGCCCTGAGATTATATATACATAATTAACAGATTATGTTTATGTATTTAGGAATGTGTGATATTTGTCACCTTTTTAGCATCCGTAGCCTGAACTACAGGCTTTGCTTAACCCAGTAAATATACTGGGTTGCTCAGAAGTCAATTCTCCAAAATAATTGTTACTTATTAAAAGATGGCATTGCAGGCTAAGGCTGAAATTCACCCAGCAGAGTGCTTGCTCAGCAGGCTCAACAGGAGCCCTGGATTTGATGCCTAGTACTGCATAAAAGTGACCTGTGTTATTGCCACACACACACACAAAAAAAAAAAAATGGAGACAGAAAGATTGGAGAGTCAAGGTCATCCTCAAGAGCATAATGTATCTGAAGCTAACCTAGGCTACACAAGGCTTTCTGTCATAAAAGGGGGATGGGACAGAGGAGAACTCAGATGAAGACAGATTGACAAAGAACTAAAATATCTTTCATATAAAGTTGAAAACAATTAGAAACAATCTTTACATAGTAAGATACAGCTTAAAACTGTATCTAAACATTATTTTGTTTACACTTTGCAGCCCTAATACAGAGTGAGTCTTAAAAACTGTTCTGTTTTACAAATCAGCTTCATACAGGCCATACTTAGCCCAGAAAGTGTGACTGTTAAGTACTAAACAAGAGCGTCTGCTCATCACATCCAACTGCTGCTCTCTCTGCTATTAATACAACCTCCCTGGAAAAGGAAGTCACTCCCCACCCTCCACCACAAACTTGGCTGTCTCAAAATGGTCCCAACTAGATCCAAAGAGGGCCTTGTGCTCAGTTTTTCTTCTATCTTAAGAGAACATCTGGACTGGTAGCCATAAGTGTGTGTTCTGAAGAAGCCTGCCAGTCCCATCAAAGAAAGATTTATATGGCCTGAAGGAAAGCCACAGAGAGAGTCTAGACAACCTGCAAAAGTCAACTGAGATGAAACAGGCACAGGTATATGGAGTGAGAGTGCCCCACCACCACCACCACAGCCTTTGGAGCCCGTCTTTACATTCTCTAACTCTTGGCATCTACTGTTTCAGCTGCTGAGCACTTTGGGTTTCTTTCCCTCAGTGAAAGCAAAGCCAACTCAGTTTCTCTTCCAGTATTATATAGTTTCACTCCCGTATTTTAAAATACAATTAATCAGGGTAGTATAGTATGTGGCCACTTCCTAACCAGGAACCAAAGCTTCTTTAGCCGTTAAAGAAAACATCTCCCACCCAAGGAGAGAGTCATCCTTATTCATTCTCAATGCCAAGGGAATGCGCGCCAGTCATCTGTCTCAACTCTACAGGTGTCATCTGAGCTGCACATCTGGTCTTTGAGATTCAAAGCACACATAATCGCATCGCTGAGGATCTCCTGAAAAGTCTTGTGCAGATCTGCTTGGAATTGTCTGCTGGCTAGAGCCATGGCATTCACACCAACTGTGTCTGATTTTCCAGCCATTGTTTAATAATGTCCTCCTACCTGGGGCCATTGGTTTTGAGCTATTTTACTCCATAGACATTGGACTTCTTGCCAGCTTAGAAAAAAAAAAAAAAAAAAAGACTTCCCTGGGCATCAGACTTTCTTGACTGCCCACCACCTCCTGAGAGCTCAACAGGAGTCACTGTGATCTTGCTTGGAAACATCCTCGGTTTTAGTTAGAAGATTCTTCCAAGTAGAATCCCACACACACAGAAAAGACAAAATCAGCTGCCCTGATTTGTCTTTTGCCCAAGAATTTTGCAGCACCTTTCCAAAAACCAAAAAGTTAAATCTCCTTCCATAAACAATGTTTTTGGCCAGTGTTGTTACAGTCAAAATAGCTTTGGCTGCTGGTTTGCCTATACTCTGATCTAAAGGTCAGAAAGGAATGCTTCCCCAGCAATCGTGGTGGCATTTTTTGCTACACATCTCACCTTAGGTCTTAACTTCTATTTCCAAAAATCCATGTCCTTTGAAAGAGTTTGTAAATAAATCAGTCATCGCATGGCTCAATTCTATACACAGGGTAACTGTTCACCCTTTTGTCTTTCATGTGCTTTGTTATAACTCATTGTTTTTTTAATAACTAATACTCATTTGTTTCATGAAAAGAGAATATGAGATCAAGGATGAACAACAGGACAGGCCTATTCCTGTTGTTACAAGAAGGGTAACTTGTAAGAAGATTGTATTAATGAAAAATGATTCACAAACGTGACTTTTAGGGGAAATAATACCAACACTGGTTCAATAAGCTAGAGAGACTGACAAGTGTTGATCTCACCACGAGTGCATTGTGACAGACAGGGTAGGAAGCAATGACTGGACTCCAAACTGAAAGCTGAGTAAGTCTGCTATCTTATGAAGAATAGTGACTAGTGGAGGGATGAGCACAGTTCCCTCAGAGAAAGCACTGCAGGGTATGCCCCTAACCTCCTTGTCTTCTCCCACTACATCATTCCTTTGGCCAAACTCAAAATCAGTCTGAAGAATTGAAAGCCCTGTTAGAGTCTTCCATATAGATTAGCCTTTCACCACAACTCTGGTAGGTTCTTATCATACAAAGAAGCAATAACTGAGTCATTTGTGTTATACATCAGGTACAAGTACTTCATTTGTTTAATCTCTCTGTCACCATAGACAGCAGGTACATTACCTCTGTCTTACAGACATGGAACCTGAGTCTCAGCAACTTTCAATACTATACCAAATGTGGTGACACAGCCAGTAAATGTCACATCCTAGCTTAAAACTCCCTTCTCTGCAAAAGCATGTTCCTTATATGCTCCATTATGTTTAAAATGCTTGTCACTGCGTTTAGAACATGATGAGCTACAGTGAATTGTAACAAGGCAACTGATGCCATTAATGACAATAAGAGTTTCTTCCTATGTAATCACCATGTACCATGTGCTGTACCAAGCCCTTGTTATACATTTTGTCAGTGAATCTTTATAGCTACCCTTGATAGTGATAGAAAGAAATCTTCTATCACTAGACTGATGCATATCTTTGACCAAGGACTGTACAGTGGCCATGGATCTCCCTCTGCAGGAAGAGCAGTCAACACTCCCAAGAACTGCACTCTCAAATCTCATCACTGCCTATTCTCCTATGTCACCCTCCCCTCCAGCTGTCTCAAGACAAACACTGAGAATGGGGCAAGCAAGCCTAGCCTTTTTCTAGATGTGGTATTCCCCTGATGGGCAACTTCAGATTAAGGACTCATACTTTCCTTCACAATCTGCTATCTTCCTGAGATTTTTCTCAAAATCATCCTCATTTCTGCTTATTGGCTTTCATCCTAAAACTTTCTTGCAAGTTTGAACCTGTGTTGATGTCTGTGTCCTGGCTGACTCCAATAGAGACCATAGCAGTCTCACTGAAGTAATAGTATTAAGTGTAGTATTATTTAGTTATTAAGCATTTATAAAGATGAGTTACTACAAGAGATAGAGAGTCAATTAAATATCCTGCTAGAATTACTTTTAATCTAACAACACATTTTATATGAATAAAGACAGGCTGTCAGCTGGTTAGCTGATGTATCAGAAAGGGAGACCTCCCTGAAAGGTCACACCACCCTTTGTATTTTATCAGTGGGAATTCCATGCATGTTTCCTGGCAGTATGTTTCTTTACAAACTTAGATCTAAATCCAATATCAAACTGTGGTTTTTTTGAATCCTAAGTGGAAATGGCTTGGCAGGAAAGAAAAAAACGAACCAGCTGTCTTTGTCCAACAGTTTAAAATATGTATTTTCCAAGTATCCCATTCTTTCCACTGTTTTTTTTTTCCTCCAACAGAGACCCTTCCTTCCCAAAAACTATGTTTGCACTCAGGAAGTCCCACTTGCCTCAGAAGCAGAGGAAGGAAGCAGCACAGCTTTTGGGCTCCAGAGCATTCTTTGCATTTGTATGATAAACTTCTGCGGCCATCCCCCAGTCCAAAGCAACAAAGCTTTACTCCAAGTTTTTGATTATAGATACTTGACCAGCTTTATTTTAATAAACTCACATAAATCCTGGGGTCTACACAAGATACAGAGTGAAGAGAGAAAGAAGGGAGAGACTCAGTCTCAGTCTATTTGTTGTCAGCCCTGAAATAGATTTTGTTCAAGCTATCAACAAACAGAAGACAACTCTTATTCTCTTCCATTTTCTTACTTTAGAGCAGGTGTGGAATTCTTTTCTTTTTTTTCAGTTGTAATTTTTTTCTCTGATAATTTTTTTTATTTAAATCTGAAACAAGCTTGTTTTACATGTCAATCCCAGTTCCTGTAACCTCCCATCCTCCCCTCTTCCTCCCACCAGCCCCTCATCCCATCTCTTCTCTGCTCCTCAGGGATGGTGAGGCCTTCCAAGGGGAGTCTTCAAAGTCTGTCTTATCATTTGGAGTAGGGTCTAGTCCCTCCCCCATGTGTCTAGGCTGAGGGAGTATCCCTTTGTGTGGAATGGACTCCCAAAGTCCATTCATATACTAGGGATAAATATTGATCCACTACCAGAGGCCCCATAGCCTGCCCAGTTTTCCTAACACCACATTCAGGGGGTCTAGGTTGATCCTATGCTGGTTTCCCAGCTATCAGACTGGGGTGCTTGAGCTCTCCCTTGTTCAAGTCAGCTGTTTTTGTGGATTTCTCCAGCCTGGTCTTGACCCCTTTGCTCATCACTCTTCCCTCTCTGCAACTGGATTCCAGGAGTTTGGCTTAGAGTTTAGCTGTGGGTGTCTGCTTCTGCTTCCAACAGCTACTAGATGAAGGCTCTAGGATGGCATATAAGGTAGTCATCAATCTCATTATCATGGAAAGGCATTTAAGGTAGCCTCTCCACTATTGCTTAGATTGTTAGTTGGTGTCATCCTTGTAGATTGTAGATCTCTTGTACATTTTCCTAGTGCCAAACTTCATATATATATATATATATATATATATATATATATATATATATATATATATATTTATGGTTTTTTGAAACAGAGTTTCTCTGTGTAGCTTTGAAACCTGTCCTGGAACTTGCTCCGGAGAACAGGCTAGCCTTAAACTCACAGAGATCTGTCTGGCTCTCAGATTAAAGGTGTGTGCCACCACCACCCAGATTAGATTTCTTTCTTTTTTTTTTTAAGTATTCTAAAATACAAAACAGCCACTTCCTAAATATGCATGGCCTGTAACAATTGTTTATTACCTGTAGAGCAAGGATGATAAGGATTGAAATAGAATGTTTTCATGGCTTCTAATTATGCAGTTAGTTTACTGGGTGGTGGAAAGGATTTCTCACTTTTAGTGTGTTTTTGAAAAAATAACTTTTTAAAAATAATAACTCATCAAACTATTATCTGAGGAGAATCTGAGGAGCAATGAAATGTTTAAGATGTCTTCCTAGTTGGCAGGGTGCCCCTGGCTTATTCTGAAAACAGTCACTAAAATTTAAGCAAGAGGTTGATGGAGAAAGCCTGCTTTTCTAGGGCTTTCTAAATTGCGTGACCAGATGTCCTTACTTACTACACTTTTGGCATCTAACAAATTCTAAGAATCTCAGCATGAATTCTGATGGGGACCCAAACATCAATTTCAAGCCTTATTTCCTCACTATCTCCACAGTGCCACCTCACACTTAACCTACAAGAGGCCACCTTCAGAAAATCATGCAGGACATGTAGCGATTTGCCTGACGCACATAATCCTCTCTACCTTACTACCCTGACACCTCAAATAATTAGCTGTATTTGAAAACAACCTATGATGGGATATAAATGGAAAAGAAGGGACTATCTGTGCCTTAGTAAGAAGTCTAAAACAACTTGTCTCTGGTCATTTCCAATGTTGGGATCAAGCACAAAGGCTTTGTTCATTCTAGGTAACCAGTCTACCACTGAGCTGCTGTTTAAGTTCTTGGCCCATTTTGTAAACTTGACAAAGACTCCAGGAAACCCTATCTTTTCTCAGAAAATGTTGTTCCCTTATCAGTAGGTTATAAATTTGGACGCCCTTACTGTGCCATCCCAATTTGATTTAAATGTGCTGTTCTTCTTAAAATGCAGTTGCCTAAAATAAAAGAAGAATATTTTCTCTTTTTCTCTAAGGAAATGTGGATAGCAGCTTGAGTTCAGTAGGAAGCCAGCTAACAGGTAATGAACTTCATAAGGTGGTTTTATATGCTCTGATAACTGATTGTTGATTTAATTATTATAAGAGAAGGATATCAAGTGTTTGCAGATATCTCCTATAGAATTTGCTCATGAACATACAAGCTGAATGTCTGACCTTCAGTTTTCAGAACTAATGTTTCCAGAATTGTGAAGTGGTGACTTCCTTCTCTGAGGATGACAGAGTCTTTAAAAACAAACAAATCTTTCTCTACCATAAATAGCTTCCACTCCTTCATGAAGCCTTGCTAGAAATTTTCCTTTTTGCTTGGGTCAAAAAGTCATTGCTGTGGCAGAAAGCTGCAAGGAAAACATTAGTTGACAAGGATGGGCAAAAAGGAGTTTCCTCTAATGGACAGTTGAGCTTCATGAATGGCATTTCAAGGCAGGTATATCAGAACTGTTGGACACAGTTGTGTTTTTAACAGGGTGGTTAAACCATTAAAAAGTTAGGTAGCACTGACCAGGATTAAGGGGCCATCTTGGAAGCAAGACCTTCTCCATAAGTAACACCAGTCACAGTACCTATTCTGTTTCCTGGTCTCTACACTTGGAGAGAAATGATAGAAGAAGAGGAGGAAGGGCCTTAAAGAAAGTTTCCCCTTCCAACTGCTTTTCTCATTATTAATGTGCAACAAGCTATAGCCCTTGGTAAAGATAAAAATACAGTCTATTTTCACCTGAAAATTGTTTTCTGCAACTTAAATCTATCACACACTTTTCTGAGCACATCTGGTATTTTAACAGCTTGGACAGTGAAGGATTTTTCACTCTCTCAAACAAAAACATAAGTGGCCACATCAGTAATCACCACTAAAGAGAATTTTCAGCATCTGAATAGTTCAGAAATTAGGATGCCCCAGAGTACTTCAGCCTGACATTATAGGTTCATTCCCTGCTTCGTTTTTTTTTTCCCACAGTCTATAGAGACTAAGCACTCAATTCAGAGTCCCTCAAACTGTGCTAGAGCCCCAGTTACCACTTACACTTTATAGCACTGAGCAAGTTTCTTTGGCTCTCCAAGTCTGAATTCTCCCACCTATAAAATAAGAGTGTTTTTATACCTAACTTAGACAAAAGGGCTTTTGTGAGGCTCAAAAGAGGAAATGGGTAGGAAATCAATTAATAAATTATGAATTACCACCTAAGAGGTTATGCTGGATAGATTAGCTGTCAGTGGGGCTCCTTTGAGGATTCTTGTCTGAGTTCTACTCACCACACTAACATTTGGGTGGTCCTGTTGTGACCATCATCTCATCCTCAGGCAGACCTCCCCTTGCTGCAGTTCTGAGCTGCATGGAGTGAGAGCAAACTGATACCAAATCTGTGCTTGCCTAGTTCCTGACAGACCTCCTGGTACTTAACACTCCAGAGTTGTTCTCTATGATAAAAACCACAAGGTAAGATGTAATAATTGCCTTGATTTGGATCCTTAAAATATAAGAAATTATCTGTTCCATACACTTTCTTACTTAGTTTTGGAAAGCCCAAGTCCAATGATATGACAAAAGTTTAGCATTTCATAAGAATGGTCATAAATATTAATGCTCTCTGCTCAAGTTCTAGAAAGGATGTGTGAGATGTTTGCTCTTTGGTTTCAGTAAAGATATTTTACTCTTCCTACTAAATCATTTCAAATTCTGTTCTATGCCAGTGATGTACATTATATACCCTGCCAGTCAATAACTAGATGGCAGAAGCATTCTTCCAGATTCTCATTTTCACATAAATGGCTTTAAAACACATTCTCTATATTACACTCTAATCTCATCCTGGCCCAGCAAAATATACATGACTCAATATAATGCAAATAATATTATGTTGAGAAAAAATTATGAAGGAGTCAAAATGGTATATAAAGACTTACTATAAAATCCATATGCTCACTCTGAAAATATTCCAAATAAGCACTAGAAAGTGACAGTTTAATGTGGTACTGAAAAGGTCAGATCAAGCAGCAGGGAGGCTCATGAAACCAAAGCATATGCAGGAGACACAGCTGAAAAAAATGTCATGTCTCCAGAAGAGAAGTCTGTTCAGCAGAAACCCTGGGTTTCTAGCCTCAAATGCAATCTACCTCTGTCCATATAAGACAAGCGTTTGCTAGAAATGTCAGGAAAAAAAAAATGTGTGTTATGCTAATCTAAATCAATGCAAATTTTAGATAAAAACACCCTTTTATTGCAATCAAAAGGCATGACTACTTAGATTTTAAATGTGTAAACATGCCAGTATGGTCTGTGTTCATCTGGCATCTATTTTGGCTGGTCCAGTAAGATTTCTCAGTGTGTAGGAACCTGAGATCATTTTGTATAGTTTGCTTCTGACCTGTGGAATAATGTATCAGGCATGCTTATTGGTTTGTGTTTTCCCACAGTTTGAATCAATCTGATTCAAACCAAAATAAACAGCAACATATTTAAAGGATGGTGCCTGGAGGAACCAAATTGCTAAACTGTGATGTACAATAATAGGGAAGAAGCCTTCATCTTGCAACTGGACAAAGAACCCCAGAAAACCTCTCTTTCCCCAACTTCTACTTATCCCACCAGGAAAGCAGCCACCTGGTTGATCCCCAAGTGGGACCTATTGCCTCCTGAACAGCATCAGAGGGACACAGCAAAGAACAGCCACACTCCCTTTGTTTTATTTTATTTTTTTCATTTTCTTTAGTGTCAAGTTTATTCAGGATTTAAAAAATGAACAAAATGCATAACTATTATTCTAATAAATATGTTAATAATACACTTTTTATTAATAATATGATTTAAAATTTTTACATGTCAATTCCAGTTTCCTCTCCTTCCCTCCCTCCCTCCTTCCTGCCTCTTAACCTCTTTCACCTGTGACATGCACCCTGGCCACCCTCCCCTCCCATACCCCCACACCCATTCCACTTGTAGGGCTATGTTATCCGGTTGGGTCATGTAAATCTGTCAAGTCATTTGAAGTAGGGACTAGGACTTTTCTCCTGTCTCTAGGTTAAGGGGATATCCCTTTGTGGGGGATGTGCCTGCAAAGTCCTTTTGTGTACCAGGGACAGATCCTGTTTCTACTGTCTTAGGTCCCCCAGACTGCTCAGTCATCTAGCTGAGACTCATATTCAGGTGGTGTGAGTCAATCCCATGCTGGATTCTCATTTATCAGTCTGGGGGGGGGAGCTTTAGCTCCTCCTTGTTCAGGTCAGCTGTCTTTGTGTGTTTCTGCAACCTGGTCTTGACCCTTCTCTCTGCATCTGGATTCTAGTTCGACTCAGGGTTTAGTTATGAGCATTTGCTTCTGTTGCCAACAGTTACTAGATGAGGGCTCCATGATGGTGGATAATTTAGTTAATGATCTCACTATCAGGGAAGGGCATTTATGTAGCCTTTCCACAGTTGCTTGAATTGTTAGTTGGAGTCAGTCTTATAGGTCCCTAGACCTTTCTTTAGGTTCAGTTTTCTCTTCAAACCTATAATGACTCCCTCTTTATGTTCTCTCTGTCTCTCTGTCTCTCTCTCTCTCTCTCTCCTGTCTTCTATTCCTACCCTGAGTCAATCTACTGACTCAAAAGTTGCATTGCTTTCATCTCCTCCCCTTCTCTTTCTCCTAGTTCTCTTTCCATTCACTGCCCCCACCAATTTCCAATGTGCTCTGGGGGACTTGTCCCTTCCCCGTTTTGTGAGGGACCATATACGAATCTCTTAGAATACACCTTTTATCCAAGTTCCTCTGGTGGTGTGAATTATAGGCTGGTGATCCTTTGCTCTAGGTCTAAAATCCATATATGAGCAAGTACATACCCTGTTCCTCTTTTTGTGACTGGGTTACCTCATTCAGGATGGTTCCTCAAGTTCCATCCACTTGCCTGCGTATTTCAAGACTCCATTATTTTTTTTCCGCAGAGTAGTATTCCATCGTGTAGATGTGTCACATCTTCTTTATCCATTCTTCAGTTCAGAGGCATCTAGGTTGCTTCCAGGTTCTTGTTATTACAAACAATGCTGCTATGAACATAGTTGAGCACATGTCTTTGTTGTATGGATGTGGGTCATTTGGGTATATACCTAAGAGGGGAATTGCTGGGTCCTGTGGTAAGCTAATTCCCATTTTCCTGAGGAACCGCCATATTGATGTGCAAAATGGCTGTACGAGTTTGCACTCCCACCAGCAGTGAAGGAGTGTTCCACTTTCTCCACATGCTCTCCAGCTTAAGTTGTCATTTGGTGTTTCTAATTTTAGCCATTCTGGCAGGAGTAAGATGATATCTCAAAGTTGTTTTGATTTGCATTTCCCTGATAGCTAAGGATGTTGAACATTTTCTTAAGTGTCTTTCAGCCTCTTTGATTTCCTCTATTGAGAATTCTTTCTTCAATTCTGTACCCAATTTTTAATAGGTTTATTTGGTGTTTTGTTGACTAGTTTCTTTAGTTCTTTGTATATGTTGGAGATAAGCCCTTTGTCAGATGTAGGATTGGTAAAAAAAATTCTCGTCTGTGGGCTGCCATTTGGTCTTGTCCACTGAGTCCTTTGCCTTACAGAAGCTTCTAAATTTGAGGAGGTCCCACTTATTAATTGTTTATCTCAGTGTCTGTGCTATTGGAATTATGTTCAGGAAGCTGTCTCCTATACCAATTTGTTCAAGGGTACCTCCTACTTTCTCTTCTAAGAGGTTCAGTGTGGCTGGATTTATGTTGAGGTCTTTGACCCATTTGGACTTGAGTTTTGTGCATTATGATAGGCATGGATCTATCTGTAGTCTTCTACATGATCCAATTATGTCAGCACCATTTGTTTAATATGCTCCCCCACCCATTGTATTCTTTTAGCTGTTTTGTCGAAAATCAGGTGTTCATTGGTTTGTGGGTTAATATCAGGATTTCGATTCAATTCCATTGGTCTACCTGTTTATTTTTGTGCTAATACCAGGCTGTTTTCAGAACTATAGCTCTGTAGTAGAGCTTAAAGTCAGGGATGGTGATGCCTCCTGAGGTTCTTTTATTGTACAGGGTTGTTTTGTCTATCCTAGGTCTTTCGTTTTTCCGTACAAAATTATTTTCCTTTCAAGGTCAGTGAATTGTGCTGAGATTTTAATGGGGATTGCATTGAATCTGTAGATTGCTTTTGGCAAAATTGCCATTTTTACTATATTTATCCTTCCTATTTAAGAACATGGGAGATCTTTCCATTTTCTGGTATCTTCTTTAATTTCTTTCTTTAAAGCCACAAAGTTCTTGTTGTATAGGTCTTTAACATGTTTGTTAAGCGTTACCCCAAGATACTTTATGTTGTTTGTAGCTATTGTAAAGGGTGATTTTTCTGATTTCTTTCTCAGCCTCTTTGTCATCTGAATAAAGTAGGGCTACTGATTTTTTTGAGTTTATCTTGTATCCTGCTAGTTTGCTAAAGGTGTTTATCAGCTATAGGAGTTCCCTGGTAGAGTTCATTGGGTCACTTATGTAAACTATCATATCATCTGCAAATAGAGACAGTTTGACCTCTTCCTTTCCAATTTGGATTCCCTTGCTCTCCTTTTGTTGTCTTATAGCTTTAGCTAGAACTTCAAGCACAATATTGAAGAGATATGGAGAGAGAGGATAGACTTGTCTTGTTCCTGATTTTAGAGGAATCGCCTTAAGCATCTCTCCATTCAGTTTGATGTTAGCTGTTGGTTTACTGTATATTGCTCTTATTATGTTTAGGTATGCCCCTGTTATCCCTGATCTCTCCAAGACCATGAAAGGGTGTTAAATTTTGTTAAAGGCTTTTACATAATCTAGGGAGATGATCATATGGTTTTTCTTTTTCAGTTTGTTTATATGGTGGATCATGTTGATAGATTTTCATATGTTAAACAATCCCTGCAACCCAGAGATGAAGTCTACTTGGTCATGGTGGATGATTTCTCTGATGTACTCTTGGATTCGGTTTGCCAGTATTTTATTGACTATTTTTGCATCGATGTTCATCAGGGATATTGGTCTGTAGTTTCCTTTCTTAGTTGTATCTTTGTGAGGCTTGGGTACCAAGGTGATTGTGGCATCGTAGAAAGAGTTTGGTAGTGTGCCTTCTGTTTCTGTTGTGTGGAACAATTTAAGGAGTATTGGAATTAGCTCTTCCTTGAATTTCTGGTAGAATTCTGCACTGAAACCATCTGGCCCTGGGATTTTTTTGGTTGGAAGGCTTTTGATGACTGCTCCTATTTCATTGGGGGTTATAGGTCTATTTAAGTTGTTTGTCTGTTCTTGATTTAATTTTGGTAAGTGATAGTTATTCAGAAATTTGTCCATTTCCTTAGAATTTTCAAATTTTGTGGAGCACAGGTTTTTAAAGTATGACCTGAAAGTTGTCTGGATTTCCTCTGTGTCCATTATTATGTCCCCCTTTTTCGTTTCTGATTTTGTTAATTTGCATGTTCTCTCTCTGCTTTTTTGTTAGTTTCTCTGCTTTTTTGTTAGTTTGAATAAGGGTTTGTCTATCTTGTTGATTTTCTCAAAAAACCAACTCTTTGTTGCATTGATTTTTTTGTATTGTTTTCCTGGTTTCTATTTTATTGATTTCAGCCCTCAAATTGGTTATTTCCTGGCATCTACTCCTCCGGGGTGAGTTTGCTTCTTTTTGTTCTAAGGCTTTCAGTTGTGCTGTTAATTCTCTAATGTGACTATCCTCTGTTTTCTTCATATGGGCACTCAGTGCAATTAACTTCCCTCATAACACTGCTTTCAAGGTGCCCATAAGTTCGGGTATGTCGTGTCCTCATTCTCGTTGAATTTTAAGAGGTCCTTCATTTCTTTCTTTATTTCTTCTTTGACCCAGGTGTGGTACAATTGCACATTGTTCAGTTTCCATGCATTTGTAGGGTTTCTGTGATTTGTGTTGTTATTGAATTCCAATTTTAAAGCATGGTGTTCTGAAAAGATACAGGAGACTATTCCAATTCTTTTGTATCTGTTGAGGTTTGTTGTGCCACCTAGTATGTGGTCGATTTTAAAGAGGATTCCATGTGGAGCAGAGAAGAAAGTATATTCTTTTTTGTTTGGATGGAATAGTCTATAGGTGTCTGTTACTCTGGGAGGGGCCCAGAACTCCAGTAGAAGACCAGTGGTGGGAGTCAGAGACCAGGCAGGTGGAAATTATGGGTGGTTCCCTGTGGATAGGCGAGTCTATTGTGCTCAGATCAGCTCCAGGAATTTCCCTGAAGGTGGCTGGATTGGCTCCACCCTCTGGCTCAGTGCTCAGCCAGAGAGGAGGGACAGTGGGCAGGATAGGGCAGAGGGTAGGGGGAGGGCAGACTCTGGGTGGGGGAGGGTGGGGTATATGGGAGCTCCAAGAGCACTCTCAGTGGGGACAGGATGCAGGGACAGTGAGACCTAGGACCCACCCAGGGATTTCCCAGGGAAGGGTGTAGAGGAGAATCCACCCCAGCAGAATTAGACCCAGACTCACCTCTAGCCAAGGCCTGGTTATGAGGGACAAAGGCTGGGCTGATACTCTGGATGTTTTAGCACTGATAGGTGGGTCTAGCTGGCACTCTCCAGCTGAGTAAGGCCTCTTTACCACACTCCCTTTAAAAGAGAGCAAGCAACAACAATAAGCATTGAATTGAACACTTTCTATATTAAAAAGAAACAGCCAGAAATAAAAGGGTGACAGAAATCAAGTCAGAATGGAATTTTCCAGCCTTGCCCTGGAGAAAGAAGCTGGAGAGAGAGAGAGAGAGAGAGAGAGAGAGAGAGAGACAGAGACAGAGACAGAGACAGAGACAGAGACAGAGACAGAGACAGAGACAGAGACAGAGACAGAGACAGAGACAGATTGAATTTTGAGAAATCTGTTTGTGGATACTGTTAAAGACATTTAGATTTGGATTCAAAAGTTAGTAAATTTCACCGTAATATTGATAACAATGTATGTACAGGAACTGATGGTATTTTATTCCAAAACTGAAGGACCATTTCTGTCTCAACAATTATATTGGGGACATAAGTATATTGATCGTTTGCTATAGTGCTTGCCTCCCCCACACAAAACCAAGTTAGATCACCAGCACCACAGGCACACAAGTGTGGTGCTGAACCTCAGAGCTCAGGGGGTGGAGACAGAAGGACCAGACAGGATCATTCTCAGGTACATTCTGAGTTCAAGGCCAGTCAAAGACACATGAGAACTTATCTCAATTCATTATACGTGTGTGTGTGTGTGTGTGTGTGTGTGTGTGTGTGTGTGTGTGTGTGTGTAGGTATCCATCCACATATATATATATACATATACATATATATATAATCATCTTTTTAAAAGATAGAGTCATAAATGCTAGTCTAGATGACATCCCTTTCAGAAGTGTTTATTACAACATATATTATTTCATATTTCCCTTGTACTCTATCACACAAGTTCTGCATTTCAGATTTGATTTTGAAAATATTTTTAAATAGCAGAGTATCTCTTTGGTCATTGAATTAGTAGCAAACAGGGCCATGCACAAGCAAATATGAAATAACCCTAAGGGCCTAAATCTAACTTGAAGCTTTCCAAATAAATCAAAGGTCATGTGTACACCAATATTCTATATATTGCAAAGACATCATTCTAGAGGAGGAAATTATTTGTAAAGACTATGTAAGCTTAAATTTTCTGGAAATCACTTCCTAAAATCCCTTAGAAGAAAAGAAAACTAGGTCAATGAAACAAATTCTAAAGTTCAGCCTGATAGTTCAAATAAAAAAAATAAATCCATTGGCAAGTAGCTAATGGTTTTTGAAAACATTCTGCAGGAACTTGCTCTTCTATTGAAGTCATGTGTCCACTCTCTGTCACTAACTCAAAGAGAAAACCAAATTTGACATCATGTAGCTTGTTCCCTTAAATTTTAGAAGTCATATGCATACATAGAAGGTTGTTTGTCTCTTGAACTTTTTTTTTCCTTAAGATATTTCCAAGTTGTATATGGGAAATGGTGTGTGTGTGTGTGTGTGTGTGTGTGTGTGTGTTTATGTGTGTTACCAACAATTGAAAGCATAATGTAAGCAAGAATAGATGTCTCTCTCTGGCAATTTAAGAGGACAAGAATTAGTATACACAACTGCCTGCAATGAATTTTCACTGATAAAATTATTACAAGAAAATTTCAATGAGAAAACTTCTGCAAAATTTTAGTGGTTATAGTGAATATGTTGTAAATAATGTCAGTCAGCTATGCTTTCTTCTTGCAGAGTGTACAGAATGTGGGAGTTTAAGCCAATGTATCCATCTCACAAATCTTTCTTTACCCAAAGAAGATTCCATCTGGTTTATTTATTTTTTATTTTATCTGCCTTTGTAATTTTCCTGTATGTGTGAAGGCGTCAGAACTGCTGGAGCACAAATTACAAACAGTTGTGAGCTGCCATGTGGGTGCTAGAAATTGAGCCCAGGTCACTCTGGAAGAGCGGCCTGTGCTCCAAAACATTGAACTATCTTGCCAGCCCCTGAAGATCTCATCTGGTGCCTATTCCATTGTGGCAAATAAATCTGGATCTTAAATTCCCATATTCCAGGCAAGATGAAAAGCAAATACAGAGCACCGATGCCTGCAGGTCTATCCAGGCAAATGCAGATGCCTGGGGTGTCTGGGTCCTGTTTGTCCAGGCAGCTTTGTTCACCTGCTACCCCCTACTACCTTTAACCAAGGAAACTATGTATAAGCAAAATCAAAAGAAGAATTTCTGGATCGATATAAAAGTATATTAAAGTCCATTGGCATATTTTCCAAAGTATTGCTTAAGAAATCATGGTAGGCTAGAGTTATTACCTAATGGTATTGTATATGTGCAAAGCCCTACATTTAATTCACTGCACTACCCCCCCTCAAATAAAATTATATTAATTTACAACTTTAAAAATCTAGGCTCCTTCTGGAAGTTTCTGATGACTAGGTATTCGAAATACTACATTTCGTCTTGGTGCCCTGTTTCTCAGGCAATCCCCATCTTGTTCTTTCCACCTCTGCCCTGCTGTTCCTCTCCCTTCATGTCTTCCTGTGATTGGTCCCTATTAGTACCCTGTTGTCCAGCCAGCCATGGCTGTCAAGGCCAACACCCACTGCCTCAGAGGAAGAGGCAATTGCAGACAGCAGGAACAAGCCATTTCTGTGGCAGGTGCTGCAGATAGCCCTGGTGGTCTCTCTCTACAGGGTCACCTCCAACTCTATGGTATTCCTCAACAAGCACCTGCTGGACAGCCCCTCCCTGCAGCTGGAAACCCCTATCATCTTCTACCAGTGCCTGGTGACCTTGCTGCTGTGCAAGGGCCTCAGCACTCTGGCCACCTGCTGCCCTGGCACCACTGACTTCCCCATCCTGAACCTGGACCTCAAGGTGGCCCGCAGTGTGCTGTCACTGTTGGTGATAAGCTTCAATAATCTCTGCCTCAAGTGTTTGGGGGTAGCCTTCTACAACATTGGACGCTCGCTCACCACCATTCAATGTGTTTTTCTCCTACCTGCTGCTCAAACAGACCACTTCCTTCTATGCCTTGCTCATGTGCAGTGTCATCATTCGTGATTTTTGATTGGTTATAGACCAAGAGGGAGCTGAAAGCACCCTGTCCTTAACAGGCACTGTCTTCAGGGTGCCGGCCAGCCTCTGTGTCTTCCTCAATGCAATCTGTACTAAGATGCTGCTGGCAGTAGACAACTGTATCTGGTGCCTAACCTTCTATAACAGTGTCAGGACCTGTGTGCTCTTCTTGCCCTTGGTGGTACTGCTGGGTGAGTTCCATGCCTTTGCTCATATGAACAGTGCTCACTTATGGATCATGATGATGTTGGGTGGCCTGTTCAGCTTTGTCATTAGCTTTGTGACAGTACTACAGATCAAATTCACCAGCCACCTGACCCACAATTACCAGGCACAGCCCAGGCCTGTGCACAGAGAGTGCTAGCTGTGCTCTACTAAGAAGACACTAGGAGCTCCCTGTGGTGGACAAGCAACCTGATGGTGCTAGGTTGCTCCTCAACCTACACCTGGGTCAAGACTGAAAGATGCAGAAGACCCAGGAAGATCCCAGCTCCAAATAGGGTGAGAACAGTGCTGCTGGGGTGTGAGCTCCTTCAGGGACCCAGGGATGACCCCAAGTGAGGCCTACACAGCACTGAACAGCCAGCTGGTGTGTCCCTGAACAATATTGTTTACATTCTCCTCAGAATATGATCTAAGAGGAGCCAGGGTCTTTCCCTGGTAATGTCAGAAAGCTACCAAATATGTCTGCCCATCTTGTTTTGGGAAAACCCTGCTGGGAGTGGCACCATTTCCTGTATCCTTCTGGGGCCTGTCTACCTCCATATCACCTCTGTGGTTAGGACCAGCTGCAGCCTTAATGGGCTTGACTGATGAAGTGCCTTCTACACAAGGGAGATTGGTTGTGATCCTACTATGGCTTATTAAAAGGAGTTGGGTAACCCCATATCTCTGGGGCCCAGAGCAGGGGCCCAGAGTAGTTGCTCAGGTGCTATTAACATCAGAAACACCCCAGTCTACCTTTGGAGGGAGGAAAAAGCTTGGCCAAGGGAGAAAATAGCCATTCTGCCCTCTTCTATGTGGATGGATATGACAGACCCATTCATGGCAGCTGCACCCCTGGGTGGCTAATGAGTAAACATTCACCTCTGCACTCCATCTTTGCAGCTTTAGAATAAAGGAGGGTGGGGAAGCACACATCTTTTACGGGTCAAGTAGGGTGATAACCCCTCCATAGCCTGCTTTGTCTGTCTGGCTTCTCTTGGCCCAAAGGGACCACCATCCTGTTCTCCAGCACTTGGCCCAGTACAAAAGTACTTCCCCTTTTGTACTCTCGTCTGCATTATCAGCCTCTCCCAACACCTCCATCTGTAAGCAGTAAGTGGGGTCTAGCCTCTCATAGCCTCTGTTCCCATGGACAGAGCCCCTTGAGCACCTGAACCCATCATGACACAGAAAGAGACACTTATATTTTCTGGGGCTGGGACTAAAGGATCCCACTGGTTCTCAGAGTTAGTCCATCTGTCTTCTGTTACAAAATAGCCTAGACCATGTAGCTAAGAACAGAAGTTGGCTTATAACTGTTATGGGGGGCTCCCATAGACCTAATGTTTCAGAGAAAACCCCTTCTGTCCACATCCCCATGTGGTAGAAGTATAGACAGGCTCCCTCGTGCCTTCCTCGGGCTCTCTAGTGCTATTCATGAGGGTTCTACCCATGATCACCCCCAAAATCTTCAACATAAGGACACTAACATAAATTTGGGGACAGAAGCACTCAGACCATAACCCCAGCACCTCACCCTTCTAGCCTCAGGGTAGTTGTCATTCTCCTAGTTCCTTCTGTTGGGTCTTTTGTACCCCCATTTCCTTGGGGTAATGTCTAATGTTTATGTCCCTATCATAAAAGGATGAAGAGACTGTATACAGCCTTTGATTCCTACTTCCTACAATCCCAAGTTATAATGAATTTGGTGAGGCCAGATGTCCTGAATTGTATATAATTAAAAATATCAGAGCAAGAAAAAGAAAGAAAGAAGTATTATATTACATTTCTTGCTGGGCCATGTTATAAACTGATTCTTACTATTTGGATGACGTCCTGTAACAGAAGCAAAGATAGTTACTAAAATAATGCTATCTTCAAAACCCTGTATTCTGTCCTCAAACAGCAAAGGAAATACCATTTGATGTGTGAAACGAGCCACATCTTTGGACCCAGAGAATTCAAGGAAATCTAATGATTCAAGATTTGTAAGAACCTTAACTCAGAAGTTACCATGCAAAGTCTCAGCATCCACCTAGCTTTATATTTAGGGTATGTTCTGTATTTATACTACTCCAGTATGAAGCCCTGAAGTTGATATACAGCTCACTCTTCATTTTGATACCATTTTATGCAGTTTCTCCAAATTCCTTTTGGTTATCTGTTTTAAATGGGGAAAGCTAGTAAAGGGAAAATACTGAAACTTCTTCAAATCCTGTTTTATTCATTTGAACTGAGATATTAACCAACACAAGTTGTTGAAGGAAACATGGCTTTCTATGGCTGAGATAATCCTTCCCTGCTACCTAGGTTTCTTTTCTTCATTTGCTTTTCTATGTAAACTATTTTGGTCTCAGACTGTTAAAAACTGCCATTCCCACTACTCTTTCTACCATGCCAAAGGAAACACTTCATCCAGTAATGGAAAAAATAGTACTGTTTTAAATAAAGAGTCATTATGAATTTTATTAGAGTCATAGATAAAGTCGTTCTATAGAAGTATATAAAAATCATAAATATGAATATTCTACTAACTACCCAGAGCCAACTGTTATTTTCTGTTGTTTTGGTTTTGGTTTTAGTTTTGGTTTTTCACAACAGAGTTTCTCTGTGTAGCCCTGGCTGTCCTGGAACTTTCTCTGTAGACTAAGCTAGCCTCAAACTTAGACATCTTCCTGACTCTGCCTCCCAAATGCTGAGATTAACATCACATACCTGCACCATAACTGCAACTTTTATTTCTAGGGGAAATGGCACTATGGCCCCGTATAATCTTCAGATTCAGCAAGCCCAGGTTCAAATTGTGGCCCTAAAAGCTAGTAGCCTTGATTTCATGTGGAAATTATTTAACACATCTAAACCTCAAGTTTTTTCTCCCATCAGTGAGGTGCCATGCAGGCACTTCAAAGCATTGAAATAGGATTTGCTTTTGAAATAACACCAGTAAATAATGCTGTATCACCCACTGAAAAATCCAAATCATTAATGTCTGTCCTAATACTCATATTCATCTCCTTTCCCTGTGTTCTGGGGCTGGGAGGCTGTAGCCCAACAGAAGCAAGGGTTGTTTTTTCAGTGTTTTAAATTGTGGCCCTCCAGAGGACCAGCAACTCAATTGTGCTTGTTTAATGTGGTTTGTTATGCACCATATGCGTGTGGGCTTTTAATAAATGCTATTTGATGATGATGATGAGTTCCTGGAGACAGAGCTGTGTTCAGCAGAGTCGCTACATTATGCTTGGCCTAGCTTTCCACTACTCAACTCCAGGAATGCTCTTGTGAGCATTACAGAAACTTCTGAAATTTCCATTTGAGGTGAATACCCCTGCCAGCAAGCCTCTCGAAGGGAGTCATTAACCCTCAACTTTTTTTTTCTTACGACTCCTTCCAAGCTGACCCTCAGATGGGCTTTCTCAGCAGGCTGCTCTGGAGCTCTTGGCAACCTCCCAAGGCAGGACTATCTGACATGCTTGCTGAGAAAGCCACAGAACAGCCTCTGAGCACAGCAGGCCCACTCTGGATGTCCAACTATGGAGAACAGTGCATTACACCTCCACCATGTGAAAAAGCAAAATGCAGGACTGTCTGTCTATGGTCCCCAATTGATACAAAAGGAGCCCTCTGCTCCAGAGACTCACAGTTTCAACATGGTGGAGATATTTCTATTAAAAACATCAAACCTCTATCCTGGAAACCAGCATCAAAAGTAAGTAGGCTTTTCCTCCTCACACTTGAAAGTATAGTAACAGAGTGGAATGAAGGGATTTTACCTCTCTTTCTGCATCGTCTTCTCTTCCTGCTCCAACATGGGCTTTCAACTAAGTTTTATCTTGACACAGTCTCCCACTGCTATAAAATTATATTTTCTGTCTTTGGATTAAAAGTCCCTGTGTTTCCATTGTACCTCTGCCCCCAGTTTTTGACTATAAAGTAACCCTCTTTGGATGACATGGTAGTGCTCTGACAAAGCTTCTACCATCTTCTACAAGGATTGTTGTTGGAAAAGGCCTGAGAGCCTGGTATAGGCTTTGAGAGCAGGATGCTCTGGGCCATGTGCTGTGTATGAACAATGCTGCCTTTCAGACTACCTGCCCTCTCCAAACACAGATAGCTGTGATGTGCTGCCAGGACAAGAGAGGATCTGCTGTTTAATATCAATGGCCTGGGCTTGCAGCAGTGCTGTGAGCATGGTAGACAGTCTGTCTATGCAGGCTGGGACCTGGGTTGCAAGGTTCCTCAGACTACTGCCTCAATTGGCAAAGAAGAGTGAACACAGAGGCAACATTACAGAAGGACATCACCTAGAGACAGATGGGACATAGGTAAAGCCTGAAACAATTGTAACAATACTCTGAAAACATGACTCTATACTCAATACTGCAAGCATTGGTCTTACCTTGTTGTTTGGAGGCTGTGTTTATTATGATTACACTCTAAACCACACTCTGCTCTTTGACTCATCTGATAAATTTTACAGCCAGTTGATCAATTATTTCATCAAGTTTTCAAATTCATCCACAGAGATTTTGAAACAATATTTCAGATATTTTTTTTCCCTTTATTTCCCTCCTGCATTGTGAACAAATCTGTTGTTACTGGCAGTGTATGTAGGATTTAGTCCTGATGACCTCTCTGTGAACTCACCAAAAAGTCAAAATTTGCAATTTCTTGTTCAGTGTAAAACTGAGCTTTGACCCTGAGAGCTTTGTTGTGGTAGCCTTTCCTGGGAAATCAAAGAAACCGGTCCTTTCCCAAGTCCCCCAAAGCGGTTCTGTCCTTAGAATCTCTCAGGGTCCTCTATGTAAGAATCTTTGAATTTAAGGGTACAAATGCAACTTTGCAGTGGTATCAGGATGCTGGAATCTAAATCACAAATCTCCTAAGGGTGACGCGAATTTACAAAGGAGAGAAAAATGTGACAGCCTCTTTTGAGACAAGCGACAAAGCAATATGAAAAGGAAGAAGAGGTCCCTGCAAGCTTCACCCACCCCTCTGCTCTATTCCAGAGCACCCTGCTTCTTTAGTTAAGTCCTTTCCATTGTTCTTGTGGGCCCTTTTCATGTAGAGAGCAAATATGTACTCTGCCAATTACAACGGAATCTCTTACACCTCAGCCGAGAACATTCTGGAGACTGCATTTTATTCGTTTTCTTGGATGCCCTCTCTAATGGCCTTATTCTCTCTGTGTCAGTTCTGAGTCTTCCCTAAGAAGTTCAGTACTGCTGTTCTACACCTCACTCAGATGTTGACATAACTTCTATCTCTAGCAGTTACGCTTGTCAGAAGCAGTTATGTGTATTATTAAGTGCCCAACGCCCAGCAGATCATCTTTACGACGCACATCAGAGAGATGCTCAATTTGTAGATTTATTCATCCACATCCTTCCCTGCTTGTTTGCCAACCCATGGGACCACTTCTCTCCCTTAAAACCACACAGCTCTGTGAAGGCCAGGACCAGTCAGTATTTATTGGATGCTTACCAATTATGTGCCAAAACTATATGTGAGAATCAAAATATAAATCATGAGCAGAACTGGAAAAGAACATGCAACTCAAGCCTAAAAACTTCAGTGTCTTGGGCAACAAAATTGAGAACCAGAGGAATGATTTTTTCAAGTCATCTACATCTTCTAAGGCTAGAAGAAAGCAGTTCTCATCAAGATTATTGGGTTTCTATATGATCATGATTTTTTTCAGTTTAGTTGCATGACAACTTAAATTATATAATACCACAATTCAAAATCATCCTGTATGAACTTAAATTGTCCCCTGAGTTTAAAATTCCTGTTTAAAAACATCTACTGATGCATTGCCTTCTTAAGATTTTGTGCAACAACACACACACACACACACACACACACACACACACACGCTCACCTCTAAAGGAAAAAAAAAGTTAATGCATTATTTAATTCTTTTCATTGCTTAAACACTTGCTGACTTCATGGGTGATAGAACATCTCTCATCAACAGCCCTGCAGGATTTCTAAGGTAATAGAAAAGTTTGGGATGGTTCCAG
Source organism: Cricetiscus sungorus (assembly GCA_030556225.1). Taxonomy (NCBI): domain Eukaryota; kingdom Metazoa; phylum Chordata; class Mammalia; order Rodentia; family Cricetidae; genus Cricetiscus; species Cricetiscus sungorus. The sequence goes on along the minus strand of JANBXA010000651.1, from coordinate 34,470,096 downwards.
AGAATACAGAACTATGTGTGGCTATAAAGGGAAAGTCTGGGAATCTTATGTGAGGAATGGAATGTGTGCAACTTTTTCTGACTAGTAATAATTTTGGTGAGTTATGCTTTGGGAAGCATGTTGCCTTGTTCAAATCTCACTAGTAAACATATCTGACTCACACTAGTTTCCCCAAATTGTGTTTGTGTGTGTATGTACAAACTATATAGGTACATGAATCATTTCATCCATCCAGCTTAGTGAGATTCTGTAGACCAACTCAAGTGTGTACAATGAAGAGGTGTGAAAGGCTAACAGCCACAGCCTCTGCTTGCTCTTTATTTTTGCTATTTGAATAGAGACTCATTTTGACAGAGTACATATGTATGGGTGGGGTCTTAAAGAATAGCTGACTGATCCACTACCAGAGGCCCAGTCCTCCCAACAAACACCACAATCGGGAAATCTGGGTGGATCAGTATTTATACCTCGTATACAAATGGACTTTGGAAGCCCATCCCACATAGAGGGATATTCCCTCAACCTAGACACATGGGAGAGGTCCTAGGCTCTGCGCCAAATGATATGACAGAATTAGAAGATCCCCCATGGAAGGTCTCACCCTCTCTGGGGAGCAGAAAGGGGATGGGATGGGAGTTAGTGGGGGGAGGGACAGGGGAGGACAGGAAGGTGAGGGAAAACAAGCTTGTTTCCAATTTAAATAAATAAATAAATATAATAGCTGATTGTTCATTTATTTCTCAATGACAGTCATTCTGATTGTGGAGGGAACTCATTTTCTTCTATTGGATTGCTTGTCCAGCCTCTATATAAGGGTTTTTACTTTGTCTTATTGCACAGGTTCTCGCCCAGTGGGTCATGACCCCTTTGGGCCAAACAACCCTTTCACAGGGTCACCCAAAACCATATGCATATCAAATATTTACATTATGACTCATAACAATAGCAAAATTACAGTTATAAAGTAGTAACAAAAATAATTGTATGATAGAGGTTCACTACAACATGAGGGAATGTATTAAGGGACCACAGCATTTGGAAGGTTGAGAACCACTGTCTTGTATCTTGTTTTGTTGTGTTTGGTTGTTGTCTCTTGGAGACCTGCTCCTTTCTAAAGGCAAACAGAGGTTAAGCAGATCTGGAGAAGAGGGGAGGCAGAGGAAGGTGGGAAGAGCAGAGGAAGGGGAGACTGTAGTCTGGATGTAGCCTGGATGAGATCAGATTCTATTTTCAAATAAAAAAAAAAAAATGAGCTGAGTTGAGATCTATGACTTATGCTAACATCCAAGGCAATACTGATGCCAGGGGTCTGGGCCACCACCTGGGGTCATGTTGGTGTCTGAGGGCCTCACTGTCTTGGGGACTATGCTGATCTGAGTGGCCTGAACTGCCACCCAGGGCCATGATGATATCCAAGTCTGGGCTGCTGTCTGGGGCCATGTTGACATCTATGGTCCTACCATAGTCTGTGATATGCATGGTCATGGTGCTACCAAAGGCCACACAGATACCTAAAGCCTAGGCCGCATCCTGTGTCCATGTTGGTGTCCAAGGACTGTGCAACCACCAGGGCCATGGTGCTTTGTGGGTCAGGACTATTGCCAAGGGCCAAGTCTGGGTCTGTGGCCCTGGTGTAGCCAGGGTCCTTGTTGATATCCCTGGTTCCTAATACTATGGAAGGCAATGCTGATGCCAGGTGTCTGGGCTGCCACCTGTGACCATGTTGATGTCCCGGGACTCACTACCATGGGAATCAGGCGAATCTGGGTGGCTCAAGTAGCCACATGGGTAGCTGCCTTGAGCCATGTTGTGGTCTGCAGCCCAACAGCAGCCAGGGTCTGGACTGATGTCCATGGCTTATGATGCCACAGGGGATCATAGGAACCATGATTGTTGTATTGAAATCCAAGGGCCATGCTCAACCAGCCCTGTCTCTCACTGGCCACAGGATAGCTGGCCCTGCTCCTCACTGGACACTAGAGCAGAAGAGCTGGCACCCCACCCTCAGCCATGGGAGAGCTGACCACAGCACTCATGAGAGATGGCCGCCATGGTATGGCCCTAGGAGAGCTGGCTCTGCTCCTCTCCTGATAGGATGGTCCCAATGGCCTGGATCAACCAGTTCAACTTCCACCAAGACCCATATCCTGGGCTTTGCGTTGGGTTGGTCCAGCCTAATAGCTGCCCCAACTTTACCAGCTTGAATGAGCAAAGGGACTGGTGTTGCAGAACAATAACTGCAGAATCTTTAAGACTTGGGGAAACAATAGGATATCACATAGGAGTTTCAATGAAGGCCCAGAAACTAGAGGCCTTGAATCAGACCAATGACTCATTGCAATGAACATTTTGTAGGTGGGTCTGATTGAACAAAAGAGGACATACAGGACACACCACAACTCTCAATGCCACTAGGATGAAGTAAGAGGTGTTGAAAAGATGGTGGAGCAAGGTGAGGTTTTTTGTTGTTTTGTTTTTAATTAATTTGAGGGGCATACTTGAGGGATGAGGGGCAGATATGGAGGGACTGGGAGGTGACTGGGATTGCGGTGCATGATGTGAGATTTCCAAAGAATCAAAAGAATTACGTTTAAAATAAAAACAAAATTAAAAACCTCATAAAAGTAAAAAAAAAAAAATGAGCTGAGAATAACAATAAAGATGTCTCTGACAATTATAAAACAAAATGAAATGAGTAAGATAATAGAAGACATGTTGATAAATAATGAAGGAGAACACTGGGGCCTAAGAGTACAAGCAAGAGGGTGAGAAATGGAGTGGAAAGAGGATTGTGTGGCAATGAGGATTGACTAAAGCTAAGTATGAACAAAAATGCATTCATTTTTATTCCGTATTTTATATGGCAACTGGAAAATACAAATTGAAACAATTTTAAGAATAGCAGGCTATGGGTAAAATGCTTGAAGACAACCACTATGATAGAAAGTAATTCATCTGCCTTTCAAATTACCATATTTTATAACATGTTGGATTTCTGTCAAAAAAATGTGTCATTAAATCTAACTGATCTTGGAAATTTGATCTAAGAATATCCTTTTGCATGTTTAGTCTTGGGTCAGGGACATACAGAACTCTCTCTTGCATTGTACACATTCAACCCCAGAATCTCACACTCATGGTACTAAACCTGTAACAATATTTATTCATCAGTTAAAGATTAAAAGGCCTCCATGTCCCCATGCAGGCTTTGACACATTGGAGAAGATTTATCTAGATCAAAAGTTTGATCATTTGATTTTTCAACAAAAATTGATGATGACAACACCAAGTTATGTTATTAGTTGAATGAAGTTTTAAAATATTGAAGTCACTATAAATCATTCTTATCTGAGTGGCTGAATGAGTTTTTTAAATGTCCAGGTACTGAAGATAATGTTCTTTAACATGTGCCTACACTGAGATGAATTGGCTAATCCTAAATCTATCACTAATTATTCTTTGTGTGTACACCAGTGTGTTTGTGTGGGTGTAGGTATACAATTGTGTACAGGTGTGTATGTCTGTCTGTGTGTGTGTGTGTGTGTGTGTGTGTGTGTGTGTGTGTGTGTGTGTGTGTGTGTGCGTGTGTGTAGAACAGAAAATCACCTCAAAAATTGCTCTTTAGACACAATCCTGAGTTTTTCTTGTTTGCCTCTTTGTTTGGTTTGAAAAGAGGTTTTCATTCTTCTTGGACTCACCAAATGTGCTAGGCTGGCTAGCCAGCAAGTACCAGGGAGCCAATGTCTCTGCCTTCCCAGAACTGGGATTAAAAGCATTCACCATCCTATCAAGCTTTTATCGCAAGTTCTGGAATTGAATGCAGGCCTTATTGCTTGCACTTTGTCATCTAAACTATCTTCCCAACCACTCTATCACCAACTATTCTTACTCTAATAATTTGCAGCTTGAAGCCAGAGTTAATCTGTGTGCAAACTGGGAGTGAGATGTGTTCAACTAGGTGACTGAAGTCCTTTGCAACTGAAAAGTTGTTGTGTCAGTTCTATAACACTTTGTATATCATCTAAATATTAATCCTCTCCTCTGGCAAAAAGTCAAAGGACACAATAAAGTCTTATGTGACTTTGCTCATGTGCTAACAGCCTGTAATTCTCATTGATTCTAAAAGGAGCTCTGCAGATGTGGAAGAAAAAAAAAACATAAATAACGTGTTTCTCTATGTGATGGAACCGAATGGCTGGGAACCAGCCAGATGCACCAAGAATGGTTTCATTTAAATCTCATGTTGATACCTGGTACTCAAACTAGCTGAACCACAATTCCTGATACAAATTTGTTGGTGACAATAGTGTATTTGGAAACTAGATGGAGAATATTTATTTGCCTACAAAATGTGTTTAAAAACAGAGATGTCACAATCAACTTGAGAGCCTTTGGCACCTATAGGAAATTACTTAAAGCAGAAATATGTTCTAGGTGTATTGGTCAACTTGCCATTTTTGTTGACAAATGACTAATACAATAAAGGATAAAAGATTTCCTTGGGTTTATAATTCTGGAGGTGTCAGTCCATGGTTGCATGGCTCTGTTACTCCTAGACAGGAAGGAGAATAGAAGATGAAGCAAAGCCACTCACCTGACTGTGTTAGAGAAGCCAAGAAAGATGAAGGTGGAAATATTAAGAAGTGGGGGGCTGGACAAGTACAAAATCAGTCTTCAAAGCCCTCCCCCCGCCCCATAACCTACTACTAGATTCCATCACACAATAATGCCCTAAGGAATAAAACCATGCATGGATTAATCAATTTGTGGGGCCAGAACACTCACAATCCAGTCACCTGCTTATAGTCACAACTCTGAGCTCCTTGTATTAGGAACTAAGTCTTTAGTATGAGAACTTTTGTCAGATATTTAAGATTGAAACTCTGAGCCTTAGGAACAGAGCAGAAGAAGAGAAAAGAAAAATCTAAGAGGCATATGATCATTTGTTGTGAGTCTGTGTCTCTTGGTGATATCATAAAGTATATGCATATACATATATTCCTAAATATAACCTGCTCAGTCCGTATAATGTAACTTGTGTGAACATGTTTTTCAGGGCTGAGCATTTGACATTGGATAACCAATTGGTATGCTCTTCTCTGGGGAGAACTATTTCTCTCATTCTCAGCATCCCTTAGTTGCCTGTAGTTCTCTGAGTAGCTTGAGGCCTCTTAGTCTTTCTTTGATCTGATCATACAGAGAACTCTGGAGGATAAATTGTGTCAAAAGAATATCCCTTCTTGATGGAAAGATAATTGAAATATTCTAGTCTTGTATCACAGGTCACAGGTCTTCTCAGGATTCATAGAAAGAGCAGAGATTTTCTGTGAATCTTTGAACCATGGGGATCCCCCTTAGCCTAGCATAATCTTTCAAACAAGTGTGCAGATGTGAGTCATTAGCAACCAGTATATTGAGCTGCTGTAGGCTGGATAGAAACCCCAATATATGAAATCCCAACTGATAACAACAGCATCTTCTCTAGTCCACTCTTGTCCAGTTCAGCTCACTTAACTTTCTCAAAGGCTTACTACATGGAATCTTTTCTAAGGCAGCACTTGGTCAAGTTTTCCAGTAATATTTACAAGACAGTAAGTGGAATGAGCTACTATCTGGATGTTAAGTTTTGTCCTGATATATGTACCATTGTTCTACACCTTCTCTAGGGTTCCTCTCTGCTATTAACATTTTTGTAGTATATATTTTCCACTTTTATTGGCATTTATTAATTGTGCAAATTAATGAGTTTCATGGTGATATATTATACACATATAAATTTACTTTGACCATCTCCCTTCCCTCATTACTGTACCATGACCCCCAATATTCCCCTTTATGTACCTCCAAGCCCTCCTTCTATCACTACTATATTGTTTTATTTTTAACTACACTTTAACTATATATATACATATATACATATACACATGCATATACATGTATGTATGTAAAACCTGAGTCTACTGAATCTTTTTATATGTATATGTTTTTATTTTAAATAGATTTTAATTAAATATAATTATATCACTTTCCTCCCTTTTCTTTTCCTCCCTCCAACTATCCCATGTTTCATGTTCCTGCCCTCACTTCCTCTCAAATTATGGCCTTGTACCCAGGACTGACTCCTTGTGTTAGATAACTGCAAGGCTCATTCCTAGAGACTAATTCTCCTTCTCCTAGCAGTCACTAACTACCTGTTGCTCTTCATCTAGGGGTGTGGCCTTATAAAATTTCCTCCATCCATGTTGGCATGTCAACTGGTAATTTCACTATGCAAGTCTTGTTTTGTTTTTTTTTCATTATTTAATACATATTAAAATATTTTATATACCATTACCAGTTTCCTCTCCCTCCCATCCTCCCATGCCCCCACCCACCCCTCCATCCCTTCACCCATCCACTCCCCAGGGAGGGTAATGCCTTCCAGGAGGAATCATCAAAAGCTGTCAAGTCATTTGGGGCCCTCCCCAGTGTTTCTAGGCTAAGGGAATATCCCTCCATGGGGAATGGGCTCGCAAAGTCCATTCCTGCACTAGGGATAAATACTGGTTTCACTGTCAGAGGTCCCATAGACTGCCCAGGCCTCCTAACTGACACCCATGCTCAATGGGTCTGGGTTGGTCTTATGCTGGTTTTCCAGCTATCAGTCTGGGAGGCCATCAGATTCCCCTTGTTCAGGTCAGCTGTTTCTGTGGGTTTCTCCAGCTGTTCTCGACCCCTTTGCTCATCACCCCTTCCTCTCTGCAACTGGATTCCAGGAGTTTGGCTCAGTGTTTAGTTGTGGGTGTCTGCTTCTGCTTTCATCAGCTACTAGATGAAGGCACTAGGGTGGCATATAAGGTAGTCATCAATTTTATTATCCAGGAAGGGCATTTAAAGTATCCTCTCTATTATTTCTTAGACTGTTAGATGAGGTCATCCATGTAGGTCTCTGGACGTTTCCCTAGTGCCAGATTTCTCTTAAGACCTATAATGGTTCCCTCTATTATTGTATTTCTTTTCTTGCTCTCCTCTCTTCTTCCTCCAACTCAGGCAACAATATTGTTGAGATTTCAGGGGCTCAGCTTCCCTGTCCTACATAGCAAACACTATCTCACAGCAGACACCCAGCTCCTCTGGATCTTAAAATTTTTTCTACCCCTTTTCTACAATGTTCCCTGAGTCTTAAGTGTAGGAGCTGTCTTGTAGATGTATCAGTTAAAGCTGGACAACTAAATGCAGTTTCTCTCTGTGAAACAGTCTCTTTTGAACAGTCAAGATTTTCTGTGCTCGTCTTCATCTGCTGTAAAAGGAGGCTGCACTCATCTGTAGATATAGGTAAAGCTATTTGGAATGCAGATAGAAACAATACTAGTTTAAAAAAATGACAGCAGTAGGTTCTACTCTGTGTGTCCCATGGCTTAACCTGTCATAGATAGGTGGCTGGGTTTATAATACCAGGCATGAATTCTCTCCTACTAAGCAGGCTCTAAGTCTAGTTAGATGGCTATTAATTACCCATAAGATATAATTGCCATATAAAAAAGAGAAAAAAAAGATATAATTGCCTTGTTGCACCTTTATAGATCTCTTGCTATGCTCACCATTGTGGTTGAAAAGCTTTACAATGGGGTCAGACTATTGGTTGTTTTTCTCCCTTGGCAACCTGCATACTGTAACAACTAATTCTTTGAGATGAGGCTTCCAAGTCAGTCCCAGTTTTATTTCTCCAAGTCCTGTATCCAAAGTGTGTAGTATTATCTTCACCAATAGGGACTTACTTATATATTCTGGGAAGCAACTAAGGACAATGGCAATGGCCAATAGTATTTTGGCCAACAACTTTAAAGGCGGCTACTAGGATTTTTGTTGGATTGGCTCTTTGGGGAATTACCATCTGTAGTGGATTAACTTCATCATGCATAGATAGATAGATAGATAGATAGATAGATAGATAGATAGATAGATAGACAGATAGATTCCTTGTGGATTTTTCAGACATTCTTGGTATCATTTATACCTCCTCCCTTTCTCTCCCTCTCTCTGTATTGCCTTATCTTTTCCCTCTCTGGACATAGCTCTCCTCCCCCCCCCAGGGTTTTCCCAGTTTCCCCTTCATAAAACCTGTGCCATACTATCCCCCTTTCTAGGGTTAAATATCCCTCAGTTTATGAATGATAATGAAAATGCCATATGTATACATGACTAAATTCTATTCTTCAATTAAAAACACAAAATAATGAAATTTTCAAATAAATGGATAGGACTAGAAAACATACAGTGAGTGAATTACCCCAGACTCAGCTACACACTCATTGTGTGTTCTTCACTTGTGGTTGCTAGCTCTGAATATTTTTATGTGAATATATATCCTGGAGTAACTTCAGAAACAAGGAAAGAAAAGAAGGGATTGAAGGAAGGGGGAAGGAGTTCTAGAGAGAGGAATAAATGACTCACTGGTGCCCTACTAGCATTTCTGATTACTAAGACAATTCATCTAATGAAATGGTCTTCATCCTTAAGTAGTTAAAGTCACTGATAAGTGAGCCTTTACTACTTCACTTGTAGATATATACACTTAAAACGACATGGGAATATCAAGAGATGTCTTAGTGGCTCATCTGAGTGCTAAAAATATTCTCTCTTCCCATTAGATAACAGCAACATTAGCATCTCATTAATAAATAGGGTCACAATTATCCAGATCAATTCAGCCCTCCCATTCTTTTGCCTGCAGCTATGATAATGAGCCCAGGTAACAGAGCTCATCTATAGTTTGAAGTTAAATTGAATTTTTATTTGTATTTGCATTCCCTTCTGGAAACCAGGATCTACAGAGACATAGACCCTTTAACCACACAGTAACGGTGGGCTGTATCATTTTTATTTATACACTTTAGTCCCAAGGTTCATTTAGTCTATACACTAGACTCATACAACAAGTAATGAACATTAATTGGTACAAAGACTATGTCCTTCATATAAGTCTCTAATATTTGCAAATGTCATTGGGCCCCCAAAATTGCATATTCAAAAAGCGATTCCATTGATTTATCAGGTTGGCAGCTTCCAGAGAAGGTTGCAAGTAAAAGCCATTAGCAAGAGGCATACCCTTTAGCCAAAAGCTGTGGGCACTAACCTAAAAAGGAGAACTTGGCAGTGCATCAACAGAGTTAGCTACAGGAAGATCAACAAAAATTGAAAATTGAGCAGATTCATATTTCAGACCACCCAAAAGACTGAAGATTTCTAGGAATTGAGGAAATACTCAAAACAAAAATAATCATCAAATGCTTTGATTTTCAAAAAATTTTTTAAATGAGATTAAATTAGAGTTATTTGAAAAATAAGTATTCTAAAAATAATAAATTAAACTTAGGAAATAGAAATGTATGCAATGGTTCATACACAAAATTCAATGGAGCACTTGGAAGATTAACCAAGTACATTCCTTATACTACAATAATTTAAAAAAATAAGAAAAATGGGGCTATGAAAGTTCAGGCCATTTAAGTATTTGACAGATTTTCAAAAATCAGATAAAAATTAATGTAAAAAAAATAATTCAAGATTTCTTTAATTAACATATGCCTCCACAGGTGAGAGACTAGAGTATATCTGTACAATATGAAAGGCCCTTTGAGGATACATAATAACAACTATCTACAAGTGCCCAGGACAAAATATTTCCAGAAAGCAGAAGAAGGTTACATACAAAAAAATGGAAATCTAAATTTATTTAGATTTTCCAGTGTTAAATCTGGAAGCTAAAAGACAAAGTAATGTGTCTGTACATTTTTGAGATTGTTTTCAATTTCAAATTCCATTTCTATGGCAAAGTGTCAATTGAGGACAAGAGAAAAGTAAAATTTACCCCATCGTATATGTTGGAAAACCAAGAGGAATTATCCAAGGGAATAAGAAAAGAAAAGATGTAGGACATAGGACAGTTAACACCTGAAGAATGGTAGGGAAGGGATGGGAATCACAAGGTGGCAGGGATGTAAGAGAGAGTGGAGAACTGAGAACAATCAAAATGTATTATATACATATATAATATTAAAAAGAGAGACTGTCAGGCAATTAATGTGAAGGTGAGACCCAACATAATAACAGATGTGAAAAAATACTTACAGTAGACCAGAATTCTAGAATGAAGCAGGACATAGACTCAAAGGGCACAGATTCAGGGAGTGGGGGATGAATACACTAAACAAATGCCCAAACATCTGGGGAAAGTATATTGATGTATGTATGACCACTGTGAGAGAAAAGCTGGGAAATAACAAAAGTATTCAAACTGTATAGAATAAAAGTAGAAATAAATAAAGGATTCCAGAAAAAAGAAAAATGTATAAGAGAGGAAATGGAATCATGATATATTGTAACTGAACAGTGAACACATTTGCATACTATATTATTATTATTATTATTATTATTATTATTATTATTATTATCTAATTGTTTGAATGAATTGGAAGATTGGAAGGGTATATGGATGGGAGCACATAATTGTTAAATCCTCTTATATCACAAGAGCAAGTTAAGAATAAAGACTAAAACAGATAACACCATAGAGTTATAATTCAGAAATATGGAGGCAACCCCCAGAAGCAGAAACTAACAGAAGGACAGAAAGATACTAAGGGATTGGTGAGACAATTACTGATTTTTCTAAGCTGTGTCCACAAGCATTGCCTTATATAACCCTATATGTACATCATCTTGATAAAAATGTAAACATTACATGAAGAAAGCACAGTATATGTTATTTCATACTACTAAATGCCCTGAGTAGGGCAACTAATTCTGATATACAAAGAAAAAAAATATGGTAATTGTAAGCATATAGTGTACAGGATTATATTCATAACTTTAGACATCAAAATGCAATGACTTCCAAAGCAATGTAATATATCACCATTTCTCTTGGTTGCCTCCAAAATTTGAAAGTCAGACCCAATTGCTGAAGACACTACACACTTAGGGAACATGATGTAGGGGAATCGGGCTAAAACTGATTTGGAAGCCTCCTCCCTGAGGATTAGCTCTCATTAGTATATAGAGGTACTTTGCAAGTTGCCAAGGGAGAAAAGCAGTCAGTGACCCTACCTACTTAAAAAGCCTATGAATCACAACAATAACCATATAATTGAATTTTAGTCCTTCTCATGAAGGAGGGACTTCATGCTTGGTACTGTAAACCTAGCCAATAGCCTTTGGCTGTTGAAACCATAGAACCTAGAGTAGAACCTACTACTACCAATTTCCCAAATCAGTATAATGTCTAGCTACTTTCTAAATACCTATACTCATATCCACAATTTAGTCTTTAGTCTCTCTTCATCAAAGAATGCTCTTTTTTGCAGTAAAGGAGACACTTACAGAAATCCACAACTTGTCCAAATGTAGAAAACAACTGACCCTGGGATGCAAAACCATATTTGATACCTCTATGACACAAGGCTTACAGCACTGTATGTTATATATAAGAGTATTTTATTCATTTCAAATTGGTGTGTGAGGAGTGTATGTGTGTGTGTGTGTGTGTGTGTGTGTGGGTGTGTGTGTGTGTGAAGACATGTGTATCTAATTTGCTCAGTTCCATTTGTTGAAGAAATTTTTTCTTTTTTTCTCCACAGATATGTAATTCTTTTTACATCTTTGTTAATTGTGTGGCTGGACTTGATTGGTCTACATATATGTTTTAATGCCATTAGCATACTGACTTTGTCACTGTGGCTCTGTAGTACTTCTTGAGTTCGGGTATTATGAACACCAAGCACTGCTTTCTGCTTTAGACTGCTTTGGCTATTCAGCATCTTTTATACTTCCATATGAATTTTCATATACTTTTCCTATTTCTCTGAAGAATATCATTGGAATTTTGCTAAGAACAATGTAGGCTAATATTGATGATACAGCCATTTTCATAATATTAATTTTGCCAATCCACAAAAAAGAAGGCCTTTCCTTCTAGTGTCTCCTATAATATTTTCCTTAGTAGTCATACTTTTCTTTATAAGTCTTTCTGCTCCTAGGTTAGCTGTATTCCAAGATGTATATTTAAGATACTAGGAATAAAATTTTCTTCTTTGTTTCTTTCCAAGCAAGTTAACTATTAGCATATAAACCTACTGGATTTTGCATTTTTGCTTTGATTTTTTACCTGGTACTTTGCTGAAAGTGTTCATTAGGTCTAAGAATTTTCTAGTGATGTCTCCAGTCATTAAGCAGAGGTTTATATAATCCCACGAGAGAGATAATTTAACTTCTTCTTTTCCTATTTGTGTCCCTTTTCTTTCTCCTCTTTTCTGTAGCTTAGACTGTGAGCATTATGCTGAATAAGGGCAGAGAATGGGAACATTTGCCTTGGTCCTAATTTTAAAGGAAACACATTCAACTTTTCCTTATTGATTATAATGTTTACCATAGGTTTGTCCTATGTAGGGTTTATTGTGTCGAAGTGGGTTCTATTTATTCCTAATTCCTTCAGTGCTTTTATCATCAAAGAATGTTGAGCTACATAAAAAAGCCTTTCATGCATCTAGTTTGATGATCATGTGATTTCTCACCTTAATTCTATCTCTGTGCTGTATTACATCTATTAAATTACATCCTTATAAGGAAATTAAATTGCCCATGGTGCACAATCCTAATGTGTTCATGAATTCTATTGAGAATTTTTGTGTCAATGTTCATTGAGGAATTTGGTTTATGACTTTATTTTTTGTTGTGTCCTTATCTGACTTTGATATCAAGGTAATGCTGGCTTCTTAGGATGAGTTTGTTAGCTTTTCTTCCCTTGAAGAGCATTGATGTTAGCTCTTCTACAAAAAAAAAATGGTAGAATTAAGAAATGATTTAATTCATCAGGACTTTCTTTAATGGGAGACTTTCTTATGAATCTGCTTAAATTGTTTATATTTTCCTGAATTAGTTCTGGTCATTTGTAAAAACAAATAATTAACCCATTTTTAGATTTCACAATTTGTAAAAATAGAAATTTTCAGAGATTTTACTAATGACTTTCTGGATTTTCTTAGAATCTTTATCAAATTCACTTTTTCATCTCTAGTGGTATTGATTTTGGGCTTCTCTCTCATTTGGTTAGATTGGCTATGGGTTTATCAATCTTGTTTAATTTTTCAAAGAACTGACATTTAAGTTAATTCTACTTACTGTCTTTTTATATTCCATTTACTTAATCTATGACCTGATCTTTCTCACACTCTCTCTCCCTCTCTCCCTTCTCTCTCTTTCTCTCCCTCTTCTCCCTTCCCAACCCCCTTCTCTGTGTATATGTGTGTGGTCTAGTGTTTTTGGTTTTTCTAAGTTTTTAAGGTCTAAAATTGGGTTATTTTACATTTCTCTGTTTTCTTATGTAAATACCCATAACTGTGAACTTTCCCCTTAAAATTGGCTATTCTCCAAATCCTACTTTGATTTTTATTTGATTGTAGTAAATATCTTTTCTGATTTCTATGTTCATCAATTATTAGAGAAATACAATGAGAAAACAGTAGTTTGACATTTTGTCATTGTATGATCAAGTATTCTTCAAGAAACCCCTCTTATGAGAGAGTACACTTCTAGACATATTTAGTGCTGCGATTTTGAAATCAATGTACAAAGAAGATGCCATGCAACAAAGTGGAGATATTTTATCAGGGGAAAGTGAATGAGAATAGGAAGGAGGGGAGAGTAGAGACCAGCCTCTGGAGACAAGAGCAGCAGAAGAGAAGAGAGAAGAAAAAGTCAGAGAGAGAGAGAGAGAGAGAGAGAGAGAGAGAGAGAGAGAGAGAGAGAGAGAGAGGGGTGGGAAGTGGGCAGAGCCCTTTTAAATGGTATGCATGTAGTGAATGTGCACAGGTGGTACTCTCAGTGGCTGCAGCTGAGGTCATATCCAGTCAGATCCCCAATGACAGGCCAGTACAGGTGCCTGAATACTAACATCTAACATCTAGTACATGTGAAGCTATTCCCCAATGCTTGTTTTAGAGAGTTAGTAAACATAGCAATGACTACCTCCCACACATATAGTCACATACCTATACTACACAGTTCTCTTGTTCTGGTTGGATTTCCTATTACTAAGATAAATAGCATGACCAAAGCAACTCAGAGAAGAAAAAGGTTTAATTCATCATACATGACAGTCCATCATGAGAAAAGACAGGGAAAGGGCTCAATATACAAACTTGAATTCAAGAACTAAAGCAAACAAAAACAAAAAATAAGCAAAAAAGAGAGAAAAGGAAGGAAGGAAGGAAGGAAGGAAGGAACGAAGGAAGGAAGGAAGGAAGGAAGGAAGGAAGGAAGGAAGGAAGGAAGGAAGGAAGGAAGGAAGGAAGGAAGGAAGGAAGACAGGCAGGCAGACAGACAGGCAGACAGAACTAAAGCAGAGGCCACAGAAGAACACTTCTTACTGACTTGCTCCTTATGGCTTGCTCAGTCTGCTTTCTTATACAGTGCATAAAATCTGCCCAGATATGTAACTGCCCTCAGTGAGCTGGGCCCACTCACATCAGTCATTAAGAAAATACTTCCACAGATTTTTACAGGTGGATCTGATTGAGCCAATCCCTCAATTAGCATTTCCTTTATTCAGATGACTCTAGCTTGTGTCAAATTGGAAAAAAAGTTCCTAAAATGAAACTTTAGGACAAGGTTTGCCAATGTGTTGAGAACTCAGAGAACATGTTTGCTTCTAAACCAAGTAATTGTTGATCTCAAGTGCATGGCTCTATTTTATTAAATTATTAATATAATTTAAAAATGTTACATGTCTATCCCAGTTTCCTCCCCCTCCCTCCCTGTTACCCTCTTTCCCCTGTGTCATGCACCCTGGCCAGTGCATGGCTCTTTCGCAGTGTATGGTGAACAGTGGCTCTAAAGATTATAACTGTTCCATAACTCATGTGAGGAGCTATAGTCAGAGTCCTCAACCCATAAACCTGGGTATTTCATAAGTTTCTAACATTTTGAAGCTGCTTGTGTTTCTACAGAATGATCTAGCCTTCCCTGAATGACTCCGCTCTCTAATGTGCAAGTTGCAGGTGAAAATAGTTAATAATTGTTGTTTATCTAGAACATGCTTGGCCACAAAGAACAGAATAGTAGTGTCAGGTGATATTTAATAATCCCTTAAATCCAGACTAATCTTGATGATATGTAATAGAAAAAGAAAACCACAAATGGGAAAAATAGGTTAGTATTACAAAAAAAAACTGAAAAAAAATCCCTAAAACCAGTGTTTGTTTTTGTTACTTTTTTCTTTTTTTAGTTAATATCCAATATCAAGGCATGGAAGCCATCTTCATCTGAGATCTAAGAGATATGACTAATGACCAAGGTCAAAAGAGAGGTCATACAAGGTCAGATATGTCAAAGACAATCAGAAAAAAAAAACCAAAAACCATGGCTGGGTTAAAAATTACTGGTTTTACATTGCTATTATATCAAATAACCAACATAAATTTATTATCTTATAGATCTTTCAATATATATTGGATATGCTTCTCACTGTCTAAAACTAAGGCATTATCAGGATAATAGGGTTCTAGAGTCTCTAAGGAATATACACTTCCTTGTCTCTTCCAGTTTCTATAGCCTGACAGCATTACTCAGCCCACAAAGCCCTTTCACAAAGCAAGTGAAGCAACATCTCTCTGTCCCCTGTTGACTTCTGAAATCTCTTCCTCTAACTACAGCTGGGAAGTCTGCTCCACTTTTACATCAAGCCCATCGAGTTAACCTAGGATAAAAAAATCCCTATTTGAAGGTTCATAACTCTTTTTAACTACATAAAGTGTTTTCAATGATGAGTACCATTAATCTTCCTACCACCACAGCCAAGCATTAAAAATGAGCAAATATGGCCAAATTATACATAAGTGCAGTAGAAAAACAGGAGAATGTCTTAATTCTAACATATTCTGACCTATAGAAGGCTCCGACCCTGATAATCTGAACATGTACTTGTTTTTTTGTTTTTTCAGAATTTCTTTCATGAGATAAAGGAGTGAGTGTACCAGCAAATAGATACATGATAGAAAGTGTAAGAATCTTACATAAGATGTAAGAAACTGTTTCAAAGATTTGCTTTAACAATAACTTTTGGCCAGGTATTTTTCTGAAAATAAAAAGAAAGAAAGAAAAGAAAAAAGAATTGGTATATGTTGTCCTAGAAGAATGCAACTATTTTGCATGACTTTTTGCCTATTAAGAAATCTAAATAGGTAAAGCCCCATGCTCTGCCTGTTAGATGACTATTTAAAATGGAAAGCTTTAGGTCTTTTTCTGTGTGGGTGTACTGCTTATTAATTCCCTGACTCAATGTGCTCCAGCAAGAATTGAAGAATATTCACAACCTTTATAAGAAACACCCAGAAAAATCTCTTCTTGGCTTTTTCAAAATAGTGGCAATGGCTGTAATCCAAAGCACAAACAAAAACTCATATGGAAGTAACAAACACACTTAAAATAAAACTTATATTATTCCCCAGTCCAAAGAACTTTTTAGTCTAGGACCCCATGGTTTATTTACACTACTGAGCAACTCTACCCAGTGAATAGAATAGAGATGACTACAAAAAAAAACTGCATTTACATAAGATAATGATTCCCATATATGGATAATAGATGTACAAAAAAACTGCATTTACATAAGATAATGATTCCCATATATAGATAATAGATGTGCAGGCCAAGACGCTTGGCAATTCCTTTTTGGAAATCGACTTTAATGAGATTGTGATAAGTGAAGTGCACACATAGTCAGTTTCATGATAACCCAGACATTTATATACTCATCTCACAAGCCATTCATTCTCCATTGCCAACACATTATACCAACATATAATAATGGGCAAGCTGCCACAAGTTGGATTTGCTAAAACTAACTTACAGTATAAATAGAAGCCAGAGTAGCAAGCCCTACTAATTCAATGTGAGAGTTGAAGAGAACGACACAAGTCTTAATCCCCTTGACTGGTAAATCTTGATCTAGGGGCTTGATAAACTATGATACACAAGAAAGCAAAAAGAATCAATTTGGTCTGCCACTAGAATTATAGGTTCTTCTGGACCTTTATGTTGAGTTGAGACTTCAACTAATAGATACTATCTCTATAATTTTATTTCTCTACCTCATTCTGATGTTGAGGTTACATCAATCTGTACCATTCAACATTAGGAATTAAATCTTTTTGGTGCCAGTCACTCCCCTTCAATATAAGATATGGGGGTAGAGAGGAATTTCCAAATGATCCCCAATGTGTCCCATAGAACATCATCATTATCCAGGGGTAATAGAAAATTTTATGTTTCTCTCAATGAAGTGCATATTATAGTTGGCTAAGTCCGTCTCATCTTCAGTCCCTAAACTCTTGCTTATTACCAACCATATAAAAGGAGAAATTTTAAATTTATGAGTAAATCCACTCACAGTGGTTTCACCAATTTCCAGACTCTCTTAAAATACCCATATTTATGAACTAAAGGGATGTCTCAAATACTCACTATTTACTATTTTTAGGCTGTGTCTGTAATTTGTTTGCCATGAAAAAGAAAAAAGTAAAGTATATTCAGGGATTTTTAAAATGTGTAGCATGCAGAGGCTCAAAAGAAAACAAATCAGCAAGTATGTATTAGAGTGGTTGATGTTGTGCTAATGTTTTGACTTTACCCAGTTTCTTGATTTTAAGGAGTTCATGGACTCCATCACCTTGCCAGTTAAGAATTTTATCATCTTCAAAATAGACTAAAGGGAGGATATACAAATTAAGATAAAACTAGTTTCAATTATGCAATGATATCATCAGAAGTGTCCCCACCAATAAGAACAGTCATGGTACAGTCACAGAGAAATGGGGAGTAGAGGGGTTCCTCTAATCCTCAGTATGTTCCTACTGTCTAGATGAAATCCCAGTACCCACCTGAATCTGTACAAGTTCATCCAAACATCAGATAAAAATGAAATTCTGAAAGGATATAAAAATAAAAGGCC
Source organism: Cricetiscus sungorus (assembly GCA_030556225.1). Lineage (NCBI taxonomy): Eukaryota > Metazoa > Chordata > Mammalia > Rodentia > Cricetidae > Cricetiscus > Cricetiscus sungorus. The sequence continues at coordinate 34,452,110 of JANBXA010000651.1, read as the reverse complement.
AATTGAATTGAAAACTTAATAAACTATGAAAATTCTACTGCAGAGGGTAAACAAATTGGAAAAAATGACACCAACTCCTTTAATTGAATCGAATAGGGACAAAACTAGGGTTTCATGGTATCTACCTATGTTTTCCCACAACCATTGACTTAATTAATTTAAACAGCACACACACTAATTATTCATTAAGGAAAGGCTAGAATGCTACAATTTAAATAATTCTCATATTTCAAATAGGCCCCAAGACAGCACATGGAAAATCGGAACACTATTTCCTTTCTGTCTGAAAGATTTTGCCCATTCCACTTCTGATAAACAACTGCAGCAACAGCAGCATCCCTGAGCTACTCTCCTGTACCCCCATTGCACTGCCCCATGTGAGAATTCCCATGCAGAAAGATACTAAAGAATCAGAAAAGGTTGTGAATAATCCAGATGGGACTTGTTACAGAGAAAGTAAGATCTAGAGAAAGGTTCAAAATCCTTAATAAAACTCTAGTAGTTTTATTAATGCTGTAATTCAGTCCAAAGTGAAAATGGAAATCGGGACTAAAGATGTAATTGGGTGGTAGAGAGCTTGCCTAACATGTTCAGGGCCTTGATTTTAACAGTAATTATCATAAAAGGGGAGTGATATTCTTAATCAAATTACTAAAAGAGTCCAACACTGGGAAAAGGGGAGAGTTTACAATGAGAATAGAATAGCTTCTATAATCATTAAGGCAGATTTATTTGTCTATCAAATACATCTGGCACAGTGGAGGGTGCTTTTCAGAGCACAGGCATCTATAAGGTGCAGTTATATTTCTCTCGACTGAATGAAGAGTACCATGTGATTCCAAGAAAATGAGTTAAAAGGCTTAGGGGTACTTCTGCCAAGCTGTGAAATTCAGAAAGGCAATGTTCCTGGTATAACCTCACCTTTTAGGAATCTGAACCTAGAATACAGATGAGGTTTACCACTTACATGTATCCCCTTGTAGCAAACCTTGGAGTAATGGATTATAAACCCTAATCAAATGCCTAAAATCAAGCCTGTATATCACTGAATGTTGTGTGACACCATAGCCATGCAGTTGGTAGGGTATCCATAGACCAGATATACACAGTGTGCACATATATGATGAAAGAAAGAATTCTTAGAGGGTGTTTGGCTAGTCGCCTTTATTTTATAGAAATAGAAACTAATTTCAAGCATGGTAAAACCTCTGTCACCATGTTTTCATGGGTTATCTGAAGCTCAAATTGTCTATCTTGTTATCAGGTGCTGTTTACAAATCCAGTGGGAGTTTGAGGAAGTCATCTGTGGGATCTCCCCAATTCAGTCAGCTCTACTCTCTGAGCCAACAAGAAAACAGTGACTCATAAAATCCAACAGCCTGTAGGAATAAAGGAGAGATATGCTTTTCCTCTGTGCAGCAAATGCATTGTCAACCTTTGTAAATAAAGCCCTATCTTAAATATCCAGGAAAGTTGAAGTTTAAGGCCTTACTGACCAGATTCACATTTGTTGATGCTTAGCGCAGACTTGTGACTGACAGGTCACATGATAGAAAGTAAATTTCTGCCCGCTGTACTTGAAACTGCCAGATTCGCTTCAAGTAAAAACACCTGTCTGATATTCTAGCTTATACCAAACACCAATCTCATCTGCATTTTTAAGCACTTAGGAGTGACAGGAGAAGTTATCAGAGCTTGAAATCCACCCAGGGAAATATATACAAATAGCTGAAAGTCAGCTATGTGAGAACACAGATGTGAATATGCAACTTTTACAGCCAGATTCCATCGTTTTCCAACCAGAAACCCTTGAAAACTAAAGGATCTGGTACATGTTGGAGGGTAACTTAAAACTACAACAAAGAAGTTGGTCAATTCTGACACATGGAGTAGACACCGCTGTTATAATTAATGTTACATAGGCAGGATCCTGGTTATGCCCCAGAGAAGTCTCACTTTCCATCTCCTTCTACACAGGGCACTATAAGTACATAGAGCTGTTTCTGACACCTTGCTCAGGCCTCCATAGCTGAAAAACACAGCTATTTGATTTTCTCTCTAAGTATGCAGTGTCTCAGGACGTGTAGGTAAGAATTCATCTGTAAAATTACAATAACAAATCTATATTCAAAGAAGAATAAAGCCCTGGTAACTCTTCAAAAGTCTTCGGTAACTCTTTACGGTCTACAAAGTAGTTCAAACAAATGATGTAACATCTGAGGCCTTCCCCCCAATGATCTCATCACCCCCTTTACACTTCTTAAACTCATTGTTCTATCCACAGCCGTGCTCTAAAATCCCGATAGCTAATTTACTGCATTCTCAATATTCCTATTCCTTCTTTCAGATTATAACACCTCCCTCTTGTCTGGAAAGCGCAACTGTTCAACTCCATTTTTCCAAATGCTACTCATTGAGGTTTAGCTCCAATGCTGCCTTGTCCCTGAAGTCTCTACTACTCAACTGCCAGGATTGTATGTTTTCTCTTCTCTGTAACAAACAAAAACAAAAAACAAAAAACCTACACTCCCATTTTCCTTTGCTTTAAATCCCTCACACTGCCAGATGTCCATTCTTGATATATCCGTGTGTGTGTGTGTGTGTGTGTGTGTGTGTGTGCACCCGCACACACGTGCACTCACACATTTGATTAACCATAATTAGCCTCACACACAACACATCAAAAAAAGGCTTCTTCTATTCACCAAGGATTTGGAAATAAGGTGATCACGTGTAGCTGTTAGTATGTCCACGTGATAGCAATTTCTGGGCATTTAGCATGTTGTCCCTGGCTTCTTCACCAAAGAGCCCATTTCAAGCCTCAGTCCCTTTGGAAGGATTCTAGGAAAAGTGCTCTGAGAGTCTGCACTAAGATTGGTTCCTGGATTCAAGACTTGTTGTCCAAATCTGCTACTGAATCAGATTCGGGCAAGTGTGAACTGGAGAAATGAACTAATCGTTGGCACCATGCAAACAAAACGAAAGGAGTGTCTTTGCTGTGTTGGCTGGGTATTCAGGTTCAAAATAATGGGGTTAAGGAAGACAAAAAGGGAAAGAAAACTCCAGCCTGCAGCTGTACATTGCCTTCTCTTCAGATGTGTTTTTCTAGTCACACACCACCCCCCTCCACCACCACTTTATTTCTCACAACTATGCCATGGAACTGGAATGTGTGAGGGGCATTAAAGGATTACTTTCTATAATCCTGTGCGAATATTTGCTAATACATTTTATCACCTAGACCCTCCTCTAGTGCCCCTTTTGTTTGCTCGGAATACATTTCCTTACTAAATTAAAGGCTCCTAAGAAGTGATGCCATGCCTGTAAAATCATTTTTGGTTTCATGGTTCAGCCCCAGAACAGACCATGTAGTCTTCATTCTAGTTCTGGAAACAAACGTTTTTCATTTTATATATTTGGTTTAATGAATCTGGACACATCCTTAAAAGATACAGGGTTTAGGGAGAAAGGCTGAAATCGTGAAAGGAAAGAGAGGAAACAACTCAACAGCAGTGGACAAAAGAATTCATGTGAAAGTTTAGCTTTCTCACTCTTTATTCTTTAAACGGACAAATACTGCTCATGGTCAGCATGGCTGTGGTCATTAGAATAATTTATTCAGCTAATCCAGGTGATGTTTATGGAGCATTTAAGTTTTGCCAGCTACCAACCAGTAGATACAGCTTGTTGCAGCCAAAGGGTTTCCTAAATAAAGCTGAATAGGAGGTACAAACTGGAACTAAAAAAGTATAAATATCAAGGCAAGCAAGCAATGTGACAAACTTGATGGATGAAATTAAATACCTGATTTGGTGTCAAATTTGCATTTTGAGAATTAAAGTTGTTTTCTTTTCATCAACCCTCGATCGTCCTTTCTTTGAAACGCATCACATGCTCTTGTTGACTTCCAAGCATATCCAGTTCAGCTGAACTTGGAATTCTTACAAAGGAATCCTCAGTTGAGGCTTTGGGCTCTCCAGGCAGACAGATGGGAATAAGTCTGTGAAAACCTAAGTCCAGTGTAAACTTAGCACATGTGGTGGCAGGTATTATTATTATCCCAGTGGCACGCACTGGCATTTTCTTAATAGATTCTTTTAAAAATTCTTTTTTACACTATGGACCTTTACTAGGTTCTTAATGGAGAGGAGATTTTTGTCACTCAGAATCATATGGTTAAGTCCAAAGCCATTTTTTTTTGGGGGGGTGTTGTTTTGTTTTGTTTACACACCCGGGGGAGAAAGACTGCAGGGCTAGTGGTCCAGGGGCATCCTGTGAGGAGAGGCTGAGGGAGGGCACTTCTGAACACAATACAACTCCCTGGAGAGGTCCTCAGAAGCATAAGCAGGCTCCCAGTGCATGGAGGAATGCAGGGATTTGAAAACTCAGTAACTATGGCTTAGCCCCTTGCTAGCTTTATCTCACTAGAAAACAGCACAGCATGAGACAGATCCTTTCTCGTGGAACGCGGGTGGAAACTGGAAGCGTATATGTGTGTAGGTTCTCCCAGTCTACCTATCAGATCGCTCTTCTCCCTGGTCCCTCTTAGCCCTCCGTCTAAATCTCAAGTTCCCTTTTACATACGTTGATTCCTTTGGTGGCAAAAATCGAGCTTGGGCTGGGAAGTGAGTCACCGCTCAGCAGAGAACGGACCTTGTTTTTCTTTCTCTGAATACATTTCTTAATAACTTCAGCATGACCCTTCGCACTTGTTGGTTAAATCCTCTAAATGCCTACAACAAACGGAGTAAGAGATATGACCCCCGTATGTTTTCCAATGACTAGCTAGGAGACTTTAAAAAGGCGGGGGGGGGGGGAGACTGAAAATAACCAGAGGACAGCGAGCCCTGGCATCCTATGTTACATAAGCAGATGTTGACGACGGGAGAGCTGGTGCGGAGCTGTCTCCACAGATGGACCTCACAGCTGCGCCAGTCTCGGGAGCGGCCTGGATGTTGCACGCTCAGAACTTTCTGTAGAAGGAGCCTGGCAGGAGAGGAGGGGTGGGCCTGGCTGCAGCAGCCAGCTCCCAGGAGCTGGGCGCCCGGGGCTCCCGGGGCTGATCCCCGCCCACCTCTGTCTGGGCGCATCCGGCCCGTCTACCCCCCCCCCCATCTTCCTCGCCTCTGCCTCCCTTCGGAACCTTTCAGTTCTCTTGCACAGTTACTTGGCTTTTGGATCACAGGGAAAACACCTTAATTGGTGACAGTCGCCCACGGTTCCTCTCCCCGCCAAAAATGTCACGCACACCCGGAAAACAATCCAGACTCATCCCAGCTTCCAGAATCAGATTCCCATCTCCTCTCTTCTACTGCTACTTTGGCTCCCAGTCCCCAAACCCCATTCATCTCCTCCCCAACCTTTCCCTTCTGTGATCTCTTCCATTCTCTACTTCTCTCCCACCTCCGTTTCCACTCCTGTCTCCGCCCTCCCACGTCCCTGGCTCTTCCCCACCCTCCCACACCCCCCCCCCAAGCTCCGGGTTCTAGCCTGTCTGCCCCTCCCCAGACAAGTGTCCGGCTCTACAGGGACAGCGGGCCCGCCGGCGGCCGCCAGGCTCAATCCCTGCCCACCTACTGTGAGGAGCAGCTCCGCCCACCTGTCCATAAAAGCCAAGTGCAAGTTACCCGCAGAGCGCAGAGAATCAGAGACCTTCCTCGGTCCTCTCCGTGGGAGCCCGAGTCCCTGACTCCCAGATCTTAGGCACTCAAGGTAAGATCACCCTTCTTGGAGCAGCTGACCGACAGGGGCCTGCTGCCTGGAGTGAGTCGCTTCTGGTCAACACGCTAAAACCTGATTCATAAGGATGCTGGGATGAACAGTGAGTTTCTTAACTGGCAACTGGTTTAAAAACAAACTTCTGTTTGAACAGTAAAATGAAAATTCCTCTTTGGCAGAAACAACCGCATTTCTATTACAAAAATCTTTTCTCTTTTTTAAGTCACCCCCCTTCCTCTGCCTCCCCAATCTGCCTGTTGCTGGGGTTAAATGTATCTATTTGCGGTGTTATGCTTGTGTTTTTAATTGTAAATATTTCACATGTCAGTAGAGTCAGGGAAAACTGTCCCAGTGTCAAAAACGCACTTTAAAGGAGTACAATTTGTTCTCTAAAAATAGCACAGCCAAAAGGTCTGCTGACGCTTTTGTGATGTTTTCCAAACCCCCATGACAGCTTCTGTGGGTCCTTCAAGAAGTATCTTTTCAGGTTTAACTGCTTGGTAAAAAAAAAGAATGATGTGAAGCGATCTATGCCCTTTCCCTGGGGGCAGTAGTCAGGTGGCTGATAGATAGGAAAGAACAAATCCCAGTTTACAAGCCAGGACAGGATGAGGCACTGCTGGGCTACCTTTCCACTCCATCCCAAAGTGAGACATGTGTTGAGACTAAGAAAGTATATTGTAGAACTTTTTGATGGCTATGCACACCTCAAACGTAAAGTGTTTCAATATGTTTCTCAAAGAAGCATGCAAGCCAGATTACACAGTTCTTCCATGTGTAACAGACTGATGTATAGAGAGATGAGCCAGACAGACCTCGGATGAAGGTTTTCACCCTTACCATGCCCTCTACCCTCCTCTAGCAAATGAAAATGTGCTTGCTGACTGACTCCCCAGGAATTCTCCAGTGGGGAGAAGACCCTGGGTTTGTGGTGGAGGTGGTGGGTAGGTGGGCTGGGTGGGAATTGATCTGTTCTTCTTCCAGAGTGCTGTGCACCTGTGGGAGGAAAGAACAAACCCATCAGCTGCTTCTGTAAAAACCAGCCTCTTGGGCCATGAAGTTTGCCACCACACTCTGTGGTTTTTGTGGGATGAAACGCTGTCATGTGGAGAAAAGCCCTCTTCCAGTGTTCCATCTGGGGAACTACAGAAGGCTGCACTACAGAAGCCTGAGCTGGGCTGCCAGTCAGGAAACCAACCCGCTACTTTAGCTCTTAAGGTTCTTAAAGGGAGAGAACTGTTTATGTTTTCACATCTGCTGGTTGTGTTTGTTGTTTCACATGGGAAGGAAAATTTCACTACAGTTATGAAAATGTCTCCCTACAAAAGAAACTGAAATAAACTAGACACACAACTTGGGTCTTTCACAACATTCTCCTTATCTTTCAGATATCAAAAGAAATAACAAAAAATATTTAAAACTGTTTAGGACGAAAGGGATTCAATACAATCATTTAAATGAAAGAGTTACATATGGAGTGTTCTGTCATGTTACAGTCCCCACCCCAGTGGAAAATTATTGCAAAGAGTGTGGTTTCCTTTAAGAAAATGATATAAAATTACTATTGGCCAAGATAATATGTGACCTGTGCACATTAAAAATACCTTTATTGCCAGCCACACTGCAGTCTACTTGCTTTATATGTAACTTGAGTAATCAGCCATGACAAGAAAAGGGTATGAGACAAGGCCAAACTAAGTATTTGGTATATTCAAGTTAGTTCCTCCTTTGAGGTGGTACTTGACTCATGCCCAGCACCATCAGCATAAAAAGATACTGCTTTCCTCCTCTGATCTCATTCATCAAAGTTATCTGTTCTGAGGGGCAAAAGTTTGCATTACAGGACTCCGTTAAAGCTATATTTGAGGGTTACAATTGTTTCCTGAAGGTTTGCATCTGCTCTTCCTGACAGTCTGGGCAGACCAATTATGAACAGTTGAACAGTAACCGCCTTCCCTATGTGCCATGAACTAAGTAGGTGAGATCATCTTAGACTGTTCATGATCTAACCTTCCCAGGGGGCATCACCAGTCAAAGGGATTCTTTCCAGAGGGTACTTACCAAGTAAACCAGCAGTTCCTTATGAATTTAGAAAAAAAAAATCAGTGGTGAGATATCATTTAGTTATCCTAATATTACCCCTCTGCACACAGTGTCAAAGAATAACCCGTGTCTCCTCTTTCTCTGTGTGGACATACTCAGCCCAAGCCATTGCAGTAGGCTATAGATAGTTCCTTAAAAGGAAACAGGAGTGGGTGCTTCCTTGACCAGAGACACCCAAAAGGTGCCCTTCAGATTTTGAGGACCTGTCACACTTGGAGAAACATGCATTTTAGATATCTGTTTATGAATAAATAAAACATTGACATGATCATAAAGTATATGTTACTTTAGTTATATTTCAAAAGAGAATAATAAAGGACAAGAAAACAAAATCAACCAAAATAGAGGGGAAACTGACAGAATCACAGACATCCACTAAGAGGATAGAATGGTCTAGAGCTGCTATCAAACATGACCTCTAATTAGGCACAGTTTCAGAGTTAGAAGAAGAGCAGAAGTGTATGCTCTTGAGCTTCTGCTTCAAGTGCCTTTTCTAGTCAATAAGAGCACTGCCATTAATAACTTAAGAGCCATCTCTGCCATCTCTCTCATGAGACTACCTTCTCCTTCAGAAGACAACAGCATGATTCCAAAATCTGAAATGATTTCATTGCCTGCTCAACCTCACAGAAACATGCCAGTTCTGGTTTCTAAAGCTGTGTTGTGCATATCAAACACCATATTTTTATCTTCTGTTGGGAACATCTACAAAATAAACCCTGACTCCCCTGAAGGAGACAGGGTTCTGTGAGTATTTTCAAGTTAGGGGTCTCATTTACTCCACTTCCTTGGTGTGACAACTTAAAGAATGACTTAGACTTCCAGTCTCTGCTTCTCCATAACTCAGTGGAAAGTATCTCACTATGTGTTTCCACACTTATACATGTGTATGATTTAAAGAAGCTACAGACAGGTCTTGAAGTTCAGAGCAGCCTTGCAAAATGAACAGTTTAACTGTGGAATAAAAGTAGAGGATCAGAAGAGTTAAAAGGACAGTAAATGCCTTTGGAATTTAGAGAATCTTCCTCTTAGCATTGTGCTAGGGGATCTTTCACTACTTAAGGTGTCTAGTTGGGGGATGGGAGGGGGAACTGCTCACAAGTTGTTACCAAATACTAAGGACACAGTTTGAAGCAGACACCTACAGCTAGACACTAGCCGAACTCCTGGAATCCAGTTGCAGAGAAGGAGGAGTGATGAGCAAAGGGGTCAAAACCAGGCTGGAGAAACCCACAAAATCAGCTGACCTGAACAAGGGGGAGCTCATGCACCCCAGTCTGATAGCTAGGAGACCAGCATAGGACTGAGCCAGACCCCCTGAATGTGGGTGTTAGTTAGGACGACTGGGCAGTCTATGGGTCCTCTAGTAATGGTTCAGTATTTGTCCCTAGTGTATAAGTGGACTTTGGGAGCCCATCCCACATAGAGGGATTCTTTCCCAGCCTAGACACATGGGGAAGGGCCTAGGCTCTGCCTCAAATGATATGACAGACTTTGAAGACTCCCCATGGAAGGCCTCATCCTCCGTGGAGAGTAGAGGGGGGGTGGGCTGGGGTTTGGTGGGTGATAGGGAAGCATGGGAGGGTGACAGAACTGTGATTGATACATTAAAACAACCTTGTTTCAAACTTAAATTTAAAAAAAAAAGGAAAAAAACTTTTTAAAAGATTTCCTAATTAACTGAAGTTTTCATCCCACAGTTCTAAAGCAGAGCTTTGCTTGTCCCCCTTCCCTTTTTGGAGAGATGAGGAGGGGTGAAGAGTAAGGAAGAGAGTTAGCCACAGTTCAGTACCAGGAGAGAAGCTTTACTTCAGAGACTGCAGCTTGGCTTTCAGGACTGTGCTAAGGCAGGAGGCTCCATATTGGAGCTGAAAGGGGTCCCTGGAGTCTGTAAGCCTTGTGTAACCCAATCCAGGAATCCATTGACACTGCCATCAGATCAAACTGAAGTAAATACAACCAAAAATATCCCCCCAGACTAATTACAGTGCCATCACCTAAAATAGTTAAGTACTGATGTCTCAGTTGACATGGGTGCTGACGAAGCTACTTATAGAAAGTGTCGAAATACACGTGATGATGATTTTCAAGGTCCTCTGTTTACCCAGAGATTTACCCAGGGCTCACTTCCATTGTTCCTTCCTGGAAAACAAAAGCTGCCATCTGTCCATGCAGCTTCCTCAGGGGTCTGCAGCTGAAGTCACCATCCCTGGATGCCACTGGCATAGTTTCTTTGGTGGAAGAAGCTTTTGGAGTAGCGCTCATTCTTGTGTTTTCTCATTACTGTGAGTCTCTTCATACTTCTTTTAAAGAGACAATAAATATTGACTCCATCAAATCAGGAAATTTCGTAGTTTCCTAAACTTTAATTCATATGCATGTAAGAGAAGCCATCAAGAATTTCTCCTAGCCTCCAGTAAATTATCTGAGGTGACTTTTCTGGGAACTTTTATTTGTCCAGTAAGTTCAAACTTCTAGAAGGTTTTTAAAGGGCCCAGACAAGGTAAAATATAATTCCTGAAAAGGGACTTTGAGCTAATTCTAACTAAAAGTTCATTTTAGATATGGAAAAGTTCAGAAAGGTTGGTGTCATTCACAAGGTCACCCAGATGGATGTAGCACAGCTGGAGGGTAAGTGACCAAACAGCCTAGCCAGTTCAGCATCTTGAATAACTGATGTCTCTGCACATCCAGTGGGAATCTAAGGTGTTTCGAACTGTGCTAAGCAACCTGGAAGAACTTAACATGGGACTCTCAGATGGAAGGGAGTTTTGGGTACAGCTACAGCTTTACTGAAGAATGTTTCTAAGGGATATTAAATAAACCCTATGAAATCTTTGATATTGCTGATCCTAACCTTATGGGAATCTTCATTGTCATTCTCCATGGCAGATTCTGAAATATAATAGCTTGTTGATGAATCTTTGTTGAGTCTGGGAGTGAAAGAAGACAGAAAGAAAAGTTAAGCAGAAAATATCCATTATTTTCTACTCCTATAAAACACCTATAAATAGTCTTAGGTACGCATAGGTACTCCAATGTATCAAGCTTAGGATTCTGTCTTAAATATGAGGTATAGAAGACCTCACTTAACCTCATGGATGCCTGGGATGTCATCTTGCCTGCAGAACTAGGGAATTTTTCCTACTTTTATCTGAGCTCTAGAATTGTATTTCTGTAACATGTTTAAGATTTACTTTCAAATATTGACACGGAGAAAGAAGATTAAGTAATCATTTGCAGTGTATTCTTTCAGTATATTCCTCCCAGAAGTGTTGTCAGTTGGTTCTGTAATTCTTTAAAGAGAGGAAAGGCAAACACACACAACAGGCAATCAGAGAAACCATGGATGCATACTGACGGAAGGATACAGGCCTAAAATGTGTGAAAACAAAAGCAGAGTGAGAAAATAACACAGCCCCAAGAGTACACACTTCCAGTCTGTATGGGAGAGGGGGAAACCCTAGAGCAATTTGGAAAACTGGATTACAGACTCCTGTGGCTGTCTGACCTCTAGGAGATAACCTGTCTATACCAGTATCCTTTAGGTAAAGCACCATTTGAGGGCTGGTCACACTGGTGAGAAGATTTAAAAACCTCTTGTTTACCTTTGGCTTCAACTGGGAAAAGAGCCTGATTTGACCTCACTTTAGACGCAACTCTGACCCAGGGTAGTAACTTAGTGGGTGTCAAGACATCAAAATTTTCTCTGCTGAGATAATAAAATTATTAGTAACACATACTCCGCCAAACAACACTACAAAGACAGAAAAGAACATTCTTGTGTCACTTCCTAGAAACAATTCACACTGAATCAGTGGACAGATGTTACCCCAGATACTTCTTCAGTTAACTGTGAGCATGCCTGGCAACTGTTTGCCTGTCACTGAAAGACCAATTATTTTCTGAAACTGATTTATTGTCTGTTAGAAATCTACAGTCAAAGTTTAAACATTGTACAAACATTCCTTTAAGTCTCTTGAAGACCGCCTCTCTTGAGCACTCCATTGATGTGTTTATGTCACAGGTTATTTAGACATTGGATCATTGACGTACTGAGACTCCAATTAATCATTTCATGTGCTCTAACTGAATAGACCTGGGTGTGGGTGTCAGCTTTTGGAATTTGTTGAGGCGCTTCTCTGGTCCCCTCTGTTAACTAGATAAAACAGCTGTTTTCCTGGAAATATATGTCAGTGGATAACTGAGCTAACTAGTGCTGCTTTTCCAGAATTTTTCTCCCTGACCACAGAGGGGTTAAGTCTCAGCTGCCTTCAGTTCTCCGAGATGATCTCAAATCTTAAGAACTAGGCAAAGAACATGTGGATAGTTTAAAAGGAACACATTTGCAAGCCAATATCCCTTTAATTTTCCATGCCTCCCATTAGCTTATACCCTCTAATAATAGATCTAAACTTGCTTCATAAATTCAAAGGGATAGCTGTACATTACCATATTTTATATAGCTATCTTTTTTGTGTTTGCCCAGTCTTAAAGTCTAGAGTCATGGTGTTAACAGTATCAACCCTAATGTGCTGCCATTGCTTTTTGTTTGTTTGTTTGTTTGTTTGTTTGTTGGGCTGACGTAAAATAAGGAAGAGAAACACTAGATGGAGCTAAGAATGTGTGACTTAGATAGCCAAAATTGGAAGAATGAGAGAAGAAGGAGGGTCTTTGGCAAAATATGCTACTAGATCTTCAACTCCTGCTTTAAAAATGGGGACTACAGTCTCCCAGTTCAATTTTATTACAACCCTTCACCAATCAATGAGTGGGTGAGGGAGTTTTTGACCAGTAGGGGGAGCCAGTATGCTGAAGGTCTTAAAAAGATGTTTGGCCAGGTCTTGACCCCTTTTCTGATCACTTCTCCCTCTCTGCAACTGGATTCCAGGAGTTCGGCTAGTGTTTAGCTGTGGGTGTCTGCTTCTGCTTCCATCAGCTACTAGGTGAGGGCTGTAGGATGGCATATAAGTTAGTTATGAATCTTATTATCAGGGAAGGGCATTTAAGGTGGCCTTTCCACTGTTGGTCAGATTGTTAATTGGGGTCATCCTTGTAGGTCTCTGGACAGTCATGGGAGGGAGGGAAGGAGAGGGAACTGGGATCGATATGGAAAATAAACAAAAATAATAAATATATACTTTTTAAAAAGGTATTTGGCCAGAGGGGACCTTTAGAGTTAAGATTTTTCTGATTTAAAAAAAAAAAAAAAAGCAGTTAAGAAGTTAAGAATGTGCTGTAACCAGTGGCTAGAATGTCCTTTGCATTGTTAGTTTTCTTTTCTCTTTTTTTTTTTTTTTTTAAACCTAATTTAAGCCTCTAAGAATAAATCACTCACTTCTCAGTAATGCCAGAAATGTCCAGGCTTGCAGAAGTTTATTTGAAAGAAAACCAACACAGTCTTAGAAAATGTTCTTTCCAAGGCCACCACCAGCCAAGACTAAATCTAAATGCTCAATTCAGTAATAAACAAACGCCAGCAGCTGATGATCAATGAGAGACAAGCGGAGAGGTGCCATGACTAGATCCACCCCTGCAGCAAGGGAGTTGGAAGAGAAAAGACAAAAATAGGCCAGCCAATCGTCTCCAACCAAGATACCCTCAAAATCACTCCCCTGCATCTGGATCTCCCCAGGGAGCAGCCAAGGTCTTGCCTAGACTGAAGTGGATGCCTTGTTGAACATTTCCATTGCACAGCTGTGGGGAGATGGCTTGTTAAGACTTGAGACACTTGCATAATTCAGAACCCTTTGGGGGATAGAGATCAATTAGGATGCGACGGCAAAGGGGGGTGGGGGGGAGTCCTTGGCACAGCAGAGAGAGACAGCTTGCTTTGTAAAAATTCTGACATCTTCAGGAAAGCAGAATAATCCTTTTGCTAAGTCTGTGTATGATGTCACCAGAGATGAAGCTATGAAACTGGTATGTGTGTGACTTGAGAATTCACCTTTAGTATTTTAATCCCTAAACCACCTTGACTCTCTGGGGCCCACTGCAAACCACGAACTTCTCTGTGCTTTGCTTCATTTATCTTCAAAAGTATTCTTCTCAAACAATCCTACTGTTGTTTAGAGGTTCATGGGGTCTTCCAATGTATTGTAAAGAGTGATACTATGAGACCACGGATTGCTGTTTATTCAGAATGCTGACTGGGTGCCATGGACAGTACCTGGGAATGGCTTGTGACATTTACAGAGAGCCAGTCAACATGAAATAGACTTTCAAGAAAGTGTGTGCTCTTCCAAGATAGAGCAAGAGTATTCTTATTTCTTAGAATACAGAGGAAAATGTCACCTGTATCAAAAAGCCCAACAAGGTCAAGAGTAAGTGGAAAGAGAAAAATGATGAGTAACTAAGTTATAGTTTAAAGGGTTTCAAAAAACCTGTGTATTTACCAAGTGATGTTTGATCACCTGACAAAGGGGGCTCTCACAGGAATGTGATTTTAAAAAATGCATTTTAACTAGAGAAAGATGTGTGGGACTCAATAACTGTTGAGACAGACAGAGAGGCAGCTCAGAGAGTCAGAGCCCCTGACACCAAGCCCGTGTACCTGAGTTCAGACCCCAAGCACCACATGTTAGATGGAAAAAATGAACTCCCACAAGTTGTCTTCTGACCTCTACATGCAGCTTGTGGCATGTACACACACACACACACACACACACACACACACACACACACACACAGAGGAATTAAAATATTTAAAAGTTATAATAAAATATAAAAAACGACTAATATGTTATATAAAATTTGTATCTCTTTTCCTCCACACTTTCTAAAGTGAATTTTAAATAATCGCTACAAGAAACATAAATAGGTATTTAATTGGTTTTTGGCCTTGAGTATTTTCTGCTTTAGAACATCTCATGGCTTTTAGTAGTCTATAGAAGAGTTTGGCAATAGTTTGGCAACCACTTCCTACTTCATTTTTTTAAGATCTGCAGCCATATGATATTTGCAGTTTTATTTGTTGTTGTGTAATATACACTGAGTAGATATTGCTTTAACAAGCCATGAGTAAGGAACCATGCCAGCATGGCAAATTTCTAGGGGAACAAAAGGCATGTAGCATAATGACAACAGCAGAAATGCTACAGTTATTCATGCTCTCACCCTCTTGTACACTGTTTTCCTCTCTCCCTTCTTCCCTCTCTCCCCTTTTCCCTCTTTTCATTCATCCAGCCTCCCTCCTCCTCTAGTTCCCTGCCTTACTATTATTCCTACCAAAACTAAAATCCTGGATATATTGAAATTGTCTCTTCCTTCTCCCTTCATTTTCATTACTCTATATATTGTTACAGAGGCGTGGCCAATGGTGAGTGATGAGCTTCATAACCAAGGCACTTAGATATTTTACATAATTCTGTAAAATAGTTCATTAATTTCTGAGCTGACTGACTTATCTTTTTCATCATCTGAAAAATTAGTAACATTTACCCTCATCATTTGCCTCATACTATCAACAGGGAACTAATTTCAATAATTCAAACATACATGTTGATGTTCAAGTACAACTTACTATATATGGGACTACTGAGTTTATGTAAAACATTCAGACTTGCTACCTTGAAAACCTACTTCTTTTAGGGCTTTAGGAATTCTCTTGCCCCTCACAAAGTTAGCATATAGAGGCCAGTATCCCCAAACCCCCTTTCATCAGGCAGATAAATAACTCATAGTCATCTGAGAGAAAAGAAAGAGCAAGCCCATCATTCACTGTTATAAGAATAGCTATTTCATGGCCAGGCATGATGGTGCAAGCCTTTAATCCCAGCACTCAGGTGGCAGAAGGTGATGGATCTCTGATTTAAAGCCCAGTCTGGTCTACAAATCAAGTTCTAGATATCGAGAGCTACACAAAAGATCCTAAGAAAAAAAGAAAAAGCTCATGCTCTAAGTTATCTGGTCCTGCTACCCTCTGTTCCTCATATCCCAACTTAACTGAGAAGAAAACAGAACTTCTGCTCAGTTAAGCAAGCCAATTTACCCAGTGCCATGCAGTTTGGAAACAGCAGTCAGTATGGCCACGTAGGTCTCACTGCAAAGCCCATCTGGCCTGCTTCTCCTTGTTGCCTCTTAAACCCTGTCCTCAAAGGGAGACAACCCTCTTCACCCTGGGACAGTGCCTCTGACTCATAAAATGACAGGATTCCAGGGGCTCTGTTCCTAGACACTGCTGACTGGCTCTGTTTCTTGTATGAGGACTGTGAGTTTATTTTTATTTTTTGTAATTTTTCTTTAAAAACATGCAGCAATTCCAGAGCCCAAAAAAGTAAGAATTTGTATTTAGAAAGGAAGAAGAGGAGGGGGAAAAACAATGATTTCTTCCTGAGGTAATTTTGGAGAGCGTAATTTTCTCCACTAATTCCCTCCATGTGATTGACCACAGGTCATCTGTAGTCATCACTCTGGTGAGAAGAGCCTAATATGTCACTTATAAGACAATAGAAAGTCATGAGATTGTATGGGAAACACTACAACAAAAGCACTTTCCCATGTTCAATCAACTTGAGTGTGTCCCCAGATCATTTTCCCTGGAGTTACTTTTATAGATAGTGAAAGTCAAGACCACAGAGATGATTCTCTCTGTGACATTTGAGTCATCTAGACAAATGGCCATGGTAGCTTCCCCTGCTGTTCTGCATAAAGATAGAGTGATATAGACGACAGGGTACACCACGCCCTTCCTTCGTGATCCACAAAAGAAACAGGAGACAACACCCAAGATCTTTCCCCATGCTCACACGCTGCTGTACTGAATTTGCTTTTGTTTTTCACCCCCACTTTGTAATTGAAGTGTTCTTTCACTTCATTGGTTAGGATACAGACCAGACATGTCTGCAGCCAGTCTACTCCAGTTGCCCTGTGCTCTTCTCCATGCTCTTTAGTACTATGTGCATAGCCTGGCATGATGGCTCTTTATCAGTTTGCAATGCTGATCCCCATTTATGCATCTGCCTCCTTGTAGAGAATTCATGTCTAATTAATCTCTGCACTCTTGCTGCATGCCACATGAGAGAACTCAAATGTAAGGGAAACAAAGAGTCAGGAAGGAGCAATAAGGTGAGCTGCAAGGTGAGAGTGACAAGGTCCTAAATGGGCATTTTCTATCATTGTACATTGCCCTAAAAAGATGTAATTAGTTGGAGTCTTTGAAACTTTGATATAATCAAAATACTTATAGGCAAGATGGAAACTACTTCCCATCCCACAAACTCCTTGGCAGTGAAGTCTTTCATCTTATTTGTCCTGTTGTCCCACCCTATCCCTCACAAGCGTCTAGCAAGAATTTGAATTAAACCAGATGGTTTGAGGTTTTTTTATTTTTTTTAATATTTCCTTTTGTTTTCTTTACTCAAAAATGTAAAGCTTACATTTTTTTTTTACCTGTCAACATAGTTTTATGATCTTATTAATTAAAGCCTTTTTTTTCTCACATTCATCTTTTGTGGTTCTTGACTGGCAATTACTACAAATGTCCATAACGTGTTTCCTCAGCACAGTTTTGTCAGGGATGTTTGACAGAAGTTCTGCAACGATAGAAATCTTTATCTGATCTGTCCAGTGTAGTAGACACCACTCAGATACAGCTACCACGTGCTTGAAATGAACCTAACCTAGAGGTATTGAATTATCTTTTTATTCTCTACTTTGGTTGTTTTCATTTCATTTTGTTTTGTTTTTTCAACTTGGTACAAGCTAGTGTCATCTGAAAAGAGGAAATCTCAGTTGAAAAAGCATTTCTAAGATATTAGTGTGTAGGACTGTCTGTAGGGGCGTTTTCTTGATTAAAACTTGAAGTGGGAGGTCCCTGTCCATTGTGGGTGGCATCACCATTGGGCAGGTGGCTTTGGAGTGTATAAAACAGCAACCTGAGGAAACCAGGGGGAGCAAGCCGGAAAGCAGCCTTTCTCCAGGGTCTCTGCTTCAGCCCTTGACCCCAGGTTCCAGTCCTGCTTGAATTCCTGTCTCCGTTTCTGTCAATGAATGATGACAGGGAATAGGTAAGCCAAATGAATGTCTGTTTGTTTGTTTTCCAAAGTTGCTTTTGGTCAGAGCTGTCACCACAGTACTAAAAAGCAGACTGGACAATATATCTAACTGTAAATTTAGTAGCCACTTGTGACTAGTGACTAATGTGTCAAACAGACAGAATATTTCACTTTTCATGTCTTCTTATGGCAAGTTGTCTTTCATGGGAATAAGCATGTAGACTTTCATGAGAGTAAACACTATGGAGATAAGAACTAAATGACATGCTTTTTTTTGTTTTCACTTCTAGTGAATAACTGTGACTGGAGTGGTGTCCTTTAAATATTGCTTGATCTCTGTGTCCCTAACTTCCATCAAAGACTCCACTTCTGTAATGTAACAACTTTGTGTCCTACTCAAACAAAGTGACATGTGGAGTGCAGTAAACTGAATGAGGACATTCCAGTGCCCTCTCTTAACTTCTTCTCTTTTCCTTTTGTGGGACAAGGGTAGTTTTAATACCTATTGAGGTATGCAACTACTTCAGTCTTCAGCATGACCCTTTCTAAACAGAACGACTGACCCTGGGTATCTGAAATAAAAACAACCAACAGTCTTGCATTTCTCCACTTTCTGAGACCTCACCACTTCTCGAAGGAAAGGAGTTTCTTTTCACAGATTTTCCCAGAGCCAGCAGGGCAGAGGAGGTAATGTGTCTTTGGAATTTGGCAATGATGTGGCTCTGGCACTTGCTGGCTCACTGAGGGCCCTTCAGGAATCCATCACGCCAACACACCAGCCATGCAATACAAACTCTGTGTTGGGCAAAGCCAAGTGCAGACCGATCGAACTGTCTGGCTGCAGAATGGATTCTGAATTATTAATGAGCCTTTCAGAAACTACATCTAAATGAATCTCTAATAGCAACAACTTATAAAGGTGTTTAATGATATTACATTCTGGCATTCCTATATGTGACTCAGCAAAGAGGGGCAGGGATAAAAGAGCCAGTGGAGAACCAAGCAATCTGCTGTATCTTTTCCATCCAGAGGTCTGTTTATTTGAAATGATTGTGAAAACCTTCAATAAAAACTTTTTCTAAAATAATAAAAGAAAAAATTTACCCTGTTACTGTGAACCAGCTGACATCAAGAAATAATTATGAATGTGTACCCTCCCACCCCGCACTTTATAAAATGTTTACAAATTGTAACATAAGCAAGATGTAGAGGCAATGCTAAAAACAGCAATAACATTCAACTTGTAAACTTTTGACATCAAGCTATAAAAGACCCACCATGTGCTTAAGTCACATTTGAAAACATATAAATAAAATTCTCATCTGCAAACAGGGGCCAGTGGCTAAAGAAACAAGCCTGATTTTTTTTTCCTCAGACAAAATGTGTTAGGGATATTTGGTGTCTTGCATGCATGAAATTAAATTTTTTGCCACCACATCAGCAAGAGTGTTAGAAAGGATCTTAACCTAGGAACTTTTAGATGTGAAGGAAATCAATAAATAGTAATGACAGTAATAGTTGGTCTTTGTAGAGGAAGAATCTATCTGTCATATTTTTTGTGTCTAGTTCTTCATGAGATTTGGGTGAAGAAGCATTTGCCTATTGAACACAAGAGACAGACGACTCTTAGAGACATAAATCACTCCCCATCATTAGTTCTGGGGCTCAAGTAGGAGCTTTGCTCACCTCACCTATGAAGTCTTGCTATTGACCTGGGCTGAGCCTGGCTATTAGATCTATGCTTCAGAGTACCCTGAAAGCACAGAAGAACAGCCATGGTACAGAGAAGACCAGCTACTCTGCAGGGAGGACTAACTGAACTTCAGGGAGGATCAGCTGAAGTGCAGGGAAGCAGAATGTCCAACAGGTGCTCTTTAAGGGTCAAGATTTCACAACTGCAAAGACTTTTCAGAAAGCATAAATTTCTGGATATAGAGGTGCAGACCTCTAATCCCAGCACGAAGGAACCCAGCACGAAGATCTCCAGCTAGAGGTTATCCTAGGATACCATAATGCAAAAGTGGAAAAAAAGAGATACCAGCTAATAAATTTCTTTGGGAGCTGTGAACATCTTTATAATATTAATGCTTCCAATGCATGAACATGGGAAGTCTTTTCATTTTTATCTTCTTCATCAATTTCTTTCAAAAACATTATGCCATTTTCATTGCAGGAGACTCTCATTTCCTTAGTTAAGTTTATTCTAAGTTTTTGGGGAAGTAGATGCTGTTGTGAATGGGATTGTTTTTACTTTTTTTCTCAGCAAATTTGTTAATGTTCTACAGAAACTTATTGTTGGTTGTGGGGAGTCGAGGAAGTACTGAGTGAAAGTGTATTGTTGACTTGGGCACAGACACCTCAAAGATCCAAATGCCTCAGACCCATGGGAACAGCAGAACCTTCTCCACATAGGTCAGGCTCAGAATTAGCAAGCCCTTCTTCTCATGATGTGCAAGCATTGGCAGTATGTGCAATAACCAGAAACTGCAGCCTTTTCCTCCAAAACACTTATATTTTACACATTTACAACGAGACTGCTCCCCTACACAGACATCCTCCCAGTTCTCACTAACTCCACCCACGCTCTCTGTAATAAATGAGCCTAAGTTTCCAGATCCTCTCCTAGTAGATGCCACTCCATCAGAAAATTCACAGCCCACCTGATCCCAGCTATTCTGAATGTGTGTCTGTGTGCCCTCATTCCTTTCAGTGCCTTGCTACCCTATTAAGGTTTCCAGAACCCACACTAGATGGGATGCTACAATTGGTATATAGAAAAAATATAGACTTTGCTGTTATTCTTATATGTTGATTTTTAAAACTATTATTTTAATGAATTTGTTTGTCAGTTATAATAGTCCTCTGGTGAAGTCAGAATACCAAAGCGTATCTGCACACTTATTCTATTATCACGACACTACTCAAAATAACTAAAATAAAAGATAAGCGTGAAGCCTACCAATAAAGGAATGGATAAAGAAAATACATTGAACACACACACACACACACACACACACACACACACACACACGAGTATCATTTAGGCATCAGGAATGATATCCTGTCATTTGTGAAGCAAAGCAAGTCATATATACACAGATAAGCAACATTCTATTTCTCACATGTGAAAACAAACAAAAAGAGATAACCTGAGAGTAGAATACTAATTATTTTGGCTGAGGAAGGTGCCAGGGATAGGAGAAATGAGAGCGGAGAAGGGGTGATTGGATATGATCAGTGTATGCTGTGTGTATATTATGGAAAAAACATACTGAATCCCATTAGCAAATGTAACACCCTCCCTCCCTCCCTCTCTCTCTCCCTCCCTCCCTCCCTCCCTCCCTCCCTCTCTCCTTCCCTCCCTCCCTCCCTCCCTCCCTCTCTCTCTCTCTCTCTCTCTCTCTCTCTCTCTCTCTCTCTCTCTCTCTCTCTCTCTCTCTCTCTCTCTTCCCCTCTTCCTGTCACACACACACACAGCAGCAATAAATCAGTTAGCACACATTGAAGGTTTGTTTATCAGGGATAATTTTTTAGTCTGTCTTCTATACAAGTCATAACTTTTAAAGGGTATGAAACCTGTTTTAAGCCTAGCTGTCAGCCCTCCTTTAATTTAATACCCCCAAAGCATGCCCATTTGTGAGGTAAAAATAAAATAATTTGAATTCTCTGTGAAATGCTACTATAGTAGCATGAATGAGAACCTCTCAATGTAGCATAAGTCCTTAGAACAAATGCTCCTTTGACCACTTAAAAATACAGCCACCCAAGGCAAGACAAAGAACGTCACCAAGTCTTTTTGTCCTCCGCTCTAAAGTGAGTCTTCCCTTTGGGACTGTCTTGGGCATAAATAAAGCAACATATAAGAATGTGTCTGGTACTCAGAACATGTTTGGAAAAATTATTTAATAATGATGCTGACCGGCCCTTGAATACTCACTTAAATAGCAACACAGTGGACACTTGGGTGAGTAAGAATATCAGGTCTTGCTTTTGGCACATTGCAAATAAGAGTATTCCTTATAGCTTTTCCTTGCGCTCATTTACTGAATTCTGGATTTCTATTCCAGGATTCTGCTATGAGTTGACCATGGATGCAGTGTTAGATGTTTATGAACAGATACATATTTCATGTCTTTGTGAGGTCTTCTGATCCTTGTTTTGACTTAGAGATGTTTGTTTTATTTGTTTTGATTTTCTTTGCTTGTGCTACATCACAACATTCAGTCTTCCAGTTTCCCCATGAAAAAATTTACCAGCTTCACAGACCCCTTGCAGTTCAAGAGCAGTTGCTTCACCAGTGGGCCTTCTGTATGTGCATATAAACATATAATTAATATAGATAGATAGATAGATAGATAGATAGATAGATAGATAGATAGATAGATAGATAGATAGATGATAGATAGATAGATAGATGATAGATAGATAGATAATGACAGATAGATAGATAGATAGATAGATAGATAGATAGATAGATAGATAGATATAGGTAGATAGATGCACTCACATGTGGGATGTGTGTGTGTGTGTGTGTGTGTGTGTGTGTGTGTGTGTGTGTGTGTGTCTGGCTACAGCACTGTCAAGAAGAAGAACATAGCTATCATGGGTAGCTCATCTAAGATCTTACATGGGGTATTGGAATTCATGCTTCAAACTCTCCAACATTCTTATTAAGGATGCCAGCATACCATATGTATCCTGATCCCTGATTTGTACATTCCTATGGCAATATACTTTGCCAAACCATGTTACATAATCACTCCAGCATTAAATGTAAGAATCCTACTTTGGTTGAATTTCATTTTTCTGCTGAAAAGTTCCTAACCTCTTTAACCCTATATGTTGATTATGAAAAATCATTTAATTCAGGCTCCCTCAACAGAACCATACTCTAAGACATCCATTGCCTGAATAGGAAAATTGCAACCTAAAGTGAAATATGTTTTAATTCCTAAGGAAAGTGGAAGGATAGCCTTAAGAATTTCCAAAACTTACCCTCAAATCCAATCCTTCTATGTTTGATTGGCTAGGATTCCAATCTCAACCTCATTTATTCCTTCTATTCCTTCAGCAAGTAGCTATTGGGTACCCATGGCATGCTGAACCCACACAGACACCATCAAAGCTTGATTTATCTGCACCCATTGCTTGTAGATGAAAGGCTATCCCCTCCAAAAATGCACAGGAATTTGGGAACTATCTTTTTTTTTCTAAAGGAAAGGTCACATTTTTGTGCTTTTAAAAAATTTTTCGTCACTGTTCTGATCCTTGCCTAGGGCCAGTGTTCTCTTACAACACACCTGTTCCTGTCCTACAGAAGGTTTTCACTCTGTGACTGACAGGAAAAATAAAATCCAGCTCTATCCCTTCCATAGATGCCCAAAGGTAACAAGTCAGCAGTGTGATACAGTTCTTTTCAGACACACAACATGCACATATGAAAATATACAAAACACTAAACTATTTTGCATTGCCTGTTCTTTCAGTGGAAATTTAGGATCCTCTTGAATGTGTTGCCAAGAAGCTTCTATGAATGCTGCTTTCCTGGAGATGACTCTGAAACAGGAAAAGACCTGGGGTCCTGAGTCAGACAGTTAGAATTCATTAAATACATAGTTATTAGAAGAATATAAGCCAATGGGGAAATCTGAATTATTGAAAGCTGCATTTCAGAACTAAACTGTATTTTCAGGTTGCATCTCATTTATCTGGACCCCTCCTTTCTGAAAATTACAACTCTACAGTATATATTTAATAATAAAAAGTATCAAAAGTGTCCAGAAAACACAATACAGTGGTCATTACTATTTATATTCATAAATAATCCAGGAAGTCCTCACTAAGCCTATTCATCTTTCCTTGACAAATAATTCTAACTAGCATGCTTTTCTGAGTTCAAAGACCACAGTAGACTGAGGCCTGTTGGAAGAAGGAAAAAGGCTGTGATAACAGCGTGAGCTAACAAAGGAGACAGAACTTTGGAGGCCTTGCCACAAATCAAGAGGGAAAAGAAATGTTAGGGTAAGAAGTTCAAAAGCATTCACTGTGCGGTCAATTGGTCATCTGACTGTAGGAAGACATCACTGATCACAGCTGGAATGAATCCGTTAACATACGTAGTCTCATTTTAAAATGGGGAAACAATGTGTTTTAAATTCATGAAAACAAGTATTTTGGGTTCTTAAACATGTTAGCTATTAAGAAAATTTTAGTTAGGCAGAACGTCTTATTTCCTAAAGAGTCTACTGACCTCACATAAACTCATATGCATATAAATGATGTGAAATAGAATTCCTCCTAAGCTACCAATTCTCACCTCCCTGGGTTGTAGTAAGAGATTGCTAACTTCTTCGCTGTCAGCTTCCAGTAAAAGTGTGATCAAAGGCCTCACCTGGAATCCAAAACCTTGAGTTCATGCTTCTCTTCATTGAATGCAGCTGGGACTATAAAAATTACCTCACTATTGAGTGTCTTAATTTATCTGTTTGTATAACGAAAAACAAAAACAAAAGCTGGCCTCACAGGGGTTCCATGGACTTGGTTCCTATTTCAAAATTTGGAAATTCTTATCACAAACCCCAATAATGGCCTACTTTGGAGTTACTATTTTTTTTAACCAAACAGCCCTCAAGAAAAAGATGTAAAGGGAGTCTTTCTTTCCTTCCTTACAATCTTTCTTTTCCAAAGAACACAACGACACAAAGAGCCAAATACGTTGACTCATGTCTTTTTCTAATAGTGTTGTGGTCAATTTGCAACTGCATATAAAAAAAAAGTAATAGTGAAGCTTTGAACTCTGGATTTTGGAAGACCATGAGTGGAAAAATGTCTTAGCAAAATTAGTTCAATGTGTGTTTGGGAGAAAAGTCCACTTGGGCATCCTGTCCCTGCTGAAGCCCTTTTCTGTTGCCTGAACTTTCTGGGGGAGACAGAGTTTGAACTTTGCCTTTGAATGAAATCTTGAGTTGCTTTTTTATCTTTTTTGAAGGCTTTGCTCATTTAAAGCAATAAAATGGTCTCTCAGCTTGAACTTGCTTTTAGAACAAATAAGAAAATAGGATAGGTTCTGTGTCTTAGTAACTGACTCCTTTTAGAGCTAAAGATACCCGAGCTTCATTCATAAAACTGAATTGGAGCAGAGAGTTTCCACTAGGAGATTTCCAATCCTAAAATTAGTTAACAGGCCCCGGGTTAGTAAGACAAGCTTTGGCTTTCTCAGAATGGTTCATCTACAGAGTCTATCACAGGTTAGCATAGTTCATGCTGACGTATCTAATAGACACTGGGCTTCTCAATGCTTTAGTGTGCTTTCTTGGGTTTCACTTTAATGCTGAAAGCTACCGTCCTTCTGAAAAACAATAGTGTTGGTGCACTGCCAAATGTTTAGGATCATTCCTGATAAGACTATGTAGCTGGCTCACCCAGTGTATCACTTGGTTGAGGAATTTGTGTTGGTACTAAAATCTCATTACCAAAATGTCTGAAAGATATCTCAAGGTTTCCTTCTTCCTCTCTCCTGCAGAGGAAGAAGCACCCTTGATGAACTGTCACCTGATACTGCAGGCCATTCAGCCCTTTGTTCTTTGTCCCCCCTTCCCCTGCTTCAGAGACACAGACTTCTCTTCCTAAGGTTTTTCTCCTGCCCATCCTCTGACCCCTCACTACCATCACATTTTAAGATTAATCAATTCACTGTACCATTGGCCACATGCAGCATACTTTCCCAGTATAGACATGATGGTGAGCTACTCTCGTTTCAGTACTTTCAGAGATATCTCATAGTGGTGAGACTCTAAACTCCATGTCAGGATTTACAGTGCTTCCCATTCATAGCACCATTCCATCTGTCCAGTCCCATTCTTTCCCACATCACGTACTGTCACCAGTCTTACACTAAGTAATAGCTACAGTACTTTTTATTTAGCTATTTATGTGTATGGATGTTTTTCTGCATGTATGTTTTACAACATGTGCATGCATGGTGCCCTTGGATACCCTAGGACTGGAGTTAACAGCTATAAGCAGCCAATGGGGATGATGGGAATTGAACCCAGGTCCTCTTGAAGAATAGGCAGTGCTCTTAACCACTTAACTATCTCTCCCAGCCCCAATAGTTACAGTTCTTTTTGCTAGTGTTGGAACTCATAGCATTCAAGACATTCGTTCACAGTGTTCTGTTATTTCTGCCTAGAACATCCCACTTTCTCCTGCCTCCCAGCAGCATTCTCAACAGCCTGCCATGGCCCTTTAGACAGAATTGATAGCTCTGCCGGATGCTTTTACATTGTCCATATTCCTTGTGAGTTCTGACATTGTCAGTGTTTCTGTATGTCTGTCTCCCTGCTGACCCATAGACACCACTGGTTGAGACTGGAAGCCATGAACAGGTAAGAAGTATATGGCACTCCATATGGCTGAATAAGAGACTAAAAGAAGGATGTACAAATAGAATCAGGGGGGAAACATGAGTAGTAGAAATAAAATAGATTCAGCAATTAACTAGGCATTTTAAAATGTGAGTATTTGAAAGAACTGTACCCATGTATGTAAGCTGGGAACCTCTAAAAAGGGGGGCAGTATCATACCCCAACATTGATGAGGCAGAGACAAGAAGATCCTTGGAGCTTTCTGGCTAAGCCAATGTCATCAACTGGTGAGCTTCAGTTTCAGTGAGAGACCCTGCCTCAAAAAATAGGAAGATAGTAACTGAGGATACCCAGTATCAACTTCTGTCCTCCATATGCATATGCGTGTGTGTACTGCACATCTCTCTCTCTCTCTCTCTCTCTCTCTCTCTCTCTCTCTCTCTCTCTCTCTCTCTCTCTCTCTCTCACACACACACACACACACACACACACACACACACACACACATACACAAAGAGAACATAAAATCCAACTTCAGAAAAAGTCAAAAATCAAGTTTCTAATAACCCTGTATTGATGACATGCTAGTGTTTTAGCCTTTCTCATTGCTCTGACCTGACAGGAAGTGACTTGAGGAAAAAAAGATTTATTTTTGCCCCTGCTTTGGGAGAATATAAACAAATCATGTCAAGGAAAAATGGTAGTGGGAATGTGAGGCTACTAATTCACATCTTGGCTGATCAGGAACCAGAAAAAGATAAATGATTATTTGATTTCTCCTTTTTTCTTTATTTCTTTTATGCCATCCCCAATTCCAACTCATAATGAAAATCAACCTGATCATCACAATACATCGCCAGTCTCTCTCATTCTCATCCTGGGGTGTTTCCCCCAAAGCGATTGAAGTTTGGTTCAAGGACTAACTGCACCATAACTCCATGTCCCTGAATTGATTGAATCTCAATCTTATGGTGGATTGGTGGCCAGAAACTGGCATTTTTAACAAAAATTCTCTATAATTCTAGACACTCTTAAAATCCAAGCCAAAAGTGGGACAAAATAGTCACTGGCTGACTAAGCAAGCAAAAATAAGGAGAAACTGATGGTAGTTAGCTAAACACAGTGAGCCCATAGTCACTCATATGTGTATACTCTATTAAGCTACTTTCCTCTGCTCATCTGTGATGAGCTAATGACTAACTGACTCACAGTTGACCCCTAGATGTTCCAACAAGAGTTGTGCATGCAGAAACCAGAGCAGGGAGGTCATGGAACTTTAGTCTCCCACTTAATCTCTCACTGTTGCCTTCCTTTTCCTGTTTGAGGCATGGTGCAGTACAATCCATCTATATGTTTTGTCTGGACATATGAACATTCTATAAAGCAATCCTTTCCTAGGACCTGGACAAAACGCTAATAATAATAACTATTAATTTACCATAAATGATTACTCCTCTGAGGAAGACAAACATGTCCCAGTTAGTCCCACTGAGACTGTGGTTTTAAAGCACGTTCCAATTTTGCATTGTTGTCAGAGAAAAATAATTAGATATGGCTGGCAGACCAAAAAAAAAAAAAAAAAAAAACATGGAATGCAGAAAGTTCTATATGAGGAAGAGAAGTTCACTTCAAACCTATGTTTCCTGTTTTGATCATATTCCAAATAGTCTCATTTTTTCCTTTTGGTTTTACATATATTTTTGTCATTTATGGTCATGCCCACAATCTGTCATGCTTATAGTGAATCCAGAATAAACACTCAGTTTCCGTGGCTCTTCTATTATTTACAGCTTAAGATAATCCTTCACCTTCTTCCCAAGACCCTGTTCCATCACTGACCATTTGACGTCAGTACACTGCACCTTAAGTTCCTGATAAAATAGAACGTATGTGGTGTGGGCAAGAAAAACAATACATCTTGACTTTCCCAAAGTAGTCTGCATCAAATTTTTTATGTGTAATTGAAAACATATTTTTACAAGCAAATAGAGCCAATAAACTAGGAAAGCCACATGGAAGCAGCAAGTCCAACTACTCTGGTTTTTAATAAACTGAAACAGAGGACTGTAAGAACAGTAAGGCATTACGTTCCAACCCAGTCTCAGGACAAGTCAGTGTGATGCCTTATAAGGGCTCTGTACAGAGAGTTCCAACAAGGGAAAGGAAAGGAAATACATGTATGCAGCATGGTTTTGTATCACTTCACAAGTATTGGTGTGAGACCCTCAGATGCCTGCATATAAATGGTATGGTTGGAAAGGGAATACAATTACTTTTTCCCATTCTGGTCTCAACATCTAAAGCATGACTGTCATTCCATAATTATTATTTTACAATATAACCAAAACAGGAAATGTCCTTCTTAGCAAAAACCTGTTCTTTTTTTTTCCTTTTCTTATTTAAATTTGAAACAAGGTTGTTTTACATGTCAATCCTAGGTTCCTCACACTCCCATCCTCCCCTATGACCCCCACCAAATCCTAGCCCATCCCCTTTCTGCTCCCTAGGGAGGGTGAGGCCTTCCCTGGGGAGTCTTCATTTGGTGCAGAGCCTAGGCCCTCCTCCATGAGTCTAGGCTGGGAAAGTATTCCTCTATGTGGGATGGGCTCCCAAAGTCCATTTATACACTAGTGATAAATACTGATCCATTACTAGAGGCCCCATAGACTACCCAGTCCTCCTAACTAACACCCACATTCAGGAGGTCTGGCTCAGTCCTATGCTGGTCTCCTAGCTATCAGACTAGGGTGCATGAGCTACCCTCCTGTTCAGGTCAGCTGATTCTGTGGGTTTCTCCAGCCTGGTCTTGACCCCTTTGCTCATCACTCCTTCCTCTCTGCAACTGGATTCCAGGAGTTCGGCTAGTGTTTAGCTGTGGGTGTCTGCTTCTGCTTTTATCAGCTACTAGATGAAGGTTCTAGGATGGCATATAAGGGAGTTGTCAATCTCATTATCATGGGAGGGCATTTAAGGTAGCCTCTCCATTATTGCTTAGATTGTTAGTTGGGTTCATCCTTGTAGATCTCTGGACATTTCCCTAGTGCCAGATTTCTCCTTAAATCTATAATGGTTCCCTCTATTATGGTATCTCTTTTCTTGTTCTCTTCTATTCTTTCCCTGTCTCAATCTTCCATTCCCTCATGCCCACCTCTCCCCTCCTCTTCTCCCCTTCTCTTTCTCCTGACTCCCTCTCCCCTCCCTCCATGCTCCCAATTTGCTTAGGAGATCTTGTCCTTTTCCCCTTCTCCAGGGCACCATGTGTTCTTAATTGCAGCACCATCATCTCCCACAATTCCTGTCTCATCCATATAGTCACACAGGCTTTCTGGTCCCCAAAACTGTAAATGTATGGTGTAACAGTGATGTTCATAATGGGAAGAATTCTAAACCCTGAGATAGGATCCTTGACATATAGCAAATCACTATGACATACTGGCTTTTTTGCATAACCATGCTAGGTAAAAACTGGAACTGACTTAGTTATTTGACTTATAAAAGTTCACAATTCATTTAAATAAATCACTTTACATAAAATGCTAGTTATAAAACCATTAGTAGAAGTTTAATATGGATTCTAACCCTGAGGATAAGAGTAGTATCATCTTAAGAGTTATATGTTTTTATCAAATGTACCTTTTTAAATTCTAAGAAATATGAATTGACTGAAATTTATTTAATGGTTAGCCATAATTTAACAAGCTTAGACTGTATGGATGCAATGACTATGTATAGAAATATTCCTTTTCAATTTCCTTCTTAATTTTTAAAGTAGATCTCCTCTGTATATTGACAAGAAAATAAAGAAGGGGGAAGATCTCTAGACTGCTAGCAAGAGCTTAAATTGGCACAACTTTCATAAATTTAATTAGTGACTTCATTCCAAGAATCTAGCCTACACACACACACACACACACACACACACACACACACACACACACGTACATATATGTATATACATATGTGTACATATATAATATATGATACATGTACAATTAACCAGATGTGTGCATTATGATACAAGAATAACGAATAACAATATTTACCAAAAAGCACAGAATGAAAAAGCAGCTTACAGGATGGGAGAAAATACTTAAAATTCATAGCTCTAAAAAGAAAATAGTATTTTAATTATAAGAATACATCAAGTAAACAACTATTTAAAAAACTGAAAAAAAAAAGAATTAAACAGGTGTTTCTCAAGAGAGATATAAATGGCTAAAATACATCTGAAAAGTACTTACTACCAGTGATCACTACTTTGGCATGTTTCTCTATAAGTGATAAACCTACATTGACCCATTCTTATTACCCAGAATCTAGTTTACATTAAATTTCATTCTTTGTAACTTTTGTGTAGTATTTTTCTCCTATTTTTAGAAAGATGAAAGACGTTAATTACATTAAATAGTGAAAACACAGAGAAAACATGAAAGTGAGTCTTTCACATGAATTCATGTAATCATTGAAAAGATATTTTATAGGGGGCTGGAGAGATGGTTCAGAGGTAAAGAGCACTGTCTGCTCTTCCAGAGGTCCTGAGTTCAATTCCCAGCAACCACATAGTGGCTCACAACCATCTGTAATGAGATCTGGTGCTCTCTTCTGGCCTGCAGAGATACATGTATGTAGAATAAATACATCTTTAAAAAAAAAAGATGTTTTATATATGCATGTACTAATTTGGAAGGATGTATCAGATCTATGATTTGAGTTGAAAAACAATTTTATTTATGCTTATATTAATTTTATGTCTGACATAACCATAAAAATCTAGAAAGTGGATGATATAGAAATTAGAGTATACAGAGGGTAGATAATCAATAATTCTTTTGATCTCTACACTATGAATTTGTTGTAAAATTTTCAAGAAGCACATATTGCTATTAATATTTTAACTAATTAATACAAAATCTTTTAATGATCCTAATGGATATGAATCAGGGTAGATATAGCGCTACCTTGAAAACAATGGGGGCCACAACAGAGTGTTTCTGTTTTTTTCAATAATTTTCAGACAATATCATAGGCAGTAATATTTTACATTTTCTCCTGAATTAGACATTGCAACTTAGTTTAAGAGAGTAAGTAGTACTGAATTTAAGTCCTGGAAGCCAGATGTGATTCTATTATTGGAAATGGCTGTGTGACTAACCACACTAGCATCTGTATTTTTATCTCTAAATACTTCTTCAAAGTTTAGCTATGTAATCTCTTGGTCTGTGTTTATTCACATCTGGCTCTTATATGAATATTGTATATCACAACAGACCTTGAGGCTAAAAATAAGTGCAAAGGCAAATCATTGGTTTGATCTTTCTACTTGAAAGCCAGTATATTAATGTTTTCTGATTGGGTCACCAGGCTCTTCTACTCACACAATCCCTGCAAGGTGTTCATGGCACTCTCCACAATGTCTGTAGAAAGAACAACTCTGAACTGCAAACAGACAACCAAAGATTAATTTGAACCACAGAGGGTTAAGGGTTGTTCCTCTAGATCTATGTTCGTTCCTATATTCAATCGTGAAAAAAAATATTAATGTCCACCATTAGCTAAGATTGCTTCTCAGTTATGCAGATCCACCCTTTTTCTCTCAAATGAATAAGATGGATAAAGGGGGAATTTAAAAGAAATTATGAGGCATTTTTATAAAGACATATAAGTCGTGTGGCTTCACAGAGTTAGAAGTTGTAAAGTTTTCTAGAGGTTTCTTTGGCAGAATTGGGTCGATTCAGCTTCAATATTTATAAATTAGGCAACTCTGCCTTCCTTCTGGTTTTCCAAAATGGCTGTTTTCAGTTGTGCCTAAAGCTGCTGGAGAAAGATCAGACTCAGGTAAGGAATAAGCAAACTTCCATAGTTCATCAGCACAGAAGAAATAATGCCTTCTTGGACTTGGATGTAGCCTTACTTTAGGGAAGCAAATCTATCCACCAAGTGTAAA
Organism: Cricetiscus sungorus; assembly: GCA_030556225.1. Lineage (NCBI taxonomy): Eukaryota > Metazoa > Chordata > Mammalia > Rodentia > Cricetidae > Cricetiscus > Cricetiscus sungorus. The sequence goes on along the minus strand of JANBXA010000651.1, from coordinate 34,419,984 downwards.
AGAATTCCAGATAAGAAAAATAGGGAACAAGATTTGCACCCATAATAGTTAATGTCTACTGTTTGCCTACCCATCACAAAGCCTTCCCTGCCTCCAAAGTCTTGGAAGTGTGTGCTTGCTTTCTTCAGCCACAGCCCATGTCATGGTGACACGCTCTCTTTCCTTTTATGTTTGCCCTTAGTCTCCTCTCCTCATAATTAATGCTTCCTGTCTTGTCTTTCTTAACACTGGTCTACAAAGATCAAGCGAGTAGAGCACTGTTTGGGTTTTTAGTGGCTTTTTTTTTTTCCTTTTTTTCTTTTTTAAGGAAGGTTGCTCATTGTAGTGGCTGCAGTGTTTTGGCTTTGTCATTCATTGCAATAAACTGTAAATTTACCACATCCCTAGCCAAAACAAGCTAATGTTACTCTTTTTAACTTTTAAGTCTTATTTCCAAACAATATCCATTATCATTTTTCCCGTCTAGCCGATTTCTGAAGTTAAAACCTTGAATTATGAAGAAAGTATTGAAAATGCTAAATATAAATTTCCCACAGGAAATATAGACCAAGATCTCTTTATTGAAATCAGGATTTGGTTGAAAGTGGGGGTTGAAATTTTTTTATATAGACTGTTTTGTAAATGCTCTTCATGCATCTAAAAAACTGAGCTTACTTGCTATTTAATGCTGTCCTCAAGACTATGGCTTCCTTTAAGTTTTGTCCTGCTACAGTTGTGTCAGCCCCTCTCTCACAATTTTTAGCAAATGATAGGCACTCTACCATAGTTCATTGATTTAAAAATGACAGGTTACCAAAACTATGTTACTGTGCAAATATTCACTATGCATGATAGCAACTTCAGGCCTGTGTCTGAGAAGACGTCTACTGGGATCTGAATAGAATTTAAAAACATTGGATACTGTTTACAAATGTATTCTCCTACAATAAAAAAAAAAGCATTTAGTCAGATGGAATCCAGCAGGCAACTGTCCTGTGTTTTGTTGTTTATTGTTGACCTTTCCCCTTTTTGGGTTCAAACTCTCAGGAGCACATTTTGTTTTAGTTCCCTGTCTGCTGTATCTCTGAGACCTCAGACAATGACAGGAACAATGTAGGCCTTCAACTATGATGTGTTGGGCAAAGGAATGTAACAAGATGTCTTTCTTCAATTAGAGCTTTCATAGTGGCTCTATGGAATCATCATTGGCTGTTCTAATAACTCTTGAATAGATTCTATATTTTTCTGGCCACTTGCTGCAATTAAAAGACTCAGTGCAGTTTAAACCTCTTCTCATCCAAAGGTCGGATTTGTGCCCTGTTCTTTCACCCCTTATCTCACCCATCATGGATGCTGTACATAACCCAGCTCTGTTTCTAAACCTCTTCTCTGTAGTCACCAAACTCCTCAAGTTTTATTAGGGAGGAAAAGGGAGTTTTGCCTTGCTGTTCTTGAAGTACTTTCACTTTATTAATTGGTGTATCTTCTTTAGGTAATACCATCTGGCCATCAAAATTCTGTATATGCCAATCCAGGTTCAGTTTTGCCTCACTCATGGGACACATAAACAACTTTCTTGAGTTATGTTGGGAGGTGGGATTGAAAAGGATCAGTTCACGTGTCTGGCATACACTTCCTTAAAACTGAAACAGCACCCACCTTCTCTTAGATGCCATGTTTACTGCAGATCCTGCCCTCTCCTCAGAAGCCCAACACAACTACCTTCTTTCAGGTCCACCTGATTCTCAAGACACTCATTCAGCCCCACTATCCCCCCTAAATAAATAGGAATGTGAGCTCATCCACACTCTTTTGTCTTCTAGGTGTTGCCATTTCTCAGACTTCCAGGCTAAGGGGCAGGGGCAGGCTCCCTTCTTGTAGGCAATCTCAACCATTTCTAGAATTCTTGGAACTCTGACCTCTGGCTCTCAGACTGTCAATTGGCACTGGGAGAGGAAGTACCCACAACCTCACACCTTTAGGAAGAGCATCTCACTATGATGTTTGACTTCTCCACAGATGGATGCTGTCAGTCCCCAAATCTCCCTCATGTTGTTGCCTTTTCACAAACATATGTAGCAAGGAAAAAACTCATTAGCCTTAGTTCCAAAATAGCCTAATCTTTCAGACCAGTCTAGTAAGTCTACATGATGATGGGAAAGGCAATCAGTAAGCCTTTTAAGACCGACAACCTTTCTGTCCTCAACCTTTCTCCGCTGTGTACAAGTTCATTGTGACAGAAAACTTACCATCATTATCCTATTATTTATGGTCTCTCAAGGGCTAAGAAAGAACCTTGTTCTACAGGCAGTGATGGAGAGACTGAGTAACCTTGAGTCAAACTCTTGACACCAGATTAGCTCCTACGGATGTTAATTAGAAATTCAGACTTCAATCTGAGAGCTGGTAGAAGAAGCATGAACCCTGAAGATATTGATGAGACTCCAGACCCCTGTGGATTTAAATTCCTTCTGAATCTTGTGGTTTGGTGTTGGATGGAAATCTCATCATCAGAAAATCTCCTATGTAAAAAAAAAAAAAAAATTCTCCTATGTAAACCACTGGCAATAAGGCTCAGTGCTTAAGTGTACTGTTGGTCTTGCAGAGGGCACATGCTGGATTTGGTTCCCAGAACTCACACAACAGCTAGCAACCATCTATAAGTCTAGTTCCAAGGGATCTGATGCTGCCTTCTTCTGACCTCTTCAGGTCCTGCATGTACATGATTTCTAAACATACACACAACACAAAATACCCGTAACACAAAAATAAATAAATACTTTAAAGGAAAATGGACATTTTTAATTAAATTAATGCTTTAAGGTGGACTTTAAAACAAAACATCTGACAAGCTTTCCATCACTGCTTGCTGCCAGATCCTTAGGTTTCAGAATGCTTCCTTAGCTGCTATAATCTAACATATCTATCTCAAGATCAAAACTTTGAGCCACAATTCCCGTTTATACTTCTCCTTCTTGGGTTTGATCCCCAGTAGGTTGTCTTTTGCCTACAATAGGACAAACTGAAGTGTTTGGTTTCATTGCTTTGCTTTCATTTGGATCTGCACCAATAATTTTCCATCTTCATTGAGTGCCTTAGATGTATGGCTATATATCCAGAGAACAAAAGTTCAGAAAAGCATGAGAAAGTATTGGACAGGAACAGATTCATCTTACTGGTTTTGATTTCCCATCCAAATATGTCTCATGCTCTTATATAAACCAGTTTCTCTCTGTATCTTTTTATTATTCCCTCAATAATAACAGGTAACAGACATTTTACTGAAGCAAACACTATAGCAACTAAGTAGACTAATGTACAACAAAAGTTTGAATTTATATTAGAAATTACTATTGTTATATTACAAGTTTTATGATTAGACACATACTCTTTGGCAACCCATAAACTCTAATCCCCATTTTCTCTGTTTGTAATTGTCTACAAGCAAATAAAGCATGTATTTTCTATTTCTGTAGCAATTTCTATGGGATAAATTTGTTGTACATGTTTGCTTTGCTACATATGCATATGTATATATGTGTGCATATGTACATATATAATTATAATCTGCATGTTGTGCATTCAGAAACAGATATAGAAAAGTTGTTTGCACAGCATTTGCTTGTCAGTTATAAAAAGGGAATCCAAATCCTCAATTAGTATCAAGACCCTAGTTCATAACAGCTAGAATTTGATATTTCAATAAGAAAGCTCTGAAATAAATTTCAATAGTTTTGAAATTCTGTTTTTTGGAGACTTGAAAATATTTTATTTCATCATAAGAGGTATTGTTAAGAAATATTATTATTGCTGGTTCTGTATATACTTAAAACTTGTATCTTTTTGCAATTACTTCTGTGTTACTAATGGTAGAAGTAAAATAAATATAAATATTTATCTACCTTGACTTTTTCTGAAAAAAAAAATATGGTTTCTTCTTAGTTTGACTATTTCTTCAAGTAGATAGTCTATAAATTTCTTTAAAAGACTATTTATTGCTTAATATTAAAAGTAAGAAAAGTACCTCTTCTACTCTAATATTTTGTCTTACAGTTGATTAATACTAGGTAATGGATTTGATGGTCTCCTATTCCTTCCTCATAATGAGAAATAATAATACAAAATGTGCTTAAGAAGAAGTACATAAATATTGTATTGAAATACCATAAGAATTATTAATTCTCCTTTCAACTGCTGTTTTAGTGATTGTTTGTATAGATTAAAATAGAAAGGAAGAAGAGTCCAGAGATGGGTAGACGAGGGACTCGCTGCTAGCAGAAAAGATGATGAATTTTATCATCTCCTTTTAAATAATAAATGGTCAGTATAATCTGTGCCTGTTTTTTTCCTCTTGGAGAATTAACACATGAGCAAGAGTGTGGGGAGGAAGGAAAGGTAGCTCCAACTAAGGGATACAATGATTTAATCAAGAATTATCTAATGAGCTTAACAAGAGTTATCCTCTCCATATGCACTGGCCCAGAATGTGAAGCCTCTTGACCACTGGTCTTTGAGACAGTGAATTATGATTTTCCTATCAGCTAGAAACATTAGAAAAGATAACACAGCAAATTGAAAAAATAGAAATGAATGAGAATTTGTAGACTTTCCCCCTACTTTGGCAAAGCTATTATAAATAGCATTTTTCAAAACTGTCTGGCTAAACCAAAACAAATGTTTCCTGTCAGCATGGAAAAAGAACTTCCTGCCTAAAACTGTGTTATCTGGTTCTTAGTCCACTTAATTAAAAAGCTGTAAAATGTCATGCTACATGTCATCAAATGCTGTTTTTAAAACTGATTTCAATTTTTTATAAGTTCATTCCAAATTCACTGTTTAATTGTTTGGGGATTTCTTTTAAATGCAGTCATCATTTCTAAAATTTGTAACTTCTTTTGTCTATCACAATTAAATGATACCACAACATGGAAGTAATGTATTATAGATCAAACCATCTGCTGAAACACAGTACAACCTCACACATGTCTGAAGGAGAAAACTAGATAGAGAAACTTCTGGAGCCAAGATAAACTATATTGTGTCTAACCCTTTAATTTTTCCCATAAATAAAAACTCATGAGACTCAGAACTTGAAGGAAATGATGAACATAGAATTGGTTGCAGCTGATTTCTATCTCTTACATCTAGTGGTATTGTTTTGCTACCACCTCATTCACAAACATCGGTTAAAGAGTTACTGTATGCCAGATAGTGTCAGCTTCTGGGTATACAAAATCAAGGATGGCATGGTGTTAAGTCCATGGCAGTTATCATCTGATGTAGAATGAAAAAAAAAAAGAAAGAAACATTAACAAACAAATTTTTGCATAGACAATGACTTAAAAACAACACACATTTGTTATCAGGATCTAGTTCTCTGTGAGCTGTGAGAACGAGGTCATCGGGTTCTGCCAGGGGTTATCTGAAGGCCACCTCCCTTTCTTGCTACCTGGACCACCTCAGTTCTGCCAGGGGTTATCTGAAGGCCTCCTCCCTTTCTTGCTACCTGGACCACCTCAACATAACTGCCTCTTTTATCCAATATGGCAATCAAGTGAGTGAGCTAACACAGTGGGCCCAGGGGATAATTAGAACAGTGTTAGAGCTTTTCTAGTACAAAGTTCATAGTAAAACATGATAAATGCTATAAAAACAGAAAGGTATAGGGAAAGGAAAGTTTAGGGGATCAGACTAAACAAAACTGGAAAGAGCGGGGTACCATTTCAGCCTAATTTAAAGGATTTATCAGGTCAGTGATAATGGTAGAATTTCATCCCACATAAGAGCAGGATCCACAATTGCATAGAGGAATTAAAAAGCATAGCAGTGTTCATGTCTTTATAGTTAAGGTTGAATGGTGCAATGTCAGAAAATAGGTAAAAGACATATAACATTAGATATAGATATGAATATAAACAAACATACAAACTGAAGGAAACACAGTACTGTTTCAATTCAACAGATTTTAGTGTTGAAAACTGAATGGAGAAAAAACTAGGACTCAGAAACAGTAAGATGTTTATAAGAAATATATAAGTATGTGATAAATACTCAGTAAGTGGTAAATGAAAGGACTTTAAAGTTATCAAATGAAATTCCACATCCATGATTCACATTAGAAACACAAGTTAAATGCTGTCTTTTTAATAAAGAGAGAGAGGGAACTGCAGGTGTGAAAAGATGCTTTATAGTAAGAATTTTCAAGACAGAGCTGGTAAAAAAAAAAAATAGGATGTTTAGATTTCAGTGGCACAATGGTCTGATTTCTTTATGGGGACATGGGGCGTTGTTGACGGACATACAGGATAATCAACAGTATTTTAAGTTAATTTTTTCACTTCGTTCTAAGGGAAAATATGGGTCCTGAACATGAAGTCACCAAAATCCTGTTCTACAGCAGAAAACAAAGTTCGTGAGTGAGCTTCTGAATTCTTGTAATTGACAAGTTAAAAATATACATAACACGCATTCATGTTATATAACCTATGGAGTACATTGTGATATTTTTCATATAAGCTACTCACATATTTAGCATGTTTTGCAGCAAGAACACTTAAAACCCACACTTAGCCATATCCAAGCCATTCTACTAACAGTAATCATTGCACATAGTAGCTATCTTGCACTTGTTTTTTCTTACTGAACTTTTGTGCACTTCAACGTAACTCATCCATCCCTGCATCATAGTCTTTCTTCTTGTGCACTCATCTTGTTACAGTCCACATGACAGCAAACATTGTGAATACATGGACAGTAGACTTTGTACACCATTGGTAAAAATATACACAAATACCTCTATCATAGAAAACAAGAAGGAGGATCATCAAAAAATTTAAAGTATGTTCTAGTGCATGTCCAGAGGAAATTAAATCCATGAATTAAAAAGACACCTTCACTCTAATATTCAGTTCAGCAAGAGTCACAATGACTAAGAGATATACATCCAATTTTGAGAAAAAATAATTATCTAGATGATATCAAAGTGGCGAAGAGAGGTGAAACAAAAGAAAACAGTTTTGTTGGTTTTAATTATTCAATTTGATTTTCTTTTTTATTATTTTATTTTTATTCTCTTCTTAAGAACACAAGAACTGTATAATTCTGAGATAACAAGTTTAAAACCTATAAGAACAAACACAATTAATCCAGACCTCTGAAACCTAACAGGCTCCATATGGACAAATAACAGTAACTCACTGGGAGTCTCTGCAGTTTCGACAAAGCTGAGTAACTAGTATCACTTTGTTTTCAGCAGAGCTAGCTGGAAGAGAGGTTAGAAAACCTATCCTAGGTTTCAATATTTAAATATCATCTCTTTGGTTACATTGTAAATGCTTTTCTTATGTCTTTATTCTTGAGAGGATGTTGGTGTTGTTTGGGTTTTTTTGTTTGTTTGTTTTGTTTTGTTTTTGTTTGTTTTTTGAGACAGGGTTTCTCTGTGTAACAGCCTTGGCTTTTCTGAAACTGTCTTTGTAGACCACATTGGCCTTGAACTCACAGAGATCTGTGTGCCTCTGCCTTCCTAGTGCTGGTTAAAGGCATGAGTCACCACTAACCCTTGAGGTTTTTTATTTTGTTTTGTTTTGTTTTTTTTTCAACAAAGCTTTTCCCTTTTTAGGGGGCATACTTCTTAAATTTATATTTGATTCTATCTCTTTAAAATCTGGGGTTTTCCCCAAATTTCTCACTTTTCTTTAGTTCATTCTGTTGTCAGGATAATTCTCAATATACATATTTTTAATGTATTTTGGATAATTATACTGTCAGCAGTCTACCTCATGGGATCATTTTGTATTCATATCAACTAATTCTTACTTAAAGCAATAGGTCTCTGCTTATGATTTGACTTTGGGTTGATGAGCTCATCTTGAAAGTTGATAGTTTCCATCTCAGTGCTTGCTATTCCCTGATCCTCATCTCTATGTTTACTACTCCCTGATCTTCATCTCTACGCTTACTATTTCTAGTTTTTCATTTTCCTTTGCTGCAAAGCTACTAGACTTAATGGTTCTAGACAGCAATTTTACTTTGTACCAGTATTTATATACTGTTTAGTAATGAAAATTCAGGTTTCCTGAGTAACCCAGATCTAATGTTCTAATGTTTACAAGAGCCCCTTGATCTTTAGCTCAAGGAATACTGGCTGTTTCATAGTACATTTCCAAGATATATCTCAAGAATACCTCTCATATAGACTCTTCCAGCATCCTTCACGAATGACACAAACTATTTCCCAATACATCTTCTTGTGATGTAGAGCTTTAGACATTAGCTCCTAAAGCACGTATCTATGACAATATCCTTAGCCTGGTTGGCATCAGCCACTGTACTGTAAAATCACTTGAACTGTATTTCCTCTACTTAGTGATTTCCTTTTCTGGCTTTTGAACTCAGCTTTATAGTTTGTTATTGACTGTGACCACAGAGAAACATTCAAGAATCAAAATCATAAACCCATCAAAATTGTAAAACCTGGTTAGTGAACAGGCAATGCAGTTCAGTATTATCTATCTTAGCATCAAAATGAGAGTGTTCTCTTTTATTAGAAGTCCTGGAAATCTCCAGCCAAATGATGTTCTGAGTCACATTTCAGACAAAGGTATCAGAGATATCATGCTCAAAATATGTTTTAGGACTATCATCCATAAATTTGTCTAAATCATTATATGCACCTTCATATATTAAAATGACCTCTTGCCTTTAATGTTAATAAAATGAATTAGTATTTACCATGTTAAATAGTATTAGTCCTTCCCTTTAACATGAAAGTAAAGTTTGAAGAAAATATTTTTAAGAGGAAATTCTTGTTTCTTATTATTATTTTACTCTTCTGGTTTCCATTTACTCTGATTCTGAGCCAATTGTTGGTTTGTGGATATTTCTTTTAAAACATCAGTTTATGTGCAATTTTTTAAGAAGTAGCAGAGAATTTCCTGAAGTTTTCAGGCTCTGGAACTGGGATGTCTGAGTTGAATTCCAACCTCTGTTATTGACTGTGTGACCACAGAGAAGCTTTTTAGCTTTCATGTGCCTCAGTTTCCATATCTGGCCAGAAAGTACTAGTCACATCTCCTGCCACAGAAGACTTAAAACACAAACTGAGTTCATACATATAACACAGGAAATATCTAGACTATTAATACCTGTTTATAGCACAGTTCATATACCTATTCTGCTCTCTGCAGATTTCTGTAGAAACTTAGTGTAATACTTTCATAGGTTTGTGGAAAACTGAAGTCACAATATTCCAAGGCATATAGAAAACAAGAGAATAATATGATTTCATCTATCATGATTGCTTTGTCTACATGTATGATGTGAAGACAGTGAATACAAGTAACATTTTTCTTTTTCAATCAGATATCTTTTGTAACTGTTCATAGATCTCAGGAATGGAGGGAATTGAGGCAAATTAAGAGCCCTTCAACTTTGTGGACAGAGAAGGCACTCACCTCCCTACCAGTCTCATGGGCCAAAATCAACATGATTGGCAAGGAATTCCTTGTTTACCCCACCCTGTCAACTAGGAGGCAAAGGGCTTAGACTCTGGAATTGCTACTCCACCCAGCTTCTGTTCCATTTTTAATATACCTTTGTGATAAAGTGCATTGTATCAAAAAGAAAAAAGAAAAAAAAAACCTCTTGAAGGTGTGGCTGACAAGAAGAAAGCAATATCCTGCATTGCCTCAAGTACGAAAGGCCCTCCAGCCAGTCTATGACCCACCCTCTCTAACCTAGCTCTTTAATTCAGCCTCCACATTTTATTTAGAAAGAGCAACAACTTTCACAAACCCCACCCCCACCTGGGAAAATGCCAGACATTGTCCCTGGCGGACACCCAGGTATGTGAATGAGTTCACAATGGCCAGTCACAGAAAAAATATCAGAATACCTCACTTCAGCTAGCAAACATGGTGCAGAAATTCTCCGTCAAAAGCGACGTTTTTACATTTAACAGTTAAGTCACTTAACTGTGAAGTTCATTGACTTCATAAGTGCACTGGAAATTTGCTACATAATCAGCATTGCCAAGAGTTATTTATGAACAATTAAAGTCAATTAAAGCAATCGAGGTCCTTTAGCTTATTTCTAAGCTAAATTTCTAGTTTAGAAATTGGAGGCCTGGCTTTCCTTAAGGGAAAACTCCCCTTTGTTGTCTAATATTTCAATGCTTAGTTTTCTTTTAGCGAATGTTAAAGCTCTGTAGTGATTGCTATAGCCCATTCTAGCTCTGCTGCCCCTGATCTCTCACTCAATCCATATTCTTCATGACTGGGTGCTTCTGTTCTTAGCTCCTCACATAGCTCTGTTCATGCTCTACAATTAAGTTGGCCTAACTTCCGTAGTAGACATGACATAAACAGGCACAGTCATAGTAAAGGAATATTTTGAAGATTCATCAGAGATACTTTTTCCTATGGACAATGTCTTCCTACTTTCAATTTAACCATGTTTAAAAAATCATTCTTAAATGTCGGATGTTTCTGATAAATTCATAGATTCAGACCTAGATGTTCCCTGAAATATAAGACACTGTATGTAATGTTTGTTCCTCTGTGAGCAGCACTGAAGCCATAACAAGAAAACAGTATGAACTACACCTCATATTCTACAGACAAATACTACAAGACTGGAGATGCAGTTCAGGCAGTAAGCACTTTCCTAAGTGCATGGATTCCATCTCTAGCTCTCCTGAACCAAGCATGATGGAGCTAACCTATGATCCTAGCAGACAGAAAATAGAGGAGGCAAGACCAGAAGATCAAGATCATACTTGACTGCATAGTGAGCACAGGGCAAGCTCAGGATAGCCAAGACCTTATCAAAAAAGTTAACTAACTAATTAATTAAAATAAAACATGGTGACTTTAAAAAGAAATAACCCACTTCAGATTAGCTTGGTTTCCTGCAGTGTCATCCAGTATATTCTTAATGAGGCCAAAGATGTTCAATCTAATGGCAGAATTTACTAGGCCATACTGCTTGAAGCTGAGATAACTGGATGCAGGGAAATCTGAGTTGGTACCATTCCTATCATCTCTACTGAACATCACACTCCTCACATAAGACATGCATATACCCACCAACTCACTCAGAAAACTTTTCTGAACTTAAGGTAGCTCAAAGGGGACATTTCAAACATTAAAATAGTCATTGTGGGTCTCAATTCACCAAGTTATAAGACTAGAAACACAAATATGAATAGTATGTTGACCCCATCTGTGACTGAATACATAATTTCATGTTACTGCAAGCATTTGAAGTGAGAGATAAATGAAGAGGCGTGATTCACACAGTGGTATTTTATACTGTCAGTAGCATGAATGAGTGTCACAGACTATTTGCAGGTTTTAGAAAATTCAAGAACTAACAATAATAGACATTATTAGTCATTATGGAAGTCATGACATTATAAAACATCAGCTAGCATTAAAAACTCATTACAGTATAAAATAGTTTATGCCAAGAAATATAATTTATTCGACATTAGTATCAAAGTGACACAGACAGAAATAGATAAATGAGTACTTTATATTAGTAGAGAAATTAACCCTATTTTTGCAAACTTTACCACAAAGAAAATTCTATATCCAGACATCCTTGTTAATAACTTACTGAAAAATTTAAAAACACCAATATTCTACAAACTTTCCAGAGAATAGTAAAAAAGAGACAGAGACCACTTCCCTGGAGCTAATCAACTCAGTCTAACCATGATGCCAAAATTTAGCAAGGATATTACAGAAGTTATGAAAGTAAAAGGTTTAAGAATCACAAAGGAGGGGCTAGAGAGATGGATAAGCAATTAAGAGGACTTGCTGCTCTTGCAAGAGGACCTGAGTTCAGTTCCCAGTACCCATGTCAGTTGACTCACAAAGACCTAGCTCTAGATCCAGAGGACCCAACTCCCTTTTCCAGCTTCCTTAGCCACGCACATGTACATACCCACACATGGAAACACATATACATATAAATAAAAGTAAATATAATTTTGCTGTAATTCAAGCACTTGGAACTCTGAGGCAGGAGGATTACCAGATCTTTCAGAGCAGCCAGGGCTACATAAAAAGACCCTGTCAAAAATAAAGAAAAAGGAAGAAAAGAAGAACTTTTTCGACAACTATGAAAATTAAATGGGACTCGTGCTTAAAATAGATATAAATCTAAGCAAATGTAATTCACATTTTCTTCAAGGTAGGATCAAGCTATTAGTTCTGGATGGCCCAGGACTCACTGAGTAGATCAATCTTGGCTGCCTTACCTCCTGAGTTCTAAGATTAAAGGCCCATTCACAGCCCATACTGACTTCTAATAATTTTGTTCTTTCAAATGTATTCAAGTCTTTTTTCTTCATCATATTAGTAAGGTAAACTATTATGCTATTTGAAAAGTTGACAACAATATTCTGATAGTATGAACTAAGAAAGGCCTTCAGGAAACTCTCCTTGGAAACCTTTGGGATTATGTCTTAGATGGCAAGTATAAAATGAGAATAAATTAATATATGATATTTTAAAAGTCTGTTACATAATCTTACATGAAACCAAGATAGCTTCTTTACACAGAGTATCTTGTAGTGTGTCAAATGAAAATTTACAAGGTGCTTAGGAAAGCACTTTCAGAGAAATAGTAAACTTCTGAATACCATCTTAGGCAAGAGTTAGAGTATGCAATACTGTCTTACATTATGATGAATTTGCTAGACCCCAAGGCCAACTGCAAATCCTCTCTTCATTCCTCCAGACTTTCCATACAGCGCCTCACTCAGAATAGTTCCAGATTTCTATGGGAAGGCTCCACAAGACAAAAGGGCTAGGATTTGGCCATGTACACACAGACCACAAATGAATTACCCAGAGTATGTTGGCAGCAGGACTTGAACACAAGGACATGGGAAAATCTCTACAGGTTGCCAATGGTTTGTGAAAATTGTGAGAAAAGAGAAGTTTGAAAAAAAAAATCTTACTAGCAAATTCACATAGACAACATGTGCACATTCCAGTCAATCTGCTTCATAGACATGATCTCATTGGTCTCCCCAACATCCCTACAAGGAAATGAGGGGGACAAGTATTACTCCACCCTTTAGGACAAGCTCCATCCTTTACTCCCACATGTGGCTATGAGTGGGTGGAACACATTTAAACAGGGGAACAAATTACCATCTCCCTTGCTTCTGACCTCTCAGTATGCGGATGAACAAGTTTGCTTTTCCCTGCTTGAGGCCACACAATCCCCAAAACAAGTGGTCTGAAATGTTGGGGACTGAATCACTGGCCAGTGATAATTCTCAACCAGCTGGTTTGTTTCCCAGTCATGGCCTGGCCATGCTGACTTGGATACATTACAGCATGTCGTGAAAGTGTCTAGAGTGATCTATTTCTCACTGGTGTAGGGGAGATGCAGACAGGAAAGGCAGTTGTGAATATGGAAATGAAGGCATCTGCAACTTTGCCTTTAGCTGAAGAGAAAGTCCAAGACCAGCAAAGTAGCTCATTGGCCATGCAGAGGTCCTATAAAAGGGCAAAATAGACCTCAAATTGTCTAGTTTTATTTTGTTTTATAAAGCAGCATTGCCTACTAAGGCCTGTGTCATTTCTTTCTAATATGTACTTTTTTTCTTTCTTTTCTTTTTTTCTTTTTTGGTTTTTCGGGGCAGGGTTCCTCTGTGTATCTCTGGCTGTCCTGGAACTTGCTTTGTGGGCCAGGCTAGCATCAAACTCACAGAGGTTCACCTGTCTCTGCTTCCTGAGTCCTGGGATTGCAGGCATGTGTCACCATCTCCCAGCTTAATGTCTACTATTTTAACAAGGAATCTGAACTAGTGGTACATGCCTGGGGTCCCAGCACTTGGAAGTTCAAGGTCATCTTCAATTACAATTCATGAGACTACCCTGAGAAGAATAGGACCCTGTCTCAAATAATAAAATAAAATAAATAATAAATAAATCTGTGATAGAACTGTCCAAATTCTCTATCACAACAGTAACTAGACCATTGGAGAAAGGAGAGCAGTATAGTCAAAATTGATTACATAGATCCCTTGCATTAAGAGGCACAAGACAATGTATTGCATTAGGAAGAACAAGACCAGCTCTTTCATACTTACTTGATTACCTTATACTTAAAAATATATTTAGATTTTTCTGCCTCCTGTTACAAATAAAAGTGTATCAGATAGGTAAGAAGGAACAAAAAAATATTATTGCCCATATAAATGTTGACACACACACTCACACTCCCCATGTGGCTACAAACTGTGGGTAAAGACTCCACAGCTTCTGGAGGCCACCTGAGATTGCCTCCATGTGGGCCATAATACTCCATCATCTCACTAAGGTTTACAGAGCCTGAAACAGTCTGAGAAGTAGAATTAGTTCTTTTTGAGCCAAGTATGCAATTTTCTAAATCCAAGATATGCCTGGAGGCAGTCATTTGATAATTGTCAGAACCCTGGAAAGTCAGTTTATGAATATGAACCAATATTTTCCCCTGACTGCTCTTTATTGTGTTTAATCCAGGTGGTTGGTAGTCGCACACATGAGAAATGGCATTTATATGGAAGTCAAGAAAAGGACAAGCAGGGAATAGCAACCTCCCTGCTACTGTCTTGTTACTATTTGCTCTCTTTAATCCCCAGGAAATGGAAGACTTCAATCTGTTCAGTAAGTGTGAAGAGTCTCCTGTGAGAGTCTATCACTGTTGAGTAAACACACATTACCCAGCCTGTTATGACCAGCAACATGAAGGATAACTCTGCACAGTACATAACGCACTTGGAAATGGGAGAGCACTGACTCTTCCACCAGCTTTATGTAGGACCTTAAGTAAGTCACCGTCAACCTCTTCTGTCACTAGGAAGAGAGAAGGTATTTCCATTGATCTTTCCAAAATATTCTTCTCTGTTTGCAAGTCAGTTTGTATTGGTAGAAAAATGTCTGACCTGTCCCCCACAGGGCATTGGTGAAGTCAGAGTCTTGATTTAGGATAAAGCAAAATGGCAAAACATCTACAAGATTTATTACTCTGGCTAAATGATACATGAATATGGTTTGGGATATATTTTGACTGTCAACAGAATTTTCCATTCCTGGATTGCTTCATTAGCAATTCTTACCTCACCCATCCCATGTTGAAATATTCCAGTACCTCTAGAATTGTAGGTCCTATTTTTTTCAGCCACAAGAGGAAAAAAAAATCTCTTGTATTTTCCCTCTGTGAAATTTCACACCAGTAGCATTGTTCCCTAGAATCCAAATGAGATGGAAATAGCCAAGGGAGAAAATTAAAAATAAAAATAAAAAATGTGCAAAAAGAAAACAAAGTTTAGAGGAGGTAAGAAGGTTTGCTGACCTGACAGGACAGTGTATTTAGTCTAGAAACCCAAACTTTGAAGTGTGGCTTAATAAAAGTCCTCAGGAATATGAAACACCAGCTGCTCTTTATTTCCCCCCAAAGATGAAAACTCAGAGGAAACTGTCTTCAATTAAAACAGCAGGTGGCAGTTTGGTTTCAACCCAAGGAAGAATTTCCCGATTGGGTCTCTGAAGCAAGGCATGGTGGAAGATGCTCCCAAGGATACAGAAGGCTTGGAGCATCTACGAGGCCAACCAACATCAACTCACGTTTATGGAAGGCTAATAATCAGGACGGTGTTCTGCATGTTACATTCATTATCTCTTCTCATCTTGCAACAACTCTGTGAGGGAAGGGTCACCATTTTTCTCACTTTGGAGATGACATTAACGAGGTGGGAACGGTGACAAAAGCCGGCAGAGCTGAGTTCCACAACCAGCCGCCTCCCCGCTGCTCTCTGCTTTGGATCGGGCCCTGTAGGCAGTTCTAGTTGGTGCTGTGAAAGGGAAGCTTTTGGATTTGACCTTCAAGTGTAAGAGTTTTATCCAAAGACCTACAATCTAAGGCTGTCCTTCTCCACCAGCTCTGAAATAACTGACAATGGCTTCAGGGATTTTTGAGCTGGAAGTGGAGAGCAGATTGTGGGCGAGTGTGCTTTGAACTGTACACTCCACCTCTCTGATATTACCTGTTCAGCAGTATTCTTTGAATCTTTAATTATATCAGAGTTTGAATGGTAAATAAAACCTGAAAAGCAAGAAAAGTAATAGCTTCCTCCCAGAATTCCTGTGTGTGGCATGAGTTTTCGTCCCACATATCCATATGTACTTTGGGGTGCAGAGGCAGGGCTCTGCTTTCAGGCTTGTGAGCCTAGAAAAAAGAGAATCGTTATCTTCTGTGCAAATTGTGCTTTTTCTAAAAACCCAGAGAGAGAAATCGCCACAAGGGTCATCATTTGTTTTCTTTTTTTTTTTTTTTTTTTTTTTTTACACTCAGAATTTTTCCATACCTCTCTTGTGTGCTTATTATGCTTTAATTGTTCTTTTGCATGGCTTTCTTCCCCATCAGACTCAAAATACTGGAAGAAACCATCATCTACCCTTTGCTCCATTCTGTACTTACCAAAGTTGTCCCAAACTGGGACCTGACATGCAGTAGCTATTGATAAAAATATTGAATATTAAGACTAAAATTTCATTGTGTTCTGTATGTCTTCAAGCCTGTCATGAAGCAGGTAATATAAGACCAGTGTGCCATAAGATTGTGTTTAGAGAATTAATTTATAAAGGCTCTCCCCCTCATATTTAATCACTATACACCAAACATATTCGAAAGGTCTAGCACTGTACTTGATATTTTATATATTCTCTATAACACTAAAATAAAATCTGAGGAAGACAGGGGTAATAATTCCCAGTTTAGAGATGGGGTAAATCCCCAGGGCTGTGTAACTACCAAAATAGTCAGCATTCAGGTTGAAACCCATCATCCTTCTGGTTTCTCTGAAGTTGAGTGTTGAGGTGTTATTGCATCGTTTAAACATATGATCCTGAAAGCTATGGATGAACAGACCAGAGGCATAAGGCATTTCTGAATGAACAGTCGCTGTTCTGCAACCTCTGCTTATCACTCGCTTCAGGCTAGTTGTACATCTTTGTTCTACTAAAATGGGGCAATAGCTTACTTCCCCAGAATCATTTGGAAGTTGTCAGTCTGTATTTTAGCAATAGCATCATCTCTTAAGGTAGAATTGCATGTTTTCTTTTGGCTGCCTGAATTTGGCACCTTGCAGAGTCATTTTCTGAACAGAACTGTGCTTCCATTACCTAAGTGCAAAAAGTTGCCAAATTTAAGAAGGCACTAGGATGGTGGGGGTGTGGGGACAGTGCAAGAACTCAAGGAGACCTCAGAGTCTGACTCTTTGGAGAAATGGAAAGATTTTCGGACTGGATTAGTATGGCTGTATTGTCATCCTATTTGCTGGAAATTGCAGCTGAAAGGAAAGAATAAAGGGCATTTGCTTTGCTGTCCAGTCCTGCCACTAACACTTACACTGAATTATACCACTCATGAAGAAAACCATTCTCTGTATTTTGAGAAGCTTACATTTTTAAATATTCTTAATATACCACTTTAGTGCCTCAATAAATAAATAATGTGTCCCAAAAATTATTTCATAGAACACAAATTCAAGGAGATGCTGTTAAGGTTAAAAGTAGTTCTTAGTTTTAAGAAAATTTTCAATATTCTCTAATGTCTCATGAAACTTAAAGGGGAAATACATACCAGTCAGCCCTAATTATGTACATTTAGTTTTAATTTAAAATATTTATCAGATAGAGGGGATGGCTCAGGAGTTACAGACACTAGCTCCTCTTCCAGAGGACACCAGGTTAACTCACAATTGTCTGTTACTCCAGACCCAAGGGACTTGATGTCTCCCTCTGTCCTCTACAAACACAAGGCACACACATGCACAGACAAGCATGCTAAACACCCATTTAGAGTACACACTCACCTACCCTCCCCCCTCCCCAGTATACATACACACATCAGTCTTGGACAAAAAACTATTTGTAGCTGGACAGGTTTTGTCTGAGAGTATTTTGTGGAACTAGTCCCCTATGACACATGTTCTGTGGAGGGCTGGTCTGTCTATATCACATATAATTTTAGGTAATAGATACATATCAAATGTTTACTACTACCTTTTTTTTAAGAACCTGGAGGTGGAATATTTTCTGGATTCATTTTGTTAATCACTGTCTTGGACCCCTAGAGACTAAAATAGTGTAAGATGGGGAAGAAAATGAACACAAAAGACAAGGTGGAAATTCTTTGATCTGCCTGAAGCATGGTTTGCATTGGCTTTCTTTTTGCTTTGGGAAGTCATTAACTTTTCACTTTAATTCATAACGATCAACAGAACATGAACCTAAGTATTATAAAAACAATCTCCCCCAAAGCTTCTATAACTTGAAGAACACAAGTGGACTGATGTTAAAATCCATGGTGTCAGCAAGCAGAATATTTCTCCTAGAGAATGCTTCCTTTCTAGCCAGTACATAATAATCCTTCAAGGGGACTCTACATAGAGAGGAAGACCATGAGTTGAAAACTAGCTAATTTATCTAATTAAAAAAAAACTACTACTTAAGTTGAAATTGAAATTGTACAAATGAATTAGTATGATCAAAATACTGGGCCCAGTAAGCCTTCTAAGACAGAAGAAGCCACAAAATGCATTATGGAGGAGAGTTTTCACATTCAACGAACAGGAAAGATGTTGTAGGTGGCCTTACCACCAAAGAGTGATAATGAGAATACCCCTAGGGAGTACTTTACTCAACTATGTAAGTTTGGGAAAATGATTCTATTCCTCTTGGCTGCAATCTCATTTGCCATAGAAAGTTTAAAGGTAATAATATCTAGCATAACATCTAGTGGTCCATTGGCCAATAACATCATCAGTTTTGCCTGGAATCTTATTAAAAGTGTAGAATCTCAGTGATTGGTCAGCTAAGACCTCCTGAGTCTGTCTACCTTTATGTGATTCTCTACTGAGCTAAAACATCATTTCTAGCCATATTTCCAGCACCACCAGCCACTCTATGGCACCTTATTCTAAAGGTACAAAGAGCACTAAGAAATTTTAATTTAAAAAATTAATTTTTATAAGGAATCTGGGGCCCAGAAAAAGAAGGTGAGTTCCATAAAGCCTCACAGCTCAGCTAAGTAGGAACTAGAGCCAGATGTCATTATAAGCTTTTTGTGTGTTTGATTATGCTTTTTCAAACTAATGTTACCAGAGTTATGGAATATATTTGTCAAGTATTAATGTTACAACAAATAAATATCAATGCTTTTCTTCTCATAGGAAAAATAACAACTAATTTTTTAAATTTAAAAATTCCAAATACAATATAATAAAAAAATGACTAATATAACATAATAGTGAAATTATGTTATTCCTGGAGATGTTTAGAGAATTGTTTGAGATGTTTGAGAATTTACCTGGTTTCTCATTCCTCTTGCACACAGGGCAGAGGCTTGCTACCCTCTCCGCTATCACTCAAGAGGTTCCCCAAACACAACTTCCGCAATGGTTTGAATGAAAATGAGTCCCATGGACTCATTTATAGTGAGTGATATTATTGGAGATGTAATATTGTTGGAGTAGGTGTGGCCTTGATGCAGGAAGTGTGTCATAGGGGATGAGCTTTGAATTGTCAGATGCTCAAGCCAAGCCCAATCTCTCACTCTCTTCCTGCTGCCTGCAGATGTAGAACTTTCCACTACCATGTCTGCCAGTGTGCCACCACCCTGAAAATAATGAACTAAACCGCCTCAGTTAAATGTTTCCTTATAAGAGTTGCTATAGTCATGGTGTCTCTTCACATCAATAGAGACCACCACAGTGTATTATTCAGTTATGAATAAGAACAAAAACCACATGAGAACAAAAGTCACCATGGTACAGCCTAGCCCCTTTTTAATTCACAACCCCACTAGCAACCATAATTTTCCTCATCTAAAACTGAATCCTTCTGTGACTGAACAACAAAATAGAACCATGAACACTTAGGAGAATAACATCATGGCCTGTGCTAAACCCCCTGTGCTAACAATATTGTCTCTTCCCCAGGTATTGCTTTTCTCTTTATGGCAACCTTTCCTTTTCCATTGCATCCTTATCCCTCTTTTGAGTTTTGTCATTGACAGTAACACAAACGTGAGAAAGTAGTACTACCAAAATTAGAAAACCCTTCATATCAATGAATGCTTCAATTTTCTTCGTCGCCATTCACATTTTTCCTGAAAGAAGTCATAGTGCTTTACTTAAAGAAGAAAAAGTAATAATTTCATGGTACCTCACTGTTCTCTAACAATTTTATTTGCCTCTTTTGTAGTATTTAACATTGGTAGAATCAGGGATCTACTAAATGTAGTGTGTTGAATCAAAAGTTAATTTTATTATTTCTTTGATACTTGATAAATCTTTATCACTATTGGATTATTGGCTTTTAAAAATCTTTGTGACTGTATTTTGTTATTGATTTTAATATCTCTATCTTATGCTTAATTTCAGGATGTTCTTGTTGGTAGGATACTATTTTTTCTTACAAGAAAAAATGTTGAGTATTGGTAGATTCTTATTAAAAGATGTGTCTAGAAGACAAAATTGACATCTTCTCTGAAATCTTCTCTAATCAAATTACATTTTTCTTTTTTAGCAGGGTTTCTTTAAGATATATTAAACCAGAAAGTCTTTCTAAAAACTAAATAAAATTTCATTGTGAGATTCTACTACAGTGCTGCTCAATAGAAACTCAGAGTCACATGTATACACTATACACTCTCTGGTAAAAGGAAACATATACAATTAATTTCAGTAATACATTTATTTAACTTAATATGTTATAAATATTCAATATGCATCCAAAAATTTTCTGAGATTTTTGTATTAGTTATAGTAATCTTCACAAAACATTTTAATCTTAAGACATTAGCAAGAAAGATGGTTAGGATTTAGAGAAACTACTACACTTTTTTTATACTATTATAAAAGCCATTGTCTGTGACAAAACTTACATAAGCCTTAAGGTAATTGAATTGTCATGGTCTATTGTCTTTGTATGAATAAATCTCAATAAAAAGCCAGAATAATTTTCTCATCAGCAATTACTCATTCTATGGATAAGATTTGCAGTCAGTGGTAGAGGTCAAGTATCTGCGTAAAATATTAAGATAATTAACAATAAAAAGACCCACAAAATGTTCTTGCTGTCTGTCTCTCCTCACTGTCCTCCACTCAAATCTGTTTCTGTCCCAAGATTCTCATAATTCGTAACTGTTGATGTGTTTGCTAGCTTCTGTTCCTGTGTATTCTACAGAATATAAATTGTGTAGCACCAAAACCAAAGGTTCTTTCCACTATATCCCAAATTCATACATACTTACCCAACACATATGAATCACTGAATATTTGTGGGGGGAAAAAACACCAGACAAGGTAAGGAATTCATTAGCTCAGATAAATGTAAAAAGGTTTTCATTAGTAATGCTGACATCAACAGGCTGAAAAAAAGTAAACACACGAGTATTCCCCATCTATGGCACATCCCATTCCTGAACTTTCCATTTCCAAATGTTCTCCATTTGAGAAGATTTAAATCATGGCCAGCACCACCCTCAGAATTAGGAAGTATCTCTATGGGGTACTACTGCCAGAAGCCTGGACCAGGAAGAGCTGGTCTGATTTGGGAGTACTGGATTACGGTTAATTGTGGAAAAAAGATGCCTCCATCTGAGATATCTCTCTAAGTTGACAGATGGAGGGCCCATGGCTATATGGCTACTAAAAGCCTGTTTGCATGTAGCCAACAGCTGGTGGGACACTCACATTGCCTCCTCCACAATGAGACTGGTTAGCCGTTCATCAGCTCCCAGGTTGTACAGTGAATGTACCATCACAACAGAGACTAAAAACAGCCATAATTATCCAAGATTCTGACTTCTAGACTTCAAAAGCATGACCAATGTGTCAAAACTAAGAATATTATTATGGAATTCATATAATACATTTTGCAGAATAGATGAAATCTATTTTGTAACACTTCACAATCTCTCTTTCTCAAACCCATTTTTTTCCTTGAGATTTTGCAATGGAAAGGAAATGTAATATATAATAATTAACATAATTATTAAATGCAAGACCCTACATAAAGTACACAAAAAATAAAATAACACGCAAAATATCCAAAGGTCTATATGAGCTATGAAGTATTTACTGCTGCCTATGCAAGACATTAAGGGGGTAGCCTCTATGAAGAAATCTTTGGCATGATTATTACTAATAAACTATGGATTTATGAGTCAGAGTTAAATTAGTCATAGCAGAAAGTTAAAAGCTAAATTTCAAATTTATTTCAAATGCTGGCATTCCCCTAAGGAGGAGCAGGAAGCTGAGATAAAAACATGTTTATGTAATTAACTGAATGTGCTTTAGCAGTGGAGAGAGGGTATGAGACTCTTCCAGCACCTAGGGGAATCTCTAGCTTGAGAAGTACAGAATTCTAATAATGAAAACTGTAAATTCTCACTGACAAAGCATAATGAAAAATCTTTAGATACATAAGATTGCTTACATCTGAAAGGCAATTCTCTCTGAGAGGGTTTTGTAGATACATGATGTGTGAGCACTCCTTCACCCCTAATTTATATGACTCTTCACATAAAACTGGTTTTTCTCCTTGTGGGTAGCAAGTACTTACTTTATAAACTACAATTGCTAGCTTCAGTTTCTGTAAAAGAAATAGCAAATTTGATAGCAGAGAAAAATATAGAATAAACAATCAAGTCATGGTTCAAAAATAAATTAAGTAAGATTGTCACTGGACCACTTGGTTATGAAGAACGATAAAAAGACAGGAAGCTAGCACTCCACCCTGGTGGAGCTTGCAATCTAGTTGGAGAGAAAAAAGATGTATAATTTAATTTTTAAAAAAGATACAGTAAGAGTCTGGCTTGTGGCTTATATTTGCCTATTATACATGAGGCCCCAAATTAGATTCATAGCACTGAAGGAAAACATACAAAAAGTGTCTCTAATCAATGTCACTTCATCTTATTTTCTCTATGGCACTTGCCCCGGAAAATCACTTTGTTTATTTAAATGTATGTGTATTGGTTATGATGATGTGCCTCTACTACTATTGTACATTCTACGTAAGAGGCATCTGGTCTAGTGCCAGAAACACAGCATTAGTTGAATGACAAATGCTAGTTATTAATAATGACTAACACAGATGACTTCCAGGAATATGTCACTAAGTACACAATGAATGATGTAAATAATAGAATCTGTAAGTTTAGAGGGAGAGAGTGGGGTCCTAGAGTCAAGCAAGGCTCTAAGCAGAAGAAAATCAATTGAAGATAAGTCAAATTTGAAGACGAGGACGTTTCTTTCCAAAGTGAGGAGGAATGATAAAAAACAAACAAACAAAAAACCAAAACAAAACAAAAACAAAACCAAGTCCACTGCAAGAATAGTTCTGGGCTAGCTTCTAGACTTCTCCAAATGGTAAATGTTTAACCACTCCCTTCAAAAACTTCTATGTTTAAGATGCTCCCTATCTACCACATCTGTTCAAACTCTACAGCCACAGAAGGCCCTTTCTTTCCCTGCTCAATGCAACCCTATAGTCAATTAGTGTCCAAGTTCTAAGTACTTCTTCAACCATCTCCCTCTCATACTGCCAACACCCAGACCAAGCTGTCATTAACTTTATTTGAACTATGACAATAGTCTATAGGCTTATCTTCAGTGCAACCAAGCTACCTCCCAAGGTGTGATTTCCAATCCCAGGTCTGCCTGTAGATAGATACACCACTGCCTCAGTCTCCTCATCTATGCAGTGAGTATCTGCAATGGATTTAAGCATCTCTGTGTCCTTTTCTACTGTCTCATTACAGAATCTTAGGATGTTTCTATTGCACACAGAATCCAGCACTATACTCCAACGGGATGATCAAAGGTCACTTTCTTCTAATGAAATTAAGCAAGCAACTGTGGAAACTTATCTAAGGGTTTCAACCCATGAGTTATAGTCATTTTTTCTTTGGCTTTATTTTACCTTCTCAAATCCATTTGTTAAGTTGCTAAGGTTCCATTCTGAGTAAAGCTGTGGTTATAATAACTTATAGGACTGGAGGGATATAGCTCAGTGAGAAAAGTGATTGCTGTGAAACATGTGCCCCTAGATCCATCGCCAGAACTCACATTTAAACAACCTGAGTGTGCTCTTGCATGCTTGTAATCTCAGAGTTGGGGCAGTAGAGAATGGAGAATTCCTGAGCCCACTCACTAGCTAGCCTCACCTAATTGGCGAGCTCCGGGATCCAGTGAGAGAGTCTGTCTCAAAAATCTAGATGAGTAGCACAGCCCAACACACACACACACACACACACACACACACACACACACACACACACACCACCACCACCACCACCACCACCACCACCACCACCACCACCACCACTACCACCACCACCACCAGAGTACACAAATATATACATATTCAAATAAGTTTTTTTTAAATTTGAGTTGCTAAGAAAATCTTTCTCACGCACACTTTTACACCTCTGAAGTGTCTCTTAAACCATCTAGTTATCTTTAGTAGAATCATGCTTAAAATGTGCAATTGAAATTACTGATTGTCATCAACTAGGTGAATAAAAAAAAGAATATTAGAGCACTGTCTCAAATCCTCATGTGTGCCTGGTTCATTTGGGGTGCAGGGTATGAATGGGCTGTAGTTAGTCTAGAGAGAGTGAAGTTTCTGAGAGTCAGGATTTCCAATAAGCTCCCACATAACTGACAAAAGAAGCCACTATTCTGGAAAAGGCAGGTGAAGAGAGCCAGAATGTCTCAGACATCTAGACGTTTTGGAAATAAGATGTTAAGAGTTGGTAGAAACCCACAAAAGGGAAAGAAAATGAACCTATTCTAATGAGCAGGACTTCCTATCTCAGAAACAGATACAACTGTCTGCAAACCCTTTCCTACTGGTTCAATGCTATTGTGCTTCCTTCCAGTTCTTACAAACAGGTGTGACAACAGAGTTACTTGATCCATAAATTTCAGTTTCACATAGAATCCCCATGTAATTCTAACACACAGCCAGGTTTTAGAATTGCAAGTTTATTTGTTCATTTAGCAAATTTATAGTTCTCCTGTTAAAAGAGGCCTATGAAAGGCCAGCTTTCGTCGTTTCTATAGGCAATCAGTATTTTCCATTAGCAATTACTGATTTGTGTCATTGTGAACCCTTCACAGTAGCAAATAAAGAACCCTTTGTATTATTTCTTTCTTAGGATTTTCATGCTGCTTTCACTTGAACTGAAGAGCAGCACTGGAGTACACGAGAAACTCCTGTAGAACACTTGTTTTATTTATCCTGCTACTGTAGTTGAATTATTTGCACACACTTATATGAGAATCTTTTTTTTTCAGTAATTCCAAGAAAACAAATTACAAATAGCAAAGTTTATACTTTTTTAAAATAGCAAATAAATATATCATTGCACAGAGGGTAATGGTAAGATGTGAAGGAAACACTCATACTATAGCACTTTTATCAAGGCTCCAAGAGAGAAATCTGTCACCATACTGTTTTAGAGAAATATCATACAAGAAAGATCACTTGATACTTGTAAGTCTGCATAAGAAGATTGCGATTCGTGTTCCTAAAATGATAGTATGTCCAAAGTTCAGTTATTCATAATAGGTAAAGAGACTCTGTTCTTATTTGGGGAATTATAAACCCTGCACCAAGTTGTGATCCTCTGTGGGGGTGCATAATGAACATAGTGAAGGTTGAATAATGACTTTATTTATTCAGTTCATTCAGTTTTGTCATTTTGCCAGTTTAGAAGAAATAAGGTGATAAATAATGCTTGTTCTGAAATGTCAAAATCATTTTGCTCAGCTTGCTTTATATCTTTCATAAATAACTTGGGCATTTTCAGAAAATATCCAAATTGTTTCTAATCATAAATACACTTGTCTAAAGACTATGTAAATGGATTACTGTTGGCCTGGGGGTGGAGACATGTAGCCTATGTACACACTTTGGAAAAAAAAAGAGCAAAAAAGCTTGACCTCCCCATAACCCCACCTCACTCACCTCCAAACTACCTTTGTGTCTGGACCTGCCCTCCTCAGTACTAGAAAAATAGTGACAGTATGAACTCTTGACAGTTGGAAAGGCTGTTCATCTTCAGGTCAAGTCTTTTATTTTCCTATCATAATCTTACATGGAAAAACAGGGTGTTTCTTGGTGAGAATTAGCCTTGTTTGCAGGGCAAAATCTTTTCCCTCTCTGTCTCCTTACCTAGAATCCAGCTAAGGCAAATTGAACATTTAGAGTCATTTCCTAAAATCATACCTGAGGAAAACTGCCCAATCCTGAGGAGAATTCCAGCATTAGAATTATAAATCTTCAAATTTGTTTTCATAGACTGAGGAACACAGCAAACAATTCTAATCCCTTGGCTGGTTAGAACCTCTAGCATAGATATTTGTCAGTTCTTCTCTGAAGAACATAGGTTACTCTACTAGTCACTTTTATGTGCATATTTTCATGTCTTATCTAAATAATTGAGCCTCATGCCTTACAATTAGTAATTCCAATTATATTGGAATTACTGAGCAAAATGATCCTCATATAACACATCAAAGAAGTAAGTTCATTGTATGCAAGGGTACTGCACCGGTCATGTTGGATGATAAATATCTTGAATTAGCTTATATATGTGTTTGCTAAATATTTAACTTTCCTCGTTTCAAAAGTGTTTGGGCCAGCATACATACAATGGGGAAGAAAATATAGTGAGGTAAAATGAATTAAGATCCTGACAGAATGCACAATTGCAGGAGGCAGACCACAAATAGGGGCCCTTTCCATTCTAGTGGATCAGGAAAATGGCAAACATGATCAATTATTCTCTCTGTCTCTCCTTCTCTCCTTCTGTTCCTCTTTCCATCCCTTCTCTTTTCCTCCCCGCCTCACTCCTTCATTGTTCTCCTGGTCTCACCTTTTCCGGTATCTCAATCCCATTATTGGAACAAAAGGTGGAGTTTCTCTAAAGAGTAACTTTAGCACAGCACTTACTGGAGAGGATCACCAACTCTTAACTCCTTGGATGGTGGGGTTAATTTCACACCCATCTGGAGAAACTGTCTGCTTTGTATCCGTGTGGAAACTGAAGAGCTTCAAGCCTACATAAGCTGACCATGTTCATCGTTGGTTTTTCCTATAAGTCTCCATCATTCATCCAGGAACATGGGTGACTGTCTTCCTGATGAGCATGCCAGGAATAGGTCACTGGGCTGTCCCTCCTTTAAATTTGGGTTCTAATCTAATGGACAGGGAGTTAGACATGTAAAGAAATCTACAAAATCATGCCCAGGCATTATCTAACTTAAGGCATTTCCAGAGAGGTGAGGCAGTTAAAAATCTTTATCTACATATATAAGATCAACAAAATAGTAGTAAACATTTATTTGCACTCACTATGCACAGACACTGCTTTAAGACTTGACATTCCATATTTTTAAATCTTTCCAACAACTTTCAGATAGATATTTCTGTTTTATGCATGTAACAATAGAAAAGTAAAATTACAAATTACTACTATCCAAATCATGAAGCTAATAAGTGGCAAAGTCTTGATTTAAAAACCTGAAATTCCCACCTAGAGTTCCTCTCTTTACTGTGAATGCCAACACCCACTTGGTTCAACCTTTACCCTTTCACACACCTCACAGGTACTGCCATTTGTAACTTCCTATTTCTTTGGTTTGATCTGACTTCTCTTCCAAAAAAAAAAGGGGGGGAGAGGAGTTAAAGATAAAATCTCTGAGGGTTGTTTGTGTGGCCCCCTACATCACTCTCGACTTTCTTCTCAAAGACATGCCACTTAATGTGGTGAACAGACATCTGAGGATACACTGGGCAAGCCCTACCCTAGAACTGGAAACTGAAGAAGATGCCAGATGCCTCGAGACAGTCTGTGGTCAGAGACATAACTCAGTAAGAGTGTCTCTCCCCAATTCCCCATTCCTCCTTCATTACTGAGTCTCAATTCCCTTTGCCCACATCAAAAGCCAAGATACTCACTTCTCCACTTGGCCCCTTAGCTTGTGCTGCCAGAAAACACCAGCCTGAATTATTCTGATGATAAAACCTTCCGCCTGAGCCTAGAGCCCACTTCCTCAGTCCTTCTTTGATCTCTTTAGAATTTTTCTTTTTCAGAAAAACCATACTGGCAGGCACACCAAACTCCTTCTACATATTTGGGATTTTACAGTGGCTTTTTTGGAACTCTGTTGGATTTTACATGTCAGTCGATCTCGCCTGGATAGAACCCCACAAGGACCTGCTGACACCTCACGGCACAATTTCACAAAATGTTCTAGGAAAAGATAATTTTCTAATTATAACACCAAATTCTGCTTATGAAGGCATTTTCCAACCACTCCATCTCCAGTGGTGGAGTAGTCTGAGGGTGAAATTAGACCCAGGGTGCATACTTTCTTTTCCTTTCTCCCTGTCTAATTCATTCTTTTCTCTCTTTTGGGAGTGTTAGAAATGTTGTCTAGAAAAATAAGCTTTGCTTTACAAATGCTCACAGTGAGTACACCCCTAAAGAAAGGCCATTCACACCTAAAAGCATTGGTCCAGGACCCTCTTCTGAACCTGTTGGACTAAGGCCCCAAAGAAACATAACCTGTCCATTTCACCCCTTTGGCCCTTTCTGCTCTTTCTGCTCCTCAGCCTTCAGACCTTGGTTGATATTTTCTTTCAGATTAGCTTCCCCCAAAGCATTCTCAAGCACATAGGGAATCAAATAGTGCTTATTAGAGCCAGATAAATGTGGCAGGGTGGGGAGGAAAGATGACATGACTGATGGGTGGGTATATGAGTGCATCTGGACAAGGATGAATTCACTGAAACTTGAAAACAGCCAGTAGAAGTGATCTTCAGTATTCCTAACATAAGAAAAAAATGATATGGTTCTGAGATGATAGATATATTAATCAACCTGATCAAGTCACTATCCATTGTATACATAGATCAAACCACCACACTGCACCCCATAAATAAAACAATTAGTGTCAATTTAAAAATATATATGTACATGAAATATGTGGTATGTGCATATGTAATGTATATATGTGTCCCTTCTCTGATTTACTATCCCATGTCACCTGTGGATTCTCTATATCCAGGAACCAGGGACATGGTTTTGAAAACCTAGAAGCTCCCTGTGTACAGAAACTTTACACACCTCTGCTCTATATAGAGTTCAGTGTTCTGTTCTACCCTCCTATGGTGTTTTTCATCTTCTCATGACACTGGTAATCTGCCATCTACATAATACATAATTTCAGTCAGCACAAGGACATTACTCCCTAACTTAAATATGTGCTAGTAAATATGTATTGACCCAAACTGAAGGAAATAAATAAATAAATAAATAAATAAATAAATAAATAAATAAATGTAAGAGCTACATTTTCTCATAAGGGATCCTCAATTTCAGGAACTAGTCTAATTTCACATTTAAGTGAAAACACCCAATAAAGGAGTTAAAAGACATTTATATGAAGAATTTAGCTTTTAAAATTATAGCCATAATTTGGACTAGGGAGATGACTCAATGGTTAAAGAGCTGACTACACAAGCATCAAGACCAGAGTTCAAATCCCCAGAATTCATGTAAATTCTTGGGTGACAACCCTCCCGCAGTTTCAGCCTCAGAAGGTGGTGGAAAAGCTCTCCAGAGCAAACTAGCTAATAAGACTAGCCATACTGGTGAGCCTTGGGTTGGATTAGGAGACCCTGCCTCAATGAACAATGTGTAAGTGCAATGGAGAAGGTGAGCTCTGGGTTTGATTGGGACATCCTGACTCAATGAATAAGGAATAAGTGCAATGGAGAATGACTCCCAGCATCAGTCTTGGGCTAACACTTACACTTTCATACACATACATATGTACCTAGACCAGTGGTTCTCAACCTTCTAACCCTGTCACCCTTTAATGAAGTCCCTCATGTTGTGGTGGCCCCGACCATAAAATTACTTCCATTGCTACTTTATAACTGTGATTTCACTACTGTTATGAATCACAAAGTAAATATCTATGTTTTATGATGGTCTTGGGTGATCCCTCTGAAAGTGTTCAAAGGGATTATGACCCAAGGTTGAGAGCCAGTGATCTATACACATGGTACCCATACATGTGTGCCACTACACAGGGAAAACATCTATATAGGTATATGCCACCATATATATCAGAACAGAAAAAGAAATTAAGTAAATATAGAGTTTGATTTTTTTAAAGCAATATCTAAAGAATGTTTGTGTGTCTTATCATGTAGATAGGGCTACTCTGTCTGACTATTCTGTCACTAGCCGTGTTCTAAACAATAACAGAAACATTGCCAATGGCTAAAGACAGGATTTATCCTTGTTTCTTAAAGATTCCCAAGAAGGTTTAAGACACAAAAGAATTTTCATACAAAATTTAAAGAAATCTAACTACACATAAGGAAATTCCTGTTAACCCTAAAGGCATTTCCCTTTTCTCCAATTTGAGGAGGTGAGCGGTGCCATGTTTCAGGAAAATATGTCCACTTTAAAAGATGAGAATCTACTCGTTAAAACATATAGCTTCATATTTTGTGAAAGACATGCATATGTGTTTGTATGTGCACAGATACTTAAGTCACTAAAAAGAAAGTTTTGACATAAAAACAAAGCTCTGGGCTCTCTGCTAAACTAGAAAG
The DNA here is from genome assembly GCA_030556225.1 of Cricetiscus sungorus. Classification (NCBI taxonomy): domain Eukaryota; kingdom Metazoa; phylum Chordata; class Mammalia; order Rodentia; family Cricetidae; genus Cricetiscus; species Cricetiscus sungorus. The sequence goes on along the minus strand of JANBXA010000651.1, from coordinate 34,389,292 downwards.
TGACTTGGGACTCCCTGAACCAGCAGTGACACCAAGGTTGTCATCAGTAGGGCTGGGAGAATTCCCAGATTCCAGACTGGGCTTCTCACCAAATATTCTCCTTCCTCACTCCACCCACATGACAAAGTGGCACATGAAGAGAAGTAGGGGGCAGGCTGGGACTGAGAGAAAGTCACCACAGCACAAGTAAAACGAACCTACTGCATTAGTTCTGAAGCCATCAGCCACAAATAGAAGTATTTAAAATGCAGAAAGTAATGTTTAAAAGTCTTCAGCTTAATGACTGCTAGTTATATCCGAATAACAGGGTTATTATTGAAGTATGTTTCTGGTGTCCCTAAACAAAATTCCAAATAACTCTGACTATGTTGAAGCTGAGGAAATTCAAACAGACTTTTACAAATGCAATCCACTTGGGCAGCCACTGTTGGAGAGACAAGTCAGTCTGATGATGCTGTGTTTAAGAATTTTAACCTTGGCCCAAAACATGAGTTGCTTTTCTTATCATCATCAACATATGTAATCCTATCTTATAAGTGTGACAATGAGTAGCTGTCAACACCCGTAACAACACTGGGATAAATTTAACACTGACAAGCAGGCTGTATGAGTCCAGGACTTCTGCCTCTGCACTAACGGGAATCTGGAAACACTTTCTGTTGAGTCATAATTTCTTGATGAATTAGGCAAATGTGAGGTAAAAGAAAAAAAATCTTATTTTCATGATGCAATTCCTGGCCCCCATTTCAGGGCATTACTTACAAGGAGAAAGTTAACATTTTAATTTTCTGTAAATATTAGCAGGCAAGTCTGCGCTCAATCAGTAGGTTTAAGAAGGTTAAACCCACACTCCCAATAATCCCTCTTCCCCCCATGCAGCCCAAGTATTTGTGTGACATTCCCAAGGCTTTCGAGTAGATTCTTTTTTCCAATTGCCAATCTAGCTACAGGGTTGTTTGTTTGTATTCCACACTAACTTACACATGAAGTCACTTCCTTTTCTGATTAAGAAGGAGACAGTTGAAAACCCTGGAAAAGCAACAACACATAAGAGGGAAAAATAGTAAGATGGTGATCCCACAGTTAAATTTAAAAAAAAAAAAATGAAAGAAGGAAAGAGAGAGAATGGGAGGGAGAGAGACTACAGTCTAAAAATAGTGCAGGAGAAGTAGGTCACTGTGGTAGAAACAAGTGTCAGGATCAACATATAATTAATTGTCTTGTTTTCAGCCTTGTGAAAACACTCCGCTATTGTCAGGGCCTTCTCCCTTCACTCTGACTCCTTTCCTTAAAAAAAAAAAAAAAAACTAAATAAAAAAAAACTCCTGGGATTCTTTGCACATCTGCAAAATCAATGTCAGTTCCAGGTTCCTTATTCCTGTGCTGAACCTATCCAACATCCAACCTCAGAGGAGAAAGCCAGTCCTCACCACACAAACAAATGGAGGTGACTCTGACAGGGAAATAGCAACAGAAAGGATTTCCAGCCTGTCTGGTCCTCAGACTACAAGCAAATGGGACAGCAGAAGAGCTCAGTGATGAGCTGATGAGGTCATGGGGAAAAAAAATCAGGTAAATTTAACTCTCAGAGTACCTGGAAAGGATGTGTGATAGAGAGAATCACAGGATAAAACTAAGTAGTATGATTGTTATTTTGGTAATGTTTTTTCAGGAAGATAATCAGCAAAGTATGAATAATATCTTCTAGCTGTCCATCTCTCTAATTATGATTTATGTGTCCCAACTGAGGTTAGTCGGAGAAAATGGCATTTTGATGCTATCAATAAAGGGAAGTAATGCCTCTGGTTTGTGACTTTCCACTAATAAAAATACTTGAGCCTTTCAGGGTTTTGTTGACCTCTATTAAATTCAGGTAAACTTGGAAGTGAACAAAACAGAAAACCTGTTCTTGTTGGAAAAGGATAAAGTCATACTTTGGAATGAGGTTTTTAAAGGTTAGAAGAAAATGCATTTAGGGCCATTTGTGTGGAGGAAACCACAATTAGATCTTACTGTCCCCACCAAGGCTATGTAGAATTGTTTGTGACTGTTAAAATGCTATTTTTTTTTTGAGGGGGGAGAAAAAAAGTCCAAACAATTCCTGGAAACCCTACCTCTCTAAGAAGACTGCATTTTTGTGAATTGAGGATAAAGGCATTGGCTACATATGGAGTACATTTCCCTGTTTAACATTGATTTGTTTAAAATTGAGGGGAAAACCACTTGGCAAAATACACTGGCCAAGGCAATGGCAAAAGTTATTTCAGTTCATCCTGATTCCTTTTCATGGTTCACCTCTCAGCTGACCGGACATCCAGGCCCAAGATAATGAGCCCTAAATTGAAAACCAACCAGATGCGGGTACCTGAAGAATCCCACTTTCTTTTGGCATGTGAACCCCAGCACTAGCTTTTTGTCCCACATCTGCAGAGATGACCTAAGGAGAAACATCTAAACATTTTCTAGAAACAAGGTAGATTTCTAAGAGCCTCAGCAGTGGTGGGTTTTTGAAAGATCCCATAGCCTTCATAAGACTTAACAGAAAGGAATCTAGGCACATAGCCTTCCCAGAAGTTCAGTGACTTGTCCCTTTGGTTGGCCAGGTTACCCTTGGTTTTAACTTTCAAAGATCCGAAGTCCCTGAAAGTCCTCCGCTTAGTACAAACAATGACAGTAATCACCAAGATCACTTAGATGTACCTGTGGCTCAAACATACAGAAAACAGAACCTGTGGAAAACTTATCCATCCCGAAGCAGAAGATAATAACAATGACTCTGATAATAGTAGGTCACATTTGTGGAATTCTTGTTTTGAGGCCCAGTTCTGCTAGCGCTTGACATATGCATTACCTACACATATTAGAAACTACAATGTCTGACTGTAACAAGATAAGACTGGAGATACTTATTATTTTGGCTCACAGTTTCAGAGGGTTTAAGTTCATCATGGCAGGAAGATGTGGCGGAACAGCCCATTCATCTCATCAGCAGTTGTGTAATAAGAGGTTATTCACCTCATGGTCAGCCAGGAAGCAGATTATAACCTACAAAATTCTACCTCTGTTACCTACTTTGTCATCTAGGCACTACCCTCCTTAAGGTTTCAGTCTCCTGAAATAATGCCACTACATAGAAAACAAACATTCGATGCATGATCCTGTGGGTGGTGTACTGTATCCAAATCATAACAACAAACATGTCAGTTCATTCTGTTACCAGCACCGAGGGTCCTGATTATTGCCCCCATTTTAGAGATGAGGAGTGTAAACAACAGAGAAGTCCAACAGTATGCCCAAGTAAACACAGGTGGTTATAAAAGAGCCAGAATGAATATCATGGGATCAATTGGACTGAAGAACAACCCCTCCTTCCTCTTCAAGACTCCTCACTCCCCATAGCTTCTTTAGCTTTTTAGATGCAATTGCCTAGGGTTTATTTCTTCTCTTTCTGCTACTTCAGGACCTTGTTAGATGCCAGATCCTCCCTCAAGAAACAGACCAAGGAAGAGAGAAAGCAGTAAATGCTTGTTAAATGCCAATTGGTTTAGCACCTCCTAAAACAGGATCCATGAGCTTCTATGGAATAAAGTTATAAAGTCTTAGGGCAAGGTCACCTGAAACCTGCATCAATAGGATCTGCAGTGCTCTCTCTGAACAATTCTTTCAGCCACTGATCCTTGGGCACTGGGCAGCCTTTTGTGAGCTAAGTACCCTGCCAGATGGCTGCCTATGAGCTCTGTTAAATCCCCTCTCAAGGAGCAGTGGGATTGTTTGAATAAAGTTGCCTCTGTTACTAGTACTTGGCTTAACGTTTAAGAGTATTACAAACTCTGAGGACAGAATACATTTTTAAAAAGTTAACAGTATCCTATTGAATCTAGTTGTACAATGTGCCCCAGACTGGCCACAAAGATTAACCTTATTAAGGGAAGTTGTTCTATGTAACCTGGTTTTCTATATAAAAACAGAATCTTGGAAACTTGTGACTTTGATGCAAGGAGAGGAAAAAGGGGCAGCCTGGACATATCTCCAAGTTAAAACTTAGAATCAAGTAAATGAAAGATAAATCCAACTGGGGGTCGAACCATAGATGCACTGAGACAACAAATCTATCTTTCCTATTATGAATAAGGGCCTCTGATATATCTTTCTCCAGGCATGCCCAGAACATATGCATTTATGACCCATGTATCAGAGACTATCACCACACAAGTGTGATTATAAAACAGTTATATGTCCTTTTGTTCCTTCTTTTTCTTTATTTGTTCTTTTTTGAAATCGATACTGTTTTTGACTCAGTGCTTTTTTACTTCTAATACCTTGACCCACCTCAATGTCAACACCACAGTATTTCATTTTCCACCTCAAGGGTGTGCTTTTCTATGAAAGTGAGACATAAACATTTGAACCAGGTATCTAGAACGAAGACATTTCTAAAGTCCATCTCTTGAGGAAACATACGATTCATGGAGTTCTTGATTTAGGTGTCTAGTGTTTCCTAAAATTTCAATAGAAGTAATGAAGAAATAGAATCTGAGGAATGGATCTTTACTTTATGGTTTTACAGTAATCTTAAACACATTCTGAATCCTACTAGCCACCTGTGAGCAACTCCTTTTACATTCGTTTAGCATTCCTTGGCAAGAATCCTAGGAATATTTTTCTATCTCCTATCCATCATTCATCTTTCCATCCATTCTTCATTCTGTCTAATATAGACTTTAAAGTTCAGCAAAGAAAAAAGCAGGGACACCGAGTCTACTGGAAAATCACACAATAAATAAGAAAACAAATGAGTAAAGCATTTTCATATAGCAAGTGCCATACAGAATAAATAGGAGAATACAGCTTGGGGAGCAAGTAGCAGCCACTTTCCATGGGAGAACAGAGATGCTTTCTGGGGAGACAATAGCTCAGGTAACACAGAAAAGGTTCCATTTAAAGGAATACAATTCCAAACCTAAGAAACTATAAATGGAAAGACCTTAGAGGCCTGACAAGCATGGTGTGTTTCCAGAACAGCAAGAAGGCACTGTTTCTCTAGAATAGACTCAGTGCAGTCAGGTGTCAGATTTGGAGGTTCCTGGGGAACTTTCTAAACCAGGGGGATTTGTTTTGTTCTAAATGCATTAGAAAAGCATGGAAAGACTTGAGGGGAGAGGAGGGACATGCTCTGACTCATAATTGCAATGAATCCATGTGGCTTCTGGGTAGAGAACAAGAATGGAAACAGGAAAAATGTTTTGAGACTGTTGTGGTAAATAAATGAAAGACATGGTGACTTACACTAACCCATGGACTCCATCATAGGTGAATATACTAGTGAAGTAATTGAAAGGTGGAGTTAGCAGATCTTGTGATTGATTTAGTTATGGGGGAGGGGCAGCCTAGACTGATTTAAGTAGGTAGAGATGACATTTATTGAGAATGGCTCTTTGTCAATGAGCCTAAACCAGGTGAGCAGAGTTAGTTAAGCATTTTTTTAATTCCATATTTTCTTGAGATATAAGAGAGTGTTTATGCTTCCAGAATTTGTATCTGTTGTCAGAGTTCAGCTGCTTTTTTATTCTTGTACCTCAGAACAAGCAAAACATTTGTTGGGACCAGAGCTACATAAACTCAGAGCAACAAGAAATAATTCTTTCTGAGATGTAGGAAAATAAGACAATAAGAAAAATCATATATTTTTATTTTTTCAGTCCTCTCAACAAAATGAACAATTTAAATGAGTTACTAGTATTTGGGAACACAAAAAGAAGGATTTGAGTAGTGACCTGAAATGCTTAATCTCAAAATCAACTTCAAGGCCAGTGGACTCTTGGATATTTTGTATTTGAAAAGTCCATTATAGTTCCATATTTTATGGGGTCTATAATAGGCTTGGATCACATGCATTAACTCTCAGACTACTGCCATCAATATCTTACATATTATACTTATATGATTCTTTGCAGCTTAAGATGCAAGAATTTGCAGTCAGCTGACTGTTTACTACATATTATCTATTAGAGTCCTTCTTAAAGCATGTCATACTCTGTCACACACCAGGTGGTAAAATATAGGTCCAAAACAACATAATATGAAACAGATGTTTCTTTTAATAGACTTTATTAAATATAACTGTTAAGTACATGGACACAGAGACTTCTTGAGCATTGTAATTTTCATACTGGTGAAGAATCCTGTTCAATTTCTATGGACCTTATTAAACTATTAGCATTTCAACCAATATTCTGTGTTAACAATGCTGAGTCAAGTAGAATCTGGACAGAAAATGTAGCAGGTGGCCTGCCTGTAGACCAGATGGTTTGCAGTAGTCCCAGAAGGTCTATTAGTAAATGGCATAAGGTGCAACTATAGTCAGTCATTGACATTTCTTTGCATGACATTTGAACCTAGAAAAAGAAGTATTTTCCTAACCTCCTGGAGCTGAATGTTTGACCTTACAGCTTGCTGTTTGCTCCTTTTTGTCTCGGTCCTCATGACTACAAATGCTATTATTAGTCACAAGACTAGTTAGGCCCTTTTAGTCCCTTTTAAATTCCAGTCATGCTATTTGGCACTCTGAACGAAGTCTAACAGGAAATTCAAAAATCCTAATTATTTCCAAGAGGTCTAGTTCTTTAGCATTTACTTTGAATTTTCCCACCTCTGTGTGTAACCAAAAGCTATGGTAAACGTTAGTGAGGTTGTGCTTTAAAATCCTTCACAAGCAAGGAGCATATTTTGCAGAGGAAAGTGCATACATGTGTGGAGCATCTCCCTTGGAACTTAATGACAATTTATTGTCAGTAGGCTAAGTGATCTTAGGAAAGCCACCGCATCTATGTTTTGTGTAGTAAATAGAAAATGTTGTTTATTAAGTAAAGTCCAGGCAAGAAGAATCAGACCCAAGTGCCAAAAAAGGGGGTTGTGGGGAGAAAGACAAAAAACAAAGTGGAAGGGATGTAATGGGTAATGGGCTGAAAGGTAGAGTTGGCAAAGGTGGAAGCCAGGGAGTGAAACAGGGAGAGGGAAAGAATCAACTAGTATGGAATGTTCATGAAAACCCTATGTGGAAATCTATTAGTTTGTAAACTAATTCAAAAAGTAATCTTTAGTTTACAAAGGAAATATTTGTCTGAAGCCTTGTATAAATGATACACTTCACAAATAAAATTTAGCACTTGGCAGAATCAAATATTATTCTCATTGACATCATTCATCTTTGTAAAGGGAGGAACTAACCGAACATCACTTGCCATTTCTGCCTATGCTCACCAGGTCCTCCAAGTTGACCCTGATTTTAAGCGAGGTTAGCGTTGGTGTTTGTTTGCATTTGCATATATCTACCTTGTTAGTCTCCATTGTTAGAATGATAATCATAATCACCTGTTGTTTTCAGAGCCAGGTCTGTCTTTGATTGGCTTGGTGTTGCAAACATCTTAGGTATATAGGGATCACTGAGAAGACCTTCACTTAAATCTGTTGGTTTGTAGAATTTCTTTAATCCTCTTCCCCCCCCCCTCTCTCTCTCTCTCTCTCTCTCTCTCTCTCTCTCTCTCTCTCTCTCTCTCTCTCTCTCTCTCTCTGTGTGTGTGTGTGTGTGTGTGTGTGTGTGTGTGTGTGTGTGTGTGTGTGATAGTGTAGCATGGGAGACACGCATGTCACTGTGCAGATGCCCTGATGTATGTATGGAAGTCATGAGGCAACAAATGGGAACCAGTTCTCACTTTCTACATTGTGTATCCTAGGATCAGATTATAGTCTTCTGATTTAGCAGAAAGTCCCTTCACTCTTTGAGCCATCTCACTGGCCCCTTGCCATTTCCCCAACACCATATTGTCACTGACCTAGCAGGTACTTCCCTGCCATGATCACAGCAAAGGAAGCAAGTGAACTGAGTATAGTTTTGTTGACTTCTAATACTCAATGACACATAGAAAATTTTCAGGAAGAGGAAGATACAAGAAAGCTGTGAATCTTACATTTTGTGTTTCACATATTGTATTATCTCTACACTGAAACCTCATTTGGTATCAGTGATCTTGCAAAACCATTTGGGCAATAATTTGATGAAAAAAATAATACATCATATGCAAAAAAGCTGGTACCTGAGAGAAGTCATATTAAAAAGTATTTAAACACTCCTCAGTAGAGATATTGAAGTTGTATTATCATATGAGCTCCCTGCTAACTTGAAATTTTGTTGTGAAAGCAAAATAAACAAATAAATGGCTGATAGCCTTAGCATGTGCAAAAAGAGACATAACTTTATAACCATCATTCATTCCACTTTATTATCTGGAGTATGTCTGAATTCAGACTTCCATTATTTAATTAGCTATTAGGTTTTGTCAGGAACATTTTTTCAAGTCAAACAGAAGATGGCTTCAGTAAGGTGTGTCTTCAAGAGAAGGGGCAGAAATAGACCAAACAAGGGAAAGGTGCCCATGTAAGAACACACCCAGCTATTATCGCACAAAACCTCTGAGAATATTGTAGCAGAGTTCTCTAGGAGGGTATGATGCCTACTCTGTCCCCATTAGTGTTTCTGTCAAAGTTCATTCAAGCTTTAAAGGGAAAGGAGGAGAAAACTGACACTTATTGGATCATCACAGAAGAAAAAAAAAACCCTCCAAAAAAGTGACATACACTGACAGCTTTCAAAGTCTTATTTTTGACAGTTCTTTCAATATTATATTTATTTTAATACTACACCTTTTTAATATTGGGAAATAAAGGGATATCTGTGTGCTATCATATTCTCAAAAGATTCATGTTGTTAGTCTATGTTTGAAAGGTCCCAGGGTATGCAAGGTAACAAATATATCTGTGTGGGCAGAGGAGATTTGTAATTGCAGTTTTACACTCCTTGCCTAAAAGCTATTTGATTTTTAAAAGACAAGATCAAAAAACCTCATTTGGTATCAGTGATCTTGCAAAACCATTTGGGCAATAATTTGATGAAAAAAATAATACATCATATGCAAAAAAGCTGGTACCTGAGAGAAGTCATATTAAAAAGTATTTAAACACTCCTCAGTAGAGATATTGAAGTTGTAATTTGGAGGTCGTTGCTAAAGAAATCAGTAGTAAGGTGACACCATGAACAAAAATGATGGTTGAAAAGGGGCAATAACTCTCGGCCAAAAGAATACTCAGACTATATCCATAGAGCAATTGAGTTTTAAAGGTAATTACAACTATAAAATTATTTGATCCTTCATTTTATTACATAGGTACAAAAGAAATCTCACTCTTCCATCATAATGTTTAGAGATAAATTTCCCAAATTGTTAAGAGCTAATAAGTGGCCATTCAGATCTTGAAGTCATCTCATCAATTCCAAGGACTCATAAATTCTAGAATTCCTTGGTTTGTATGACCTAATCAATTAAAACCTGGCAGGGATTAGACAAATGGAGCATACTGCCCTGTCAATATTTGTGGAAAAAAACTTATTAAATCAACAATGAAATGACAGTTTTAAGGGCTCTTCTGCAAGTTTCAAACAGAAAGGGGGGGGGGGACTCCAGAGGTCAAAGTTCGGAAGAATAAAGAAAGATTATAAATAGATGCCATGTGAAATAAAAGTCATGTGTGTCTGAGGGAGACGCCAGAGGTATATGCTTCACAGTTGTCGTTAGAGAAATGGTTGCGTGGGACTGGGGCAGTGCATAGTGTCCTCTCTGAGGAGGACAGGGGAGGAGATGAATTTAAATTACAAATAAAGGCGTTTAAGTTAGATGGAGAGACCTTTAAAGGCACCAAAGGCTTTATAAATCCTGGAAAGGATTCCTGAGAAGTTTTTCAAGCTCCCTTTCTGGATGTATTTACGAGAAGGAAGATAGCCATCAGCTTTGGGTGGCTGAAACAGAGACCTGGAGGAATTTGCTCCCAGCTGAGTTCTCTGAGTGCAGGTCCATTTCTGTCAAGCCCAGTGCACGGCCTGGAATGGCAAGTGACATTGCTCCTGAGAACAACCCAAAGTAATCATTTCCTTGGAAAATCAGTTGGCATCTGCTCATTGGTTATAAGTGGAATGTACAATTATAATACATTCTGTTTTTTATTTTCTTTTTAGCCTTGTTTCCAGTGGAAAGAAAGAAGGCTATGAAATCTCCCTGGCAGGCTGTACTCTGGTTAATACATTTTCATTTTCTTTCTGCAAGCTGGTGACAACCAAATCTCTTAGAAAATGGTGGAGACCAAAGTAAAAAGTGCATGAACCCTTTGAATGGGGAGTGGAAAATGCCCTTTCCTCTCACTCCAGAGGGAAACTTCTTTCCTTTCTCATCAGCCTATCCTTCTTTATCTTCGAAAAGGCTACACCAAGTTTTCTGCAGACTGAGAATTTCACTTGCTTTACTTCCAGCATGAAAACAGCACCCGTACTAGCACTGTGTACCAAATCCTCTAATTGATTCTATTTCTCTGTTTACACAGCTGCACATCTGTTTGCCCATTGTTTTCATTGCATCAATTGTCTGGTTTTTATTGCGAGCTCCTGGAGGGAAGGTGTGGAGTCTGCTTCATTTACTCTGTACAACACTGTGTACACATGTGCAGGTGTGACTGACTGTGTTTGGCAATAATGGCTCCTGGTACGACTGAATGTGAAAAAAAATATTGTGCATTAATTAAAGCTGTAAAGAATGAACTTGAAGAGAAGAGACTTCATAATCTACCAGTTCTCCTATGGGCAGCACAGCAAAGTCATAATCGCTGGCAGGGATCGTCAGAGCATTGAACAGTGAGAGCAGGGTCCAGCTAGCAACTGGAAAGGCTAATAAATCCAGGTTGGAAACTGAAAATAACAAAAGAAACAAGGAAGAATTTATTTAGGAGTTGTCCCCAAGCATGACTTTTCTGTCTTTGGTGTACAAGCCTCATCTTTTTGGGGTTCTCAGTTCAGAGCACTGGTGGTCATATGGGGCTGTTGTATGTCATGCATCCCACTGAAGGCTATAGGTTCACAGCATCCTGGTTACCTTGGGTCTTTGGTTTTTAACCCATGGAAAGCACAAGTCATTTTTATCAGAATTAGGATTTCTAGCTTCCCACCAATCCATATATTATATATGCGCTCCAATCTTCCCTTTTATCTCTCAATCACCTCACTGACCCAAAAAGACAGAGATGATTCAATCCACCATTGCTTGTTGGGTTAAAAATTAAATTTTTTCCTTAGGGCTCTTCAAAATTGTGTTTTTCAAAGGACAGAATGACTAATAGAAATCTATCCCTCGGGGTAAACACAAGAAATGACATTTCACTTAATCAAAGAAATATTTTCTAGGCACCAGCTATGAGCCACTCACTGGGTTCTGGAGAAAATGAAATTAATCATAGATTCTGTCTTTAAAATATAGACGAGCAAGGGCTAGAGAGATAGTGCTTTGATTAAAAGTACATCCTGCTCTTTCTGTGGACCAGAGTTCTGCCTCCAGCACCCACTCTGGGGATTTCACAACAACCTGTAACTCCAGGTGTAAGGGAACCTCCAGGAGCAACTATACTTACAACCCATGCATAGACACACGCAAACACTCATGCAGGCACACACAGAGATATACAGAAATTCATAATTATATACACACATGCAAGTGTGTTTGCAAACATGTGCATGCATACACACATATACACACACACTTACCATTAAATACTAAAAAGCTTAATCTTTAAAATGTGTGTATATGTGTAATTTTAGATTGTATTAAATGATCTTAAAAATAAGGATGTTAAAAATGTTGTCATAGTGTAGGAGTGTGATGAAGACTGAATCATATATATATATATATGTATATATATGTATATATATATTTAAAATATACTTAGTAGACAGAGCCTAGACATAAGACATTCTAAAAAATAATAGCCATTACGAGTATTTCTTAGTACAACTTTATTTAGAACTATTTTTAGGAAAGATTTTTGTAAATAAAATTTTGTAATTTAGATAATAGGCAATTTGGTTTAATCGTTGAGGGGAGGAAAGAATTACCACATTCAAATAATAATAATGATAAAATTGTCATCTAGAACACTGAAGTAAGTATGACCACACCAGAATTGGACCTCAACCACACTTTGATGTCTGGTTCTCATCCTGTTCTTCCCGGGATGTTTCAGAGTCTTAATCTCTTCCCAAGATCACAGAAAACATGTTTTCTCTCCATGCTTCTTCCAACCCTGGTCTTATTCATGTTTATTTCACAGAAAAAGTAACAAGATAATTTTGATTTTTTTTACATGTGTTTTGAAGATACAAGAATCAATTAACTACCTTTAACTTTTGAAAACAAATTGCCTAATACATTATTATAGGCAAAATATTGCATTTAATTAACTGATTATCAAATCATTTATTGTCAAATGACTATATTGACTGGTCATAATGCAAATAATGTGATGACCTAATGCAAAGATGTTATAATAGAGTTAACTTAAAGGAAAAAAATTTACGTATTTTCTATATTTTGGCCCAGCTCATGATTTGTTCCATATTGTCAAATAGCTAGAATCATAAGAGACTTTTTTATATCTTATTCTCTTTGAATATTTCCAGTTAAAAAGACATGACCTTTGTTTGTTTTTCTATCTGTTATTTGGATGACTGTGACCATTCTGAACTACCATTATATTCTTAACATTGTAGCCTATCTGAAAATACATTTCATTGTTTGTTTTACACAAAAAAAGCATGTGTCTTCCTTATTTCCTCAGTGAAGTTGAGATGCCCTGGGAAATAACATATTGCAAAAAAAAAAAAAAAAAAAAAAAGTGCACCTCAGGGAGACTTTCTTTTCTGTCAAATATCACCACTTAAATTGTAAATCCCAACCATGGAAACTCCTCTCTTCTAGCCTTCCAAGCTAAAGTCACCACTTCTCAAGTATATTTGCATTTTGAGTAGTTGATTGCACATCCCTATTGTCCCCATTCCAACCATGTCATATATACCTTAAAGAGGTATTTTCTGTTCTAACCACATCAATTAGTGTTGCTCCTTTGTCCCTTAAACTGGGGTCATGAAACCATTGATGGGTTTTAGAAACAAGAGGAAATGAATGTCTCACTAATCATACTTAAAACAAAGCCAGTGATTTAGCAATCTAGATTCTCAGGGGTGGTTTAATCTGACCCTAGAATGTCTTCCTTTCTTCTATGTACCAAGATTTAGTTATTAATTAAGATTTGATCCTATTCCAGTAGACAGGAATTTCACTACTTACAACCTTGAGTTTCTGTTAATTAAAATGAAAATAGGCTCTCTCTGCTTCTAAACATTGTATCAGCCACAGACTAAATCAATAGGTGCTTCTATAGGAAAGACAGACTGGCTTCCAGGGACTTCAAGGTACCTAACTCAATGATTTTTTTTTCTAAGTCCATCCATTTCTAAACAATCCAAATGTGCAGTTGCAATATTGTATTCGATTTAATAAAGGTATTGCTCAACAAACATCAATTATGCTCTTGATACCACTATGTATCAGCAAGGTGATATTTAGTATCCCTTGCAAAACTTGGCATAGTACATGGATGATGTTGATAGGATAAGACTGGGCAGTTTTGTTTTGCTGATTCCTGGATCATCAAATTTTTCTTGCAGTGCTGTGTAAACACTAGAATTGTTCATCTTCCTGCCTCTATTCATTTGTTGCACAGTTGTAGCTGTAGGATTAGTTGAGAGTAGGCAGATAACACAATTAATAAGGAATTGGCCCACAGGGTACATTTATGAGTTCCCTCTTCATAAACCATAAGAATGTAATCAGCCTGCTTTATGTTGGAAATTCAAAACTGGTTAGAAGAGACTATGTTGATATATGTATTGAAACTTATGTCTGGATGTCTGAGAAAATGTTATATGCTTTCTGAAATGTTATGGCACTTCTATAATAGCAATTTGGAATAGCAATACACATTATGCTCAAGGGTTTTATAGAACTAAATAAGAATACTATAGACTCTTATGATCATAGATCATACCCGATTACTGAAGCCCAACCCAGAACAAATGGTACCACAGGGAATAGTTTTCATTCCACTTACCAAATGCAGTAAATGTGCCACCATATTCTAGATGCCTAAATTAAGCCCATCTCAAAAAAAAAAAAACTAAAGTAATAGAATCAAACTTTTACAAAATCAAGACTGTTTTCAACACTTGCAGTGATAAAAGAAATTCTTTTTACTAAGACTTCTCCTTATCCAGTAAGTAATCACATGTTCAGCAGCAATGAAATATTGGTGAGAGATAAACATTATTCATTTCAAAGCAAGGAGCCTGCTGACTGGTAATACAGTTTCAAAAGTATGTGATTTGACAAGGGAGCTCTCATCATACTCCTGAAAAAGATTTTACGCTGCTATGATTTTGTTTGTGGGTTTTTCTTTTCTTCCAAATTGAAGGAATGTACTTAACTCTAATCAGAACCATCAAAGCCTTTGAAAATGTTCATAGAGTTTAAATTTTCTGGCTTAAAAAAGAATATAAAGTGTTTAAAATTTCAAGTGCTGGTTTTCTTTCCCTGTTGAGTTTTGTGTCTCAGAATTGCAAGATGTGTTTATTTATAAGGGATCTAACAAGTATTTATAAATACTTAGCCATGTGCCAGGCCTAGTTCTAGTTATAAGAGATGTTTTAGTCTAAAAGAAATAAGTTTTCTGCCTCCAGGTAGGGAACTAGAGATGGGTATAGCGGTGCACGCCAGTAGTTCCAGCACTACAAATGTAGAGGCAGGAGGTGCAGATTCAAGGTCATCCTCGGCTCCATAATAAGCTTGAGACTAGCCTGGGTTATCTGAAACCCTGTCAAGGAAAAGAGAAATAGGAAGCAATTGAGAGGGGGAAGGAAAGGAAAGTTACTGGAAGAGAGGGAAAGTCAATGTGAAGGCAGACTTTAAGTGAACATGAAGCATGATGAAGGAAGTTCTAATTGCTACTGTAGAATTAGAGTAGAGACACATATAAATGAGTAGTAGTTTATTTTAGAGCAGAGAAAGAAGGTCTTTTGTGAGGGAGTGACGTTCAAACTGAGATTTAAATGATTAAGGGCCCATCCATCCGTACAATGGTCTTGGGGAAAGGATTCCTAGGCTGAATGTAATTGCCAGTGAAAAGTCAACATAAGGCTTCTCTGCACATGGTCTGAAGGTGGTCAGACATCCTACTCAGACTCTCAGGTTCCAAAGGACCACAGCCTAGCTCACAAGACAGACCCTGGTCCTTTCCTGAACCAACTTCAGAAGTTTCGCCAGGTGTGGTGATATACTGTTGTAATGCTGACAACTGCAAGAGGACAGGGGGATTGGGAGTTCAATGTCATCCTTAACTACATAACGCACCTCATGCCTGCCTGAACTACATGACACACTGTCTCAGAATAATGAAAAAGAGAAGGAAAGAGAAGAGATAGGAGGTAAGGAGGAGAAAGTTGTGCTATGTCTCCTCTACTGTGCTGGATTGCTCAAAGCCACCATAAGTTTTCCCAAATGCATAGGAACACAAAGGAGGAACTGAAGCCATGTTAAAAATATCCAAAGTTCAAGTGTTTCAAGGACTAAAATGGCCTCCACTTCACCTTTTAATTTGTTAATGTTGACTTTTATTTACAATGTTTTTGTATCATTCCCTCACGGTTGCTTCTAATGCTTTGCAATTCATTTGTAAAGAATAATTTTTAAAATATCTGCCTATAACATCAAAAACGAGGCTGGAGAAATTGAGTTAGGATTTAGAAGTACCTACTTGCTGCTCTTGCAGTGGATCAGGATTCAGGTCTCAGACCCACACTGAGTGGCTTACAGTGCACTGTAACTCTAATTCTGGAGAATTCAATGTCTTCTTCTGGCTCCCGTGGGCACATGAACACACACGACACATATGCTTACCCTCAGGCACATACACATTAAATAATACATTTTTAAGTCAAAGGTGTCATCAATTGATATATTTGAACAAACATCATGTTGTCTTCAGATCCTTTAAATTCTAGACGTTGTTAGTACAGATATTTAATTCTTATCTCCTTCATCCTTAAACTATTATCAATGACAATTTGTCTAAAAAGTGCATGTTGAACCATGCACTTAATCATACAATTTTTACTGTGCCTTGCCTTATTTCTGTCTGATACTTCCAAAATAAACTGATATTCAATGAATTTTAAATTACCGGTGTAGGCAATATTGCCACTCCTATCTTGCAGTGCTTGAATAGTGAATACTTGATTTGCTTCCTTCACAGTGGCTGTAACACTCTTTCCAATAGTGTTATCAGTGGCAAAGTAAAAATTAAAGCCTCCTCACAGTACTAGTAACAAGGAGTCTTTTCAGTAGTAATTAGTTTAAAGGAAGTTCTGACTAAGAGAGGAGAGATCTCTTTTAAATATATGTAATAAATTATCAATAAATGTTCAGTCTAATGCTAGTCACATGACCTAAAAATGGCAACTTGGGTCTCTCAGGTTATTTTCTGTACTACAGTAATGCACTTTAAAAGAGGAGACTTTGCTTTTACTTTGTAGATCTGTGTTTTGAGTGTGGATCTGTGAAAGCTATTCAGAGAACTAAATTGAATTGAATGGACAACATCTACCTAGTAATGATTCTTTAGTTAGGACTTCCTTTCCTCTCTCCTTATGTTGTTTCCCCTTATGTTGTATCTCTTTTTCCTCTTCTAGTTTTACCACAATCAGAAAGAATCAATTTTATCAGAAGAAGTCATTATAAAAGTTACTGCAGTCTAATAAAGTGGCTCTCAACCTGTGGGTCGAAATCCCTTTGATTACATATCTGATAATCTACATAACAGATATTTATGTTATGGTTCAACACAGTGGCAGAATTACAGTAATGAAATAGCAATGAAAATAATTTTATGGTTGGGCGTCACCACAGCATGAGGAACTGCCTTAAAGGGTAGCAGTATTAGGAAGATGGAAAATCACAGGTCTAATTAATCATTGCTAGGAGAGGGACTATAGCTTTCTTTTCAACTACGGTTGAAAAGAGGGGAGGGACTGTAACTTCTTTCCAGTATTATATCTCTAATATCAGTATTGTGCCTTGTACATGATCAGTGCTTGTAGTATTAAAGAATAATATGTCAATAGGCATACGTAGTATATTTCATCCTGTGTCTAAAATCAGCTCACAATTTGGAGAGTTCTTTCTCATGGAAGCAACTATGCTTGCAGGGCCATACCTCCTTAGGTATGTGTTCTATACATATCCATTTAGTGTTGAATAATGACTACAGAGAAATCCTAGAACCATATTCTCTGATGACAGCAACTAATTACAAACAGGTCAATCAATTACTTCAAATCAATTAAAAGCAAAAAGAGTAGAATATGGGGTTTCTTAGTCACACTAGCCATATTTTAAAGAGCTGAACAGCCACGTGTAACAAGTGGATACCATATTAGAAAGTATAAAATGTGGAATATTTTATGATAGACAATATTACATAGTACTATTATAGAATATACCACTTATTGCAGAAAACTTCAGATTGGATACCCAATTCTGAACTTATTTCCTAATCAACAAAAGGTAGCTTTTGAATTGTATTGACTTAAATTGTGATGTTTCTGTTGAAATCTTTTCTGAACAACAAATATAGATATCTCCTGGGCATGTCTATGTGCAACACAACAAAACGAATGAGAGTATCTGTTATGAAAAGCAGTGAAGTTCTGAATGCTGGCTATGGGAAAAAAATCTCACTTGATTTGTAACGCATCTAAGTGAGAGAGATGTATAAAGTGTGTATATCTACTTGAGTTGTATCAAATTTGAAGGAAAATTGACACAACTCAAAGCCCACCACCACCTTTTTGATGAGTAACTAATAGCAACTTCTAATTCAATGCATATGTGAATGAGGTGGAAAATGTATCTGAAATACACATTTTGGCTTTTCTTAGAGGAGAGTGCTTCCTGGGGCAGTACAAATTGACTTCCTATATAGTAATTGACATGTCCTTTCTAAAGTATATCTAATCTAGGTCAGCAGAAATAGAAATAATAATGGAAACTAATATGGCAAAAGGTTCATAATCTATTTGTACTTACATGTACATTTGTGTTAGCTTTGTGTGACTGTAATCAATAAATTTAAAAAGGAGAGACATTTCTGGTTTATGATTTCAGAAGTGTCAGGTCATGAGCTCTTGACTCTGATGTTTTGAGCCTTTAGTGGTAACTTATGGTGGCAGTGAATGGAAGAGAAGGCTTGCTCACCTTGTGATAGCCAAAAAAAAAGAAGAAGAAACATCAGGGTACCAATATTTCCTCAAGGGCACTTCCCCAGCAACCTGACTTCCTCCTACTAGGACACACCTCTTAAATGTTCCACCATCTCTGGATGTCTACAAGGACTAACCAGGCATATGGGCCTCTAGAGAGATTTCCAATCTAAACTATAACAACATATTTATAAAAATAAACACATACTTGTTTAAGTAAAACACATACTCTCTCTTCTTATCAATACATAAGAATCACTACTATATCTTAAAGATACACCGAATTTTCTACTATACAATTTCTGTATCTACTATTAAATTCTCATATGATAAAAAATACAGTTGATGATAATTATTCTTTCTTGTATACAACTGAATAAAAGCATACTCACTTTTCCACTTCAGAAACTGTTCTGGAAATAAAGAAAATCCTGTGAAGACACAGGAGCCAACCACAGTGGTACTACAAGAAGAGTCAAACAAGGATATTCATTCCCAGTTCTACTGGCCAGCCAAGCTTAAATGTAAGTTTGAAGATGGAGGGAGGGATGGAGGGAGGCACTAGCTATGGAGTGGTCCACAGATGAGTAGACACTTGTTGCCATAAAGTACATGCACAATTAGGCAGATAGGTACCCAGACTGTCTGCAAGTGCTATTGTCCTATCTTCTGTACCATCCACACTGCTGAAAAAGACATGAGACTATCAGTAACATCAAGTTTAAAATATAAACACAGCAAAATACAGAGTACAAGCCCAGCTGATTTTTCCCCTTTTTATTGAAATTTGAAACAAGATTGTTTTACATGTCAATCCCAGTTCCTTCACCCTCTCATCCTCCCCTATCACCCCATCTTTAAGTTCAGGCATGTTGAAATAGAATCTTAGAATAATCATTTCCATAGGACCTGAGTAGGAATCCAAGTGTTCAACCAGATGCTAACAGCTTGATTGCGCAGAGTAAAATTGCTAACTTGAGCTTATTTTCGTGATTCAGCAAAGGATTTTAAGTAATAAAAGATCTGGAGATTTGAAAAATAAATAATTCCAGTGCAAATGGGAAAATTAAAATAATCTTATCATCTCTCAGACATGTCCATATGTGTTTTTCTACCATTATCATATTTCTCTTAATTGGGACCATTTTTTTCCAGCCGATATTTTATAGTTTGAAGTTATGTGCTATAATGAAGAAATTATTCATTTCAGATGACTGAAGTGATACATACTGAAGTTTCCCAAGGACAGTCTAGGTTGTTTGAAACACAGCATGATATAACAAATATGGTTTTGTTCACATGGGATATTCAATATATCCACAGTGAAAAGTAATCACAGCATGGCAGAATCTTTTATTCTTTAATTGATGTCTCAGTAGAAGCAATAAAAATGTAAAGTACACCATTAACTTTTGAACTTTGATGGAAAAAAAATCACAACATACCATCCATTTCTGACAAGTAGACATTATCTCATAAAGCACACCATCCTATGTGTGTTATTACAGTTGCCTGGTTTAAGTGTGACTTTTGGACTCATGGCTTGAGGGTTCCTAATTTATAACAGCACAATGACTTTTTACAATGTAGTTTTACTTTATAATTGAAAGACTGATCTGTTAAGATTTTTCAGAGTTTTGGGTGTGTGTGTGTGTGTGTGTGTGTGTGTGTGTGTGTGTGTGTGTGCGTGCTGGAGAATTGCTTGAACAAAAAGACATTTCCAGTGCAGCCTCCTGCCACATGATCATGTCCTGTCTCAAATGGATCCATTCAGAGCACCTGAAGAAATGCAAATAATTGAATGATTTTACTAAGATATTACATTTTTAATATAGACACTGCCGACTATTTGGAATTTGTTCCATCAAAGCCAGATGTTGTCCAAATAAAATGTTCACAATGTAAAGCCATTGGATAAAATATTCATGCTTTGTTTAAGCAGCAAATTATAGGATGCAAGTTGATGGAGGAAGTTGGAGAAACCAGTGAGAGTAGGCATGGCCTAGGTTGTACCCACTCTTGGGGAAGGCTGTGAACTAAATGCCAGAGAAACTCTGTAGTTGTTGCAACCAAATACAAACTCGGCTTCTGGATTTCTTATAACAAAATCTTGCTGCCAAGGACATTGATGGACTCACCCAGTAAAAAAATCACAATAATAATGTTCAGTTAAATCATAAAAAATGCAGAAGGTGGTTGTTACAGGGCAAAGGAGGGGGGTTGCTTGTAAAGTTGTGGTAGAAAGATCAAAACTACGTTTTATTGGACTTTTTAAAAATTAAGTTCTTGGTTTTTGAACTAAGGTGCAAAAGTATTAAAATGTGAAGGTGAGTCAATTAACTTTTTCATTCAATAGTCAGGAGTAGTGATTCGACAAAGTCAAGATAAAAGCCGCCTTTATTCAACATGGCAAACTCAGGCAAGTCTGAAGCTTTAATCACTGGTTTTCTAATGAAAATAACCATCTGAAAGTCATTTTAAAGAATTGTGATTGAAAGAAGAATAAAGAACTTTGGAGTATGCATCTTTTTCCTTATAAAATGAATTGGGTTTATGCTTCCATTCACATGGAACTAAGTGTTTTTTTTTTCATTGTCTTTTTTAAGTTCTACAAAGATGCTCACTTGACGCAATATAGAAAATGCCCCAAACACATAAATATAAGTATTATGACAAGTATACAATTAGAAAAAAAGAAACAAATTGTTATATACCTCTATGGTTTCCCGAATTTCACATGGGAGCCTTCTAATTTATTTTTAATTAAGTAGAGCTTCTTTTCTAATCAGTTTTTACCTTCTAAAGCACAGATTGGCTATGCATGTACCACAGACATCTGGGTACACATAGTCCATATGTTCTTCAACTGAAATAGCATATCTGTGAGTGATAAAAATATGGAAACAAACTTTCTCTGGCCACTAAACGTCTAATATGCCTTACACACAGTAAGCACCTGATAATATGAGTTCGGCCCACGAATTCCCACTTTCTGTTTATCATTAATGTGTCTCTTGGAGTCACACTGTAAGTGGCAGTGTCTCACACATAAGAATTAATGAAGTACATCTGTAGCCAAAAATATCCACGGAAAACTTGCTGAATTGATTCATATCTGTTTTATTAATCAAATCCAGTAGAGAACTTTCTTGTGGTTGTAGCGATAGAGTTGAGAAACTACAGTTTAATTCAAAAGTTGTTTGAAACTTTGAAGAACAAGGGGTTTTGTGTTATGTGACATCAGTGAAGTTCATTCCTTGATGGCTCCAATTCTAGATATATAAGGATAAAAAATATCTTTAAAATATTCTTTTACTGCAAAACATGCTACAAGTAACTGTTCAATATGGAATTTACTTCTTAATGCCACTCTTCTCTTTCCTCACTCTTTTAAATAATATGACTTTTTTAAACAGCACCATTTTAAACAGTTTGGTATGAACAGCCTTTAGCTGAAGCAGATGGCTGGAAACCAGAGGCCTCTGATACTATCCTTCATTCCCTACCAATTTGGAATGTGGCCTTGGGCAAGTCATGAGAGCAAAATCTACAATAAAAGAAGTAATAATGTCTTACATGTGCATGACATTTTATTGTTCAACAGCACACTTTCACATACAACATCTTATTTAATCTCACCCCCAGCCTCCTGAGAGGAATATAGTAATATTATAAAATTTTCCATTTTAAAGAGTAGGAACCAGAGACCCAGTAAAACTAAATCGCTTGTTCATAGTCGTATCAATAGCAAATGTCAGAGCCAGAAAACAGACAGTTTTAGATGTGGGGCTGATCTTCATCGTCTGTCTATACCACTATACCACTCTCGTGTCTTCCAGTGTAGGAAACTTTGATGAGCATCACTTTCTCATTTTGTGGTCACAAGCCACAGAGGGTTATTGAGCACTTGAAATGTGGCTCATCCCCATTAAGACATGCTGTTAATAAAAGATATATGCCACAATTCTTAAGGCAAGAAAAAAAAAACAAATGCATGTTGAAATTATAATTGCAATATCCTGAGATGAATGAAATGGCATATAGATAATAATTAATGTGTTAATATGTATAACTTAGTATGGGTAAGTTAACCTACCTCTTACATCTTCACAGCACTTAGCCCAGCTACCAGGAAACATAGTTGTACATATGACTCACATGTTGCTGTAGGGTAGTGCTACAACAGAGAATTCCAATGCTCAGTGCCTCCAGTATGATTTCATTCTACTACTGGACTTGTGCATGCACGTGCCTTGATGTGACTCAGACAAATTTCCCAAGATGCTATCAGAGCATAGAATATATTGATGTCAAAGATTCAGCCTTACTTGTATGTCTTATATATGCAGGGAAAAGATTAGAGTTCCCTCTTTGATGCTTCAGATGCTCATTTTATATTTGCTTAATTTATGAAAGGCTCAGAAGCTAAAACTCCATGGGAAAATCATAAATTGTATTCATAGCTTGGCATCACTGCTTATCTTGAAATATTGCTCTTCCATAAAGATCATAAGTATAAAACATATCTGTCATGCTAATATAGGCAATGCTAAAGAATAATCATGTATAAATTTGTTATCTGGTAAATTTTGTGTGTGTATGTGTGTGTGTGTGCATATGTGTGTGTGTGTGTGTGTGTGTGTGTGTGTGTGTGTGTAAATTTATTGTAATTAATTCCAAAACTGTCCTCGGTATGGGAAGTAGATATTAATTATAATTTTGTTTTCAATCACAAGTTTACCAACAATAATAATAGTAATAATTTATAGAGTCCTCTTTCTTGATCATATTGCTTTTCTGGTTCAGAACAAGCACCCTGTAGATAATTCAAGCACCATGGACAAAGAAGGTAAAAAGTGATTTGTGTTTTCTAGATCCTCTTGAGGTAGCAGGACACTTGGAGACAAAAACACAAGTTTAAAGATCAGTTATAATGTGTGCGTGTGCGTGTGTGTGTGTGTGTGTGTGTGTGTGTGTGTGTGTGTGTGTACGTAAAGAAACAATGACCATGGTCACTCTCCAAAGCACAGACAGCCCATTCGAGCCACACTTCTAGCTTCATGGGCCACAAACCACTAATTCAGTCTGTTTAGAATTTACCTCTGTGTTGCCCAGGAAGATATGTAAAAGGTTGTATGGAAATAAACTATGTAAATGCAGCTTTGAACTGAAATAGGGTCTTACAGAAACTAAAAGTTAAAATACAGAACTATTAAAAGGATCCTACTCATAGAGACCTATCTGGTCTGATAAATTCTTTGTTAATTCAACACTAAAATTTTGCTACAGTCAGTGAAAACCCAGAAATGAGTTATCTGTGTCAATTATTTGTTACCTCATTAATACACAGATCCTTGGAGCTGAAAGTGTCTTCTAGATTATTTTATCCAATACAAATATTCTTCAGATCAAAACCTACATTATAATGTTCTCAGGAAAAAGTTAAATCGCTAAAGAAAAAAATCCTAAACGTCCCTTGACCATCTGTGACCATCTGCACTTAGTAGAAAAGATCAGGCATAGTAATTTCAGTCGGCCAGAGTTTTCAGTACAATCTGAATTTCCAGTTTAGTAGCTGGCACTCCTAACCAGGGAAGATAAGATGCAAACGTAGACTGTGAAAAATCACATTTGCAGTAAGTGCTTATAAAATAGAAACTGAAGTGTAATAAAGCGCTGATTTCAGAGCAGCTACTCACTCATGACTCAGCTTCCTTTCCTCGGTGACTCAAGTCATCGCAATGGACTTTCTTTGCCACTTTCCCCTCACAATTCTTCTATTATCATGAGAACCCAGCCACTTCCAACATTCCAAATAAATGAAGAATAACAGGACATTTAGTCCTTGAGTTAAAAAGAAAGAAAGGAAAACAAAAACCTTCTGGTTTTATACACTTATTAAAAATACACTTGCAATAAGATTGCCTAATGGTCATTCCTGAAAACATATACACACAAGTAACACTCAACATATATGTATATATTTGGGGGGGTTATGTGTGTGTATATATATTGTTGTGAAAATATTTTCACATATATATATACATGAAAAATCATTGTTACTGCATAATTCTAATTCATAATGCATACATACATAGGTATATATTATATATGGATATATATAGATGTACATACATAGATATGTATGTGTGCATGTATATATTATGCATTATGCAATAATGTTTTTTAAAGATCTTGAATTTGAAAGAGAGCAACAGAGGTTTGAATGGAGGAAAGGAAAGGGGAAAATGTAATTATAATCTCAAAAAAACATTTCTAAAAGGAAAAAAGAAAGTCAGTGATAGTCTTCTCATTGTTTTAAGAGACTTGCTCCAAGGAGAAGAAATATTTCATCTTTCTCTGATCCACTTCCATATTTTCAGTAAAACTCACGGACAAAGTTTAATCTTAATGCTGTCACTGGCCTAGGGTTACTTACTGAGTGGCCCAAGTAAAGCTATTTTACAGAGATTTTACTAATGAAGGTATCCTATTTAATTCAATTTTAACTTAGTAGAAAGCACTATCGAAACATTGTTTATTGGTGTCTAGTATCTAACTAGTAACAGTTGCTGACCCCTAACAGATAATAATTATAAATAGCCACTGAGCTGAGTACTGCCCTTGCTTGGAGAGAGCCAATTTGCATTAGGTAAAATTAGGACCAAAGCATGCATTTTACTTCAATAAAAATCAAAATGGGGGAGGGAGATTATACTAAGAATCTATCTGTCTTTCTATACAAATGCATACTTACTTCACATTACTGAGAATTTCCTAGAAGTAAATATCAAGCCTCATTTTTTAAGCTCAATGTCTCTCTCAGAAATGGAAATAAAAACACTAGCTTTCAAGGAAAATATTACAATGTATGCATGTCCATTGTTATCTGTAATGCAAGGCTGAAAGTAGATGTGTGTAAAGCTGTTCAAGGTTAAATCAATTGATAATAGTTATAAAATGCTCAGTACTGTGTTAGTAACAGTCAATGAGTGTCGGCTATGGTTAATAGATGTGGTACTGCTGTTTATAACTTATTGACTACATCTCTCCCTTTGACCAAACCTTTCTATTCCCCAGTTTCATGACTCTGTGGCCATAATCATGTTGATGCCTTCTTCTAAAAGCTATTCCTCTACGTATTCATCTAGTGAGCCACGTCCAAAGTTTAGCTCTAAAGTCTCCTCCTTTTGCTTTTCTTTCCTAATGTCTAGTGGCATTTTTTTCTGTTTTCCAAGACTCTCTGCATATAATTTTTTGCATATGTCTCTTTTATTTGTTTCTTCCTAACTCCACTACATATATGCATCCACACTTCAGGGAATGCGCTTCATGCAAGCTGTCACAACTCCCACAGAAATGTATATTGAAACAATAAACTCTTGCATAATTAAATACAGATATTACATTTTTAAAATTAAGACACAGTGTGTAAATGTATAGCCTCAGTTTCGAGGAGGAGGGTGGTAAAATGCGTTGTTGGAAAAGCTGGAATATTCAACTTAACATAGACTCTGACTCTGCCACATCTAATGCCAGGGATTTCCATATTCTCAGTAAGTCCTTTCACCTTTTACAATGAACCATTTAACTTGGCAATGGTTTTATTTTCGGTGAAATAAGTGGGGTCCAAATGTACGCTGATAACCTTCCAATGCCAACATTTATATTACTTGAAACATTGTTATCTCAGTGGTTCACACACTTGAGCAGCCACAGGAACCACATGAGACACTTGTTAAAACACTGACTTCTGGGGAGGTTGGGGGGTATAGGAGGGAGGGAGAGGGAACTGAGATCGATATGTAAAATAAGAAAAAATAATAAATATAAAAAAAAAACACTGACTTCCTGATTGTCAGACTTATGGCAGCCAGGAACTTGCATTTTGAATAAGTAACCAGATGATATACTGAGGCTGCTAGCAGGTGAACATGCTTTGAGAATCATTGATGATCTTCTTAGCACGGGATTTTGACTCTGATATCACCTGGCCTAAACCACACCTGATAATCATACTCCCAAAATGATCTTGGTAAGGGAACCCGCACTTATAAGGGCTGGCACCAATAGCGGGGCCCCAAGAATGCCTACAGAAGGCGCCCTTTGCTGACTTCAGTTTTGTTTAAGGCTCATGGAGTAAGAAGGAACAGCCTGAGTGTAAAGCTACAGAACACAGGAAACGCTGTTGCTAAGGTCAGACCCATGGAGGGCAACCATCTGTAACTAGTTTTATGAACCACAGTTGCCATCTAGTGACGCCTTTGAATTACTACATTGGTAGATGACAGGATAAAATAATTCCAAAATTGCTTCTTCTTCTTCCTGTCTTTTTTAATTATTTTGACAAAAGTATGTACAAGGTAAATATAAAAATAAATCTTAATATGCTCTGATCAGAACAAATCTCTGTATTTGTTCCACAGTGCTGAAAAATGACTAAATGCCTAGTTTTTACCATGTGTTAAGATCCTCTGTGCTTTATACATACTCAGTTAGTCAGAGCAACTCAGTAGATACAATTCTTTTTTCTATTGTAGAGACAGGAGACAACTATAAATATACAAAACCCTTAAGAGATTTATTTGTCTGAGGATGTCTGTCTAGCAAATGGAAGAGATGTGACTGAACCAAGGCATTTGCTGAGAAATATACTAAGCAGCCTCTCACATCAGCAACATACAGAACCAATCTAAGTGTCCACTATAAAAAAAAAAAACAGGGTGATTTATACTGATGATGCATTTTGGACAAAATAAGAAAACTAAAGTCGTGTTTCTCTCTCTCTCTCTCTCTCTCTCTCTCTCTCTCTCTCTCTCTCTCTCTCTCACACACACACACACACACACACACACACACACAAACTCTGAGGTAATGGATATATTAATTATCTAGATTCAACTATTTTGAAATTCAAAGCATCATATTGTAGATGATAAATACACATGATTTTGTGCAACAGTTTAAATTAATTGGTCTATTAATTTAAAAAACATGGTTGATGAAATACATGGTATCTACAGACAGCTCCCAAATGAAAGTGAGCAAAGGTTACATTTTCTGGATTTTCCCAATGAAATTATCTCCTGTGCAGTAATTGAAGAAATATTCCTACTCAGACTTGGAATCCACTTCAACTTTCTGTATTCAGGTTATCCAAGGAATGTGGCCATGAGAACAAATAGTATTGCCACAGACAGTGTCTTAGTTAGGGTTATGCTGCGCTGAAACACCATAACCAAAACACAACTTGGGGAAGAAAAGGTTTTTTGGGTTATGCCTCTACATTACTGTTCATCAGTGAAAGAAGTCAGAACAGTCACTCAGGAAGGGCAGGAACCTGGAGGCAGGAGCTGATGCAGAGTCTATGGAGGAGTGCTGCTTACTACCTTTTTCTCCATGGGTTGCACAGCCTGCTTTCTCATAGAACCTACAACCACCAGTCAGGGGTGTCCCCACACATAATGGACTGGGCCATCTCCCATCAATCAATAATTATGAAAATGACCTACAGGCTTGTGAGTTTATAGTCTGATCTTTTGGAGACATTTTCTTAATTGAGATTTCCTCCTCTCAGATTGCTCATGTCAAGTTGGCATAAAAGAGTAACTACATTGATTTTGCTCTTGTTTTGTGGAGACAGAGTTTCTCTGTGTAACAGCCCAGGCTCTCCTGGAATTCACTTTGTAGACCAGGCTGACCTTGAACTCACAGAGATCTGCCTGCCTCTACTTCCCAACTGCTGGTATTAAAGGCATGCACTACCACTGCCTGGCTGCATGCTTTCCCTCATACGTGCAATATGCATGTGTATATTACATAAAAGTACAAGTGAACTATTTGGAGAAATAAGGGGAATAGCATCAGGGGGACAAGAGAATAAAATGCAGGGTGTGGTCAAGATGTCACTATGAAACATGACTATATAATAAAAAAATGCTGATAATTTTGTAATTGTCTTACAAATGTAAAAGGAGGCAAGACAGTAGGTTTGTTCTCCTGGTCTCTTGTCCAGAAGTTGTCAGGGTAAATTGTAGCACTGGTGGTACTTGCAGAAGAGCTCTGTCAGGGAAAGCTGCATTCTATTCCCCTTTCTAGATGTTGTGTTTGGCCCATGCACTGAGCCTTGCATCCCCTGTGTCTCCTGCCTCTCTCCTTTTGAGAATCCTTGCCACAGGACTCCTGAAGAAAATCCACTCCCTTTACCCTAGGCTTCTGGTATCAGAGATCTCCTTAACATGATGTCCCTGGTAAGTTTTTAGCTCCTTATCCAAGATAGATCTCATTTACTAAAACAACTTCTTATCTCAATATATGAAGTTCTTACTACAGAATGCCCATCAAATCAAATACTAGCAGTTTCTCTGTACCTATACATAGATAACATTGCATGCATAAAGGAGGAAAACAAGCATTTAAAAATAGAGGGTAATTGTAAAAATATAGTATAACAGTAAAGGGAAGATGACTCAGTAGTAGGTGCCTGCTATGCAAGAATGAAAGCCTGAGTTCATATCTCCAGCATCCGTGTAAAAGATAAAATAAAAATCCAGACATGTCAATCACCAGAAGCTTTTTGGTGGAAACCAGAGTCTTAAATTTGTAGACAGTTGTATGATTGTGTCTTATCTTCAAAAATTTCGGACAGGACTGTCATGCCACTAAGGCACATCTGACAACAGCAAGAAAATAATTTAGCAGTTCAAGGGTTTATCCAATAAATAACAATTTAAGTCATCAAAACTCTGGGAACAGTTTCAAGACAGGCTCAGAAATAGTTTCTAAAAAATACTAATTTCAGAATCAGGATCAGAAATAATTTCTCTAAGCAAAGAGCAGTGGGGAGCCAACAGTACAGAAACACAGATCCTTCAGCACCCCTCGATTGTGTGGACACTCTATTCCTTCAGCAGTCTTCATTGGCTTCTCAAGCCAGCTCCTTCCCATCACCTTTCCTCCTGGATAGATACTAATAGCTACAAGTGTTTTTACAGAGGGTGAAGGAATGACGTACCAATGGCTCTATAAAAATGGAGGTTTAGTTCTGTTGTTGCATTCTTGGCAACTTCAACTGTACCTGCCATTCATATGGCATTAGGCAAAGCATTGTTGAGTGAATGAAGAAAGCTTGAAGTTTTCCTAAGTTAAATGGTGTAGGGGGAGAGGAGAAGCTTTTTTCTCCCTAGTAAGAGAGCACTTGTGTAGTATCCTTCCTCTCTGGTGTGACCCTTAAGCTTATTGCAGGATGTAATTCAGTGACAATGAGCTTTATATGTTACCTTGGACTCCACAGGTTATTATATGATCTACATTCACCACTGAATTTTGCATTTTAAGGTGGCACTGTCAATCTAAAGAATTTTGTTTTTAAAAGAAATGAGTAACTGCCAAGCCAACAGCCCTAAAAGTTGGCTTCTTTTGACCACTTCCTTAATCCACCTATGCTTATAAGATCTGTGTTTATGATTCAAAGTTGTCTTGAACTAACTCGAGCTCTTTCATGCTATCAGGCTCATGGCCAGTGCTGGCATTTTTTCATTGCTATTATTGCATTTGCCCAGGTCTATCACATAGTTATGGATGAAAACTAATAAAGAGAGAAAACTGAGACATTAAAAAGAAATTGGATGAGATAGGAGTGTTCCCAGACCAAGCCCCTTTTAGGAAAGTATTTGATAGAAAAACAGAAGTCTCACACTTCTGAAGCATAGAAACCGATCTGGATTTTCAAGTCTGTTTTCATTCAACCTCAGGAATCAGCATGAATCTCTCCTTATATCCATTTTTTTTCCTTTGAGATCCTTGAATCTAAGACTTTTAAATTGCCTACTAGTCATTCTAAAGTGAGAAAATGAGTAGATACATTAAATGGGAAAGCCAAGAAGAGATAATAAAATAAGCCTTATCCATCTCCACTTTTGAGATCATATTTTCTTTTTTATTGAGGGGGGATTTTATATATTTTTTTAATTTAAATTTGAAACAGCGTGTTTTGCATATCAATCCCAGTTTCTGCACCCTCCCCTCCTCCCTGTCCTCCCCCCCAACTACCCCCATCCATCCCCTTTCTGCTCCCCAGGGATGATGAGGCCTTCCATGGGAAATCTTCAAAGTCTGTCATATCATTTGGAGCAGGGCCCAGGCCCTCCCCCATGTGTCTAGGCTGAGGGAGTATCCCTCTATGTGGGATGGGCTCCCAAAGTCCATTCGTATACTAGGGATAAATACTGATCCACTACCAGAGGCCCCAAAGACTGCCCAGTCCTTCCAACTAACACCACATTCAGGGAATCTGTGTAAGTCCTATTCTGGTTTTCCAGCTATCAGACTAGAGTCCATGAGCTCCCCCTTGTTCAGGTCAGCTGTTTCTGTATGTTTCTTCAGCCTGGTATTGACCCCTTCACTCATCACTCCTCCCTGTCTGCAACTGGATTCCAAGAGTTCAGCTCAGTGTTTAGCTGTGGGTGTCTGCTTCTGCTTCCATCAGTTACTAGATGAATGCTCTAGCATGGCATATAAGATAGTCATCAATATGGTTGTCATGGGGGAGTATTTAAGGTATCCTGTCTACTATTGCTTAGATTGTTAGTTGGGGTCATCCTTGTAGATCTCTGGACATTTCCCTAGTGCCAGATTTCCCTTAAAACCTATAATGGCTCCCTCAATTATGGTATCTCTTTTCTTGTTCTCCTCTATTCTTCCCCTGACTCAATCTTCCTGCTCTGTCATGCCCACATTAAAGATAGGTATAAAGAGGAATTTTACTTAGCCTGATGCACTTACAAGTAGAATGTCTTCCAAGATACAAGAGCCTTTGGCAAACTTTGATTGGCATTTACACCTAAAGGTAAGAACTTTCTTATTCTTTGACAGGTTTTAAAAGGGCACAGAAGAACACCAGACAGACCTTCCACATTATAGAGAGCCAAAGCTGGGTGATCCAAAACCACAGCTTCCCTGCTCACATCAAAAACCAATGAAGCTATGCCTGAGGATTTGGGGGTGATAGTTGTGAAATGTAAATCCGTTAAACACAATGATTTCATAAACTAAATTGAGCTCATCAGAAGTGTTGTGAGGTGTTCCTTGCACTTGAGGCAATGACTTATTATTGACATTATGGAAAATACTGGATCAAAAGGTCCAGTTTAGACATAGACTATCTCTTAGCAATGCAGGTTTCAAGAATCGACTACAGCAAGCTTGTGCAAAATATAGGTTTCTAACCTCTCAATGATTGCATGAGTAGGTTCCATGGGACAAGAGGAAAAAGGCAGTGAAAAAGGCCAGTAAGTAAGAAACAAATGGTCTGGAAACCACACATAGTAAAGCATTGCCTGGGACTATGTCACCTGAGCTCCTGGAAGTCACTCTCTCTAATTCCCTGCACCTGCCAGGAGACTTGAATTTGGTAGATAGTATGAATCTTTAATGCAGGAAAAACAGTTCATATTTTATAGATGCCAGGTAGTGATCTGCAAGTTCCACACATGTTAATCTATTCAGTACTCCCAATGGGGGACAGTTTACCTGCAAACCACCCAGGCAATCAATATCCTATGGCCAACTTCTTTTATCCACTAAGCATGGTTTACTACCGATTGGAATTTATCCCAGCCTCACTCCCATCCCATCCCACTCTCCTGTTCCTCTCCCTTACATCACTCGCCTCTCTCTAAAATGACCTCATGTGATACATCCCTTGATTGCTCCACTAAAACAGCGCTCTGGGAGATCAGGAATCTGATTTGTCACTGTACAGAAGCACAGTGCCTGAGGAAATATTTGTTAAATAAACACATATAAAATGCAAAGGACATAAGTTGTATTTGCCAAATGTCTTTCTAAAATTTCCAAATTCTATTATACAAGTAAAAAGTTCAATAACAAAATCCAATCCCAAAATGCTCTCCTCTACGCTGTCCTATTTACGGCATAAGCATGAGAAACAAGGGGGTGGGTAACAATTATAATGGAAAGTCTCCATGGGTTTCCTCACTTTGTGGCTGCAGTGCTTTGTTTAAAATGAGAGCAGACAGATCCATGTTCAGACATTTGTAAAGGACACATTCTGAGATCAAAGGTACATAATTTTTAGATTAACCAATGTTTTTATTATTAGCTAAATAGTGACTTGGCTTCACTGCTTCAAAAGCTTCATCTGTGTAGCTCTGAAAGACCAAATTAAGTTAATGAAGCTCAGGCCAATTGTTTTAAAAGTAAAAGGAATGATAGGCCATTTTGCTCAAAATGGTGAGTGCATCAGTACTGTTGGCTGTATTGCCGTGTGCTAAGAAAATCATTGTCAGGACCCAAACTGGCTGCGGCCTCTAGAGGCAGAATGTTTAATTATAAATGGGTTTTTAATGAGTTTCTCGTGCAATATGGCTCAGAATCTTGGCTCCTTTGAAAGGCCCCACTTGCTAGTTGAGGTCACTACAATGCTCACCAATCCCCTGTGGATAAATACGGCTCCTTCTTTGCTACATTTATGATGCTGAGTCTGGAGCAAATGAGAGCGGCTGAATGAAACTTTTGATTCCAAGCAACTTTTACCACTTCCACTAAAATGCCAGAAAATGAATGTTGTCAGTGTTACTAGACAGAAAATATTCAAAACTCAACTAGAAACTTTTTAAAAACCAACTGTCTTCCTTGTTTAATTTTGAGAGTGTCTTTTTGCAGCGGCCATGCATAGAGTTGGTGAGGCACAAGTTGGCTTCATTAGTTTTCCCACATTGTGTGCAGAGGTCATGGAAAAATCTTTCCGTTTTAGAAGAATTGCTTGTCTCCAATCACACTCATTTAAGTCATTAAAACCTAGTATGAAATGGAGAAGTACCAACAAGGCAGATGTGGATAGAGATAAATGAAGGGTACAAACAGTAGTGAGTAGTCTCTTAGCATAGGAAGGCAAGAAATCTTTTCTTTGTGAAGACTTCTACTTAGAACAAATTTTTGCTACTTTCCTCCCATTAAGAAATATTTAGTCAAAATAATTAAAAGATAGAAATTTGTTTTCATTTTTAAAATTTCCAAGTACAATCTAGTCTAGAACAAAGATAATTTCTACATCCATTACCCAAGTTCTCTGAAAACCATCCGGATAAACTCAATGCCAAATTTAGCACATTTTATTTTCCCTTTTGTGAGCAAAATATGATTTGGTTTCCACGTCTCTCTGAGGCCTATGGTTAGAGCTGAAGTCCTTCGTCATTTCCTTATCAGAAGCAACAGGAAAAATTTCAGATATGAAGAATCACAAAGATTTATTGCCTCCCTCCCCAGCCTGACACTTGGCTCAGCATGAAGGAGCAATAGCCAGGAAGAAGTCCTCTGCTAAAGTATGAAGAGAACTGGATGTTTGTGAAGTCCAGGCTTGGGAGTGACACAAAAGGAGTTTTGGGCTTTTACACAGCCAGCAAAAATTAGTCTGTTTGAAGTCGGATCAATTGATTTCTTAAACATTTCAAATAAGCAAAATTCTGGAGGAAATGGGAGCCAGATGCATTTTTCACTCAGGAGTTCCTTGGAGGAATGGTATAAAATAATCACACAAGAGCTCCTCAATTCACATTGGCCTCCCATACACTCCAGAGCCATACCTGCATGCTGTATATGTAGACACAGGGATTGAATAAGAAGAAACATCCTTGTTCAAATGAAAGACCAATAGCAGGCTTCTAATATATGACAACTTCTTCAAACTGAAGAAGAAACATCAGCAGCGAAACTGGCCCTGTGTTTGCCATTTTACAAACCGTCACAGAGCCTCCAGCTCTCACCAACCCTAGAGAAACTGAGGCTCCATGAGAGTCTCTGATTTACCAGAGGCCACAATGGTGATAAACAGACAGACTGAGGTCCACTCATCAAAAATCTTGGTTGAATACTACCAAAGTGAGTCAGATGGGAGGATTTAGTCTAGGGATCTGCAACATGGTGGGAGCACAGATATTCTCATATCTTTGGCCACAGGCTAGTCCTCTTTAGGGAAAATGGCCCTGCTGTGGCTCCTAAATGGAACTATGTGGGAGAAAGGGACCTCTTTGCTGAAGCCTCCAAACAAGATCTCAGCAGCCCCACCTCATGAAGCAGGAACAGCATCCACACAACACTCTCCCTCAAGAACAATGAAGACAGAATGAAGGTTCTCCCCCTCTTCCTTGCTCTTTCCTTTGAGGTATTCAAACACAACATAAAAATGAAAACAGACAACTTTGTCACACCTACCTTATGTCTTAACACTTTCCTTTTTGGTTCATGTGGCTTTTACAGAAAATTAAACGTCCTTGGTTTCACATATGCTTCCCAGAATTCCCCCAGGCTTCCTGGAATTTTCATTAAGAATTTCAGATATTCCAGCAATCATTTTCAGACACTATAGCTCTGGCTGACAGAGAATAGGCACATACCGTGTTCAGAACAATTGACCTCTAGGGATTATCCCTATGCTTTCTTCTAGGCTTTTTTTCTCATGAAACTATCCCATGGTTGGTTTTGATTTATTCATCATAAGAATAAATTCTCTTCCAAGAAATCTACTTTTCATGATAATGGAATAATAAAAATAGTAGCAGGTAGTTATCCTCATTTTATGCTACATCTCTGCTCTTGAATTTGAATTGATGTTCAGCACTTCTGTATTGTCAAAGAAAATACGGACATTTTAACATTGTGTGTGTGTGTGTGTGTGTGTGTGTGTGTGTGTGTGTGTGTGTGTGTGTGTTCTTGAGCATGCATGGATGTGTGTGTTCACTAGTTATGTCCTTGTGATGGTAATATCTGTGATGCACTGAGAAAGAGTTCAAAGGAAAGCCCACATGCCACACATCTTGATATTTAACCCTTATTGAGCCAACAAGCTATTAAATAACATGTCCCACGTCCCATATCTCCACCTTGGAAAATGAACATGCCTTCATAACAACCTGGAAGGCCAAATTCAAACTTAAATTCTCAGATTCCTTACAATTGTACAGATTCAGAGAGAATAACTTGGCCCTGGGTTCTCTTTCTCCCACCTTCAGTTCTCCAGGGACCACAGCAGATTTCCCAGCTATGCATGTAAGCACCCAGCTAAGCTTCATTCACAACACCCAGAAAACAGCTGTGCCTGGGCGCCATATTTTTCCCAAGGTTGGTTACACATCACAGTAGTACAGTCAATCTCAGGAACCTGGACACTGACAGAAATAGCATTTGGGTATTAGATATAATAAAGACAAGATTTAGAGTTCTGGGGTATCCAGAGCACAGTCAAGAAAGATGTAAGCTCTGCATAGCACAATGCCTTGACTTCTTACACAAGTAAAGTTGGGGAAACGAAGCTGAAAGAATCAGTATGTTCACCCTATCTGTGTGGTACCTGGAGATGATTTCCCAACTATAAGGGCTTAGTGAGAATTGGCCTATTCACTAAACACCACTCACCCTTCTACACAGCCATGAAATATTTCAAAGTATCTAAAACTCAAGTCCCAAGAGCCATAACTTCATGTAAAGCAGGGTATCTATACCTCCATTGCACTAAGGATTATACAGTTTGTGATATGAACTACTGGTTCAGCCATCCGATTTCCTTTTCCAGAGGTGTAAGCTAATAAAGAAGCATAGCCCATTATATATTCCCAAGAAGACATTAATCACAATAAATCACTCTCTAACACAAAAATGACTTCACGAAGAAGGAATACACCCATATATACTTCATTATCATAAATTTCTGTAGAATATAAACCAAGCAGAAGACAGTGGCATAGTCTCTGGGATATGGGAAGCAGGGGTGGGTGCTTTGGGTTTGTATTTGTTCCAAGTGAGGCTTCTCCTGCCTCTCTAAATGTCTACCTGCTTCTATCTCTATCAGCAATTATAGCAATAATAATAACTATTGCATTGTTCTTACTCCCCATAAAATTCCATAGTAAGCATTTTAAAAACAATTTCTCCCTATGTCCTAGAATCAAAAAAAATATTGTTGTTACAGAGAAGGAATGTAAAACAAATATGTTATTCTTTTTAAAAGAAGCAAGCAAGCAACCACCTTGCCTTAAATCACATTGAGTAATAAGAACCCAAATTCCAAGCTGGGAGGTGAACCTAGGCGTGTGGCTCTACGGTCTGTGTACCTAGCAATCTGTTTTGCAGCTTCTTGAAGTGATAGCCACCCAAGAACTCATTCAGCTAATTGCTCACCCTCTGCACTTTGTTATGCTCCATAAATGGACATGAGTTTGGCCATGCTAGTGAAGGTCTGACCTAGATAAGACATCTCTTTGGCTGGCCTAATATGTTCTGCTTTCTTTGGGATAATAGCAGTTTCCTCCTTCTTAATCCCAACGGCAATCACCTGCCAGAGGCCTAAGAAACCACAGCAGCCTCAAGTTCTCTGAACACCTAGTTGTACTTTATTAAAGGGAATGAATGAGAAAGAGAATTTTTGTAAATAAGAATTTTTGAATTTATGGTTTGTAAAACACTACATATTGGGCCTCATTTGTCCTTTTCCCCCAATTCATCAGAAAGGTTCTTTGCATAAAAAAAAGATTTTTTTTAACTTTTAAATTAAATTATGCCATATTCTCTAATAACTCTGAATTTTAATCTAGCAGCTTAATTAGAACATAAAGAACAGAATTGTGTATAGAAAAATATTTAAATTCAAATATTAAAAGTGATACAAATACCGAAAACACTATACACACACACACACACACACACACACACACACACACACACACACACACCAACTCAGTAAAAAGCCCTGTTTACTGAGGTGATTGATTCTAGTAATTGTACCTAGAACCTAAAAACAGATTTCATGAGTTCAAATTCGGCTCCTATTATTTACTGACTCTAGGATGCTGTACATGCATTTATACACACTGTATTTGTTCCTTTAGAGTGTTTAATGTGTTACCTAAACCATCTATGTCCATCTCTTCATAGGAAAGGAGGAATCATACACAGTGGTAGTTTCTATCTCAGAGAGAACTTTCTGAGAGTTAAATTTTAGTTCATCGACTTAAGTGGTTACATTAATCAACAGAAAAGCTTTCAAGGATGTCTGGCAAACAACTATCTCACAGTATAAGCACAAATATAGTATTTCCAATGTAGAAATGGTTGTATTTCCTAGGATATAAAGTAACATTATTATCTCTTTATGATGATTGTGTATATAGAGGGGGGTTGTTTGAGATAGAGTTTCCCTGTGTAGCTCTGTAGACCAGCCTGGCCTTGAACTCACAGATTCTCTTGCCTCTGCCTTTTGGGTTCTGTGATTAAAGGTGTGTGCCACCATGTCTGACCCTATGATTATTAAGAGAGTAGCTAATAATAATAGTTAACCTCATACAACCAGTGCCAACAGAATGCAGTATAAATTCATTAACACCAAGTGGGTAATGCAAGAACCTACAGCTTGAAAATAAGGTTCAGAGACATGTTCTTAACTATTAATGTATTAATTCCTATTTCCTTCCTGCATATTATCTGTGAGAATAATGGAAAACAGAGACATAAATCTTAGTAGTAGACAGCAACAACTGCTGAAATTAACACCAACCAATAGGAAGAGAAAATTCCCCAGACAGCATCACATCCTCTCAGCAAAGAACATCTAGCAGATCAAGTAATACAATGAAAAGTCACAAGCATGCATTTTTTAAGACTCCACAGGGAAGCTAGATGAAATTGTAGCAGGACCACTGCATCCAAGATGTTTCAAAGCATACATATGTGTTTAATTCCTTTTGGAGCCCAAATTTCTTCCTTCATGCTCTTAAGCTTTGCTTCAAGGTAAAGCCTTAAGCACTTATATTGCTTCTGGTTTACTGTTGACTTCTTTGGCACGAGGCATTTTGTCAATAGAGTTCTATTCAATTATTTGTTTAACTTCTGGTCATAGCTACACTTTGAACCTGACAAGTGCATAGGTGTGTTAACATGTCATAGTTCCCTCCTATTTCTTTTCTGTGTTTCCTGTTTCATACCTTAATCCTCTTCTCTAAGGTAGCATTACTACTTTTATATCAAAGTTCCTGTTACCACAGGAACTTCCTTTCTGAATCTAATAGGTATTTTATATCAGATGTTAACTTACATGGGTATGTTAACATACCCAGGAGATAATGCTTTCTATGGGTGATTTTATTACTGATGTGCATAAAATACCAAAATGTGTTGATGAAAAAGTATGTAGTACTCCTTTGGATTCTGGAACTGTAATAGTAAGAATACAAAACTAGATAATGTGTGTTGTAATAGCTGCCCTTTGATGAGTTTCTACTAGTTGGTAGGAAACTATCCAACATTTCTTTTTACCAAATATGCTCTCTGTAAGGATTATTAATCCCATATTTTAGGATTACCAGGCAGTAAGAGCAGCCAGGACCCAAGTCCAAGTGCAGGAGGCCTTGGGATCAGCTCCTCTCACATTGTAGGCCAGCACTTGGTCCTGGGTCACAGAAGAACAATTAGGAAGGGAGAACTGGAACTGTACCAGCTCAACTAAATCATGCAGTTAGGACTGGGAAGCAAGTGTCACTATAATCACTAGGCAAAAGGGGTTTAAATGTTTATATTTCTGGTTCATTTTAGAATTCTTCAATCATATCTCATTTTCCCTGGTTGTTTTCTTTAAAAAAAAACAAAAGAAGAAGAAGAAGAAGAAGAAGAAGAAGAAGAAGAAGAAGAAGAAGAAGAAGAAGAAGAAGAAGAAGAAGAAAACAAACCTCTGAGGGAAATGTTCACTACTATAGTTAATATTTGCTCTGCTAACTGACCTTCCTTTAAAAACTCAGTGCACTTAGACTTAGACTATGTTCTCCAGGGAAAGAAGACTCTGATGATATCGTGCTGCATACCGATGGGGCACTTTAATTCCCTGGGATTCCTCACATAGCTTTCTGCTCTTTCTCAAGAGTGGAGAGGGTATCATGTAAAGAGTACACATACCTGGTCCACAGAGCAAGTTCCAGGAGAGCCAGAGCTACACAGGGAAGCCCTGTCTTGAAAAACCCTTTAAAGAATACATGTAAACAGTAAAGAGTACCATGATTTCTTTGAAAATATGCTGCCTCCTGAAGGCTGAATTATGCCACTGTCCATCTTTTCCCTGAGTGGTTTAATCTCACATCTCAATAGGTAACTTCTCCCAACACACTTCCTTTTCCTTCAGTGATTTGTATCCATGATTATGGAAGACCTCACCTATTTCACCATCACTTAATAATCCTAGAGTTCCTCGGACATGAGGTTTTCATTTACTATTTCACTTTGGCACAGAAACATTTTTCAGTTTCTCCAGTCAAAAGCTTGGAAAAGAACACAGGAAATGTAGCCAGGAGAACTCTACAACAATATTTTCTAAACCTTAATATGTCCAGATTTAAAAATACATACATCTATCTTTTCTACAGGAACAGCAATAACTCTAAGCTGATAAAATTTTTATTAATATTCTTAGTAACAGCTGGTAGGCCCAACATGTTTTTGGATTAGAAAAGAATGAGAGAACCCTCAAATACCTCCCATCTACCCAGGATGACCTGGCTCAGTCATGGACGGGACTGGGGGTGTTCCTTTCATAAAGTCACATTTCATTAGGATGAACCTTATGCTTCAAACCAAACATATTTCAGCCCATCATCACCATTTCATCTGATTATCAAAGCACCAGTCAACATGTAGCTCATCCTGCTACCGAGCTTCAGAATCACAATGACTCAGTACGGAGGTGCATTATCAATATGGGAAGAGGCCAGGCAGATTCTCCAACATACAGGAGATGGGAGTCACAGAAAGCTGACAAAGCTGTGATATTTTTATCATACACTGATATTAAATAAATCATTTATCTAAAGGAGAGATAAAACAGCACTAGAAAATGAAGGTAGATTAAACTGTCACCTCAAGTTTATTGGTGGAACAAGAAGCCACTATGAGGAAAATAATTTCAAATTTCTAGACCTGGAAAAAGAGGATGTCATCTTCCCCCTTTCGACTGAAAATCAGGGAATTTGTCATAGATAACAAATTATAGTGAAGGCCTATCTGCATATAACTAAAGTTAGATCAATGACAAAATTAACCCCATTTCAAACTCAGAACAAAACTAGAATTGTCTACCTATTGAGATCACTTAATAGCAAAGATGTAAAATCCACATAAATATTCCTTTTAGTCAAAAAGGCCCCATGTTCCTCTACACCTAGATGTAGGGTCCCATAACCTCAAATTCTTGTGAGCTAAGGATCATCAAAAGAGACTTCACCCCCCTTTGTACAGTTGTTCCCACAAGCAACAAGACACATGTTCTGGATACTAAAATAACCACA
The DNA here is from genome assembly GCA_030556225.1 of Cricetiscus sungorus. Lineage (NCBI taxonomy): Eukaryota > Metazoa > Chordata > Mammalia > Rodentia > Cricetidae > Cricetiscus > Cricetiscus sungorus. The sequence continues at coordinate 34,348,711 of JANBXA010000651.1, read as the reverse complement.
TGAAACTCATAGCTTGCCACATGTTGATGGCAGAAGAGGAGCCAAGGGTGACACTTGTTGTGACACATGTTTGTGAACCATTCTCCAGGCACTACTCAGAACATTGTCTTTGGAAAACAAAACACAAAAACAAAAAAAGAAAAACCTCATTTATTCCTCACACTAGTATAATGTTTAATACTACTAGTTTACTAGTTAACAATATCGTATGGGTAAAGACTGGGGGGGTTCAAGAGGATGATATTGGTGTCTTCCTTGATCTCTCTCCACCTATATTGAGGCAGGGTCTCTCACTTAACCCAAAAGTCACCAATTCAGCTAGTCTATCTACCCAGCTTTCTCCACAGATCCTTTGTATCTATCTCTTGGGTGTAGAGATTAAAGGTAGGTAGTCATTGTTTATCTGGCATTTACATGGTTGCTGGGGACCCAAGTTCTAATTCTCAAACTTACATGAGCCTTTACCTACTGAGCCATCTTCCAAGCCTTCTCATCACCTGTTTTTATAGAAGATAATAATTCTTCCCCATGTGTGTTGTCATAGTCAGATCATATGTTATATGTTTAGCACCTGAGATACTACTGACACATGTTGGGCATTCAATAAATGTTCCATTCCCCGAGCATTTCCCTAAGTACCTGTCATAGACAGACAACAATTGACCAAGGGAACCAGAATGACAAAGCTTCTGGTTGCTAATTAAGGCAGATATTCTGTTATCCATCTCCTTGGCAACTTGTAATAAATGTATATGCTCCTTGACAAATGAGAATGAGTCAGTGGGGTCTTTGGAAAGCTGTCATGCTACTGTAGCTATTCCAGATCAGTGACCATGATGTTAACATTACACTGCATGTTATGCTATAAGGGAGAAAGAGCATGGCTGGGACTTCCCGAATGAGAGAAGATTAAAAAGAGAAAAGGATATAATTTTATTTCTTACAAACTATATTTGACAAAGACTGGGAATTTTTGTGGACAGTCATATGTAAGTATGATTGAAGATGGTATGAGCTAATGCTAATAATTAAGAAGGGGGTTGGAAAGATATAATTGTCTAGATTCTTCTTGACATCTGGGTATAGGGACATTATGACCTCTATTGAGAATGGGTAGGTAAAATGTATTTGTGCACATTTCAGTGGAAAAAAAGGCAGCAGATGGCCAAAAGATGAAGTCCCTGTTTCTCAGATTTCCTTAGTTTTATTCAATTTAAAATACCATTATACCACAATTGAGAATTCAGAGTAGTGAACAAAACTTCTGTTAAACCCAAAATGGCAGAGCCCTTAATGTGAGCCTGATGACCCAATGTGATCCCCAAGACCCACACGGTGGATGGGGAGAACTTGCTCCTGCAAGCTCCCAAATTTGGGAGATGACAACATGTTCCCCACAATCATGAAGTTAATAAGAAAACAAAATTTAAAAACATTAAGGGCTTCGCCATTTTGCCATTGAACAGAAGTTTTGTTCACTACTCTAAATTAGCAACCAGAAGCTTTGTCATTCTGGTTCCCTAGGTCAAATGTTGTCTGTCTATGCCAGGTAGTTCCAGGTTTTCTTAAATAGGGTAGAGATTTGAGAAATCAAAGTAAGAGTTTAAAATACTATCTCCATAAATAAACTGGGAAATGCTCAACCAATGGAATTCAGTGCCAAAAGCAAGTAAGCTATCAAACCATGAAAAGACATGGAGGAATCTTATATAACACATGCTGCTAAGTAATGAAGATGGTATGAAAAGCCTCTCTACTATCAGCTTATGTAAATACTTAAAACATGATTTGATGGTTACAGGGGCTAGCTGGGTGGAGATGAATGAACAGGCAGAGCATGTGAGCATGTCCTTAAGGGTTCTTAAGACAGTAGTGGAACTATGCTGTGTGATACTGGAATGGCAGATTTGCAGCACTATACCTTGCCCAAGCTGAAGAAGGTGCAATACCAAGAGAGGCTTCTATTGTTATAATGGACTTAGGGTGATGTGCCTGTGTTGGTTCATCATATGTAACAAGTGTACCACTCTGGTATAGAATGTTGATGATTGACAGGTTATACAGGCTTGGGGAAGAGGAGAATGTTCAGGTACTCTCATCTTTCCCCTAAGTTTTGCTGTGAATTTTAAGATGATCTATGTCTATTTAAAGGTTAAATAATACAAAAAGAATAAAATGAAGTTAAATTGTATATAAAGAAGGAGGCAGGTGGCCCCTTCACATCCCTGATGACATCATATAGGTGCCCCAACTCCACAATGGGTGTGGAAATAAGATTTCTTTAGAACTTATGAAAGAACTCTTTGAATTTGAAAAGCACTGGTTCATGTTTTCTGAATGAGATGCAAAACAAATTTAAATTCTATCATAATTTCTACTCATATGGGTTCTTATTTTGAGGATTTTAAAAAAGGAATAAACTGGAGAGACTCGGCCATTGAAAACTATTGCTCTTCCTGATGGCCCATGCTCAATTGCTAACACCCAAACAGAACAGCTCACAACTACTGTAACTCCAGCCCCTGGGGACTGGGCAGCTGCATACATGTGGCCCACAGAGAATCATATATTTAAAAGTAAATAAATGTCAACAGAAACTGTGTAGAAATATGAGCTCTTGTAAAAAAAAATTTTCAGATAGTATATATCTTACCTGCTCAATCCAAAAACATGTGATAAAAATATCCATTTCTATACTCAATCAGAACTCAAAAACAAGCAACAGTTTTACCTATTTGTGCCAAATGTCTACATTGATAACTATGGGTAAAGGGAGAGAAATGATAAGCTTGATGATAAGGAATAGGTGCATACTCTTTAAATTTTTAAAAGGGAATTTTTGTCATGGTTATTGTATTAGTCAAGGTTCTCTAGAGGAACAGAACTGATAGAACGGATCTATATAAATATAGAAAAAGGATTTATTAGATTGGCTTACAGGCTGTGGTCCAGGTTGTCCAACAATTGCTGCCTACCAACAGAAGGTCCAAGAATCCAGTACTTTTTCAGTTCACAAGGCTGGATGTCTCAGCTGATCTCCGGTATATGCTGGTTTCCTGAAAAAATAGGTTCCAATGCCAGAAAAGGAATTGACTTTCCAGAAAGAGTGAGAGACAGCAGGCAAGAGTAAGCTTCCTTCTTCTGTGTCTTTTAAATAGGCTGCCAGAAGAATTTATGGCCCAGATTAAAGATGGATCTTTCCACCTCAAAAGGTCAGGATTAAAAGTGGGTCTTCCCACCTCAAATAATTTAATTTAGAAAAAATTCCCTAGCAGGTGTACCCAACCACTTGGGTTTTATCTAATTTCGGATGCAGTCGACAACCAAGAATAGCCATCACAGTTATAAACCATTTGACATTTTAGAAGTCAGAACAAGTAATGTAGAATTTATTATGATATATTATGATTCTTTTAAAATCCAGAATATCATCATATGCCAAAAATATGTAAGTTTAATAACTCCTTGACTTCTTACAGTTCTTATGAATAACTTATTATTTTATTGTTTCCATGTACTCCTGTATAAGGGCAAATATTCATACAGATTATTCAAATGTTATTTATGTTCACTATGTAGTATCTTCTATTTACATTCCTTGCAAGTCTTGTCAGACATGTCTAGAAGTAAGTTTGTTTTCTATGGATACACATCAAGGACTGGCTGGTAGAAGAAGGCCAATCACATGCTGGGAGGTGGAGGGAAGCCAGCATGAGATTGTAAAACTGCTGGCAGTTATTAGCTTACTGAGCCGGCCAGCCTGATACACAGGACTAACAGTTGAATGTTTCCCTGTTACTAATTCATAGAGATAGAACAGACTTAGGGGAAGAGCCTGAATGGTCAGGTCCTCAGCCAGGCAGTCCTGCTCTGTGAGTTGTCCAGGACCAGGAATATGTCTCCAGCACCTGGTTGGCATTTGCTGGGCATTGAACTGTACTGAATGGATGGATCAATTGATTGGTTACTGGATGAGTACATTTCTCTCATCCTTTGTTGAGAACTCCAATCTCTTAAGTAGAATGCTGGACAGTACGGGAGGTTGTTATGCAGATAAAGGCAAAGGGCCAAGCAGTGTTTATTAGGAGAAATTTATAGAGAGGGAAGCAGTAGTGAATGTGAGGGTCCTGATTGTCCTTGGCATACTCCAGACCAGGAATATGCATGATGATTTGTCGGGCCGAGAAGTCAGATTCCAGGAGAGGGTGCTTGCCCCTTGGTCTGTGAGTCACTAAAACTGCCAATTGGAGGAGTGTCAGTTCTTCCCCTGCTGTGATGAGAGACTAAAATAAAATAGCAACATGATGTGGAAGGACCTGGGTTTCTGCTACTCCTGGCCATTCATCGAGTGGCTCAGGAGACAATGAGATTCTTTCCTGCCTAAAGACAGCTTTGCAATTCTAGCTATGTGATGTGACGAATGTGTCAGTATTTATTCCATATATATGCATGTTTGGAAAATGGTAGTCCCTGCCACGGGAAGATGGGGAAGAAGGCTGAGATTCAAGCTGACAACAGCCAAAGCTTCTCATCTACCTTAGGGGACAACCAGTCTCCAGGACAGAGACTTGCTGGAAGTTGACTCTACTCCTCTGAAGGCAGTCTACAGCAAATCCCTCTTGAATATGTTCACACTTACCTGTTAGTGGTAATGTGATAGCTACACATTAATCTTGCCACCATGACTAGCCATTCACCCCCATGATCTGATGATAAAGGAGTCTTGTGGTGAAGCTCAGCTTCATGCCTACATCTCATTCCTCTGATCTCCCTAAGGTACTTGTTACCTTGAACCTCTCTGCATTACTCTCTACCCAGTCCCAGTCAAGACAGCCTATTCAAATTTCTCAGTACTCCTACATCCCTGCCCTTTTATCAATCATGGGCCAGTTAATTAGCACAATTTTAAGGTCGTGATAACTTTCCTAGGTTCTGGAAATTTAGTTGGAATTTAGTAGACCAATGGAGAAGGAATTTGGCTTGAGGCAGAGATCGCTACTCTATACTGCCACCTTAACTTTCCCACCTTGACACGTCTCTGTGCTTACAAGAAGTCAGCCATCGAGTCCACAAAGAAAGAAGATGGTGTTAACTCAGGTGTCCCACTATGCCTTTGGTAAAGCATTGACCTTTATTTTGGCACAAAGTCAAAGTGTTCCAATGAGATTATTAACACTACATGGGCAGCAGATATCTGTAAAGAAAGTCAGGGATGATGATTGGAAAGACAATTAAAAAGAAGATAATGAGACAAAGGGAACACAGTATCTGAAAAGGAACAGGTGTGGCACTGGTTTCTTCGCATTGTTTTTTCAAGCATCCTTTGCCTGGATATCCACTGAGGCAGGGGCAGTGTTCCAATTGATCCTGAATCCTCTTCAGTTCCTCTCATAGTGGCTCTAAACAACAAAAAACTATTGAATGAGACAAATAAACTAAAGTGGTATGTGGTAATGCATTCACCTTCCAATTCTCAGAGCTTGGAGGATGAGAGAAAGGAACTAAACCCTAGAAGACATTCTGTCCCAATGGAGGCAGAGATTAAATGCAAGATCCAGATGAATTATTAAAATATAATACGGAGTCAGACTATGCAGAGCTGAAATGGGATCATAACAACAGAGCCTTAATCTGTTTGCTATTAGGGTGGAGAACAAGATGGTATTCTTCTCTTCTGGAACTTAGGCACACTTTCTGGTATTTAAAGGAATACAAGGAGAGGTCACACAGGGTCTCCTTGTAATGTAAATACTTTTCCAATGAAGAAAAAAAATGACTAAAAGATGGTGAGTTGCCTTCTGACAATATTTCCCAGACATTTTTTGCAGTGTTAATGAAGCTCTCTTGGAGTGCAAATAAGTGTTTCTGAGGAATGGTAATTTTAAAGTAGAGGGAAGGAAAATTTCAATAAGAACCAAGTTGCCCCAACTCTCCCTTTATTTTTAAACAGAACCATCAAAGGGCAGCTAACGGAAACATACTTAAGTGGCATTAATTCATCCCTAAGAGGACTCTCCAAGAGTTTTATTGCTACATAAGGGAAAGCCATAAACCAGCAGGAGGAGAAGGCAAAGAAAATAACTTTGAGGAGTAGTCCTGAGAAGGTGGGTAGGTGGCCAGTAATGTATCTTTGGCTGGTTTCCACACAAAGAGACAGAAATTCGTGGCAAAGATGCGGACCACAAACAACCACAGTGAAAAGCATAGAGCTTTGCAAATATTGTTGAACACGGCACTGAAATATGAAACATCAGAGTGTTCATTTCTCCTCCTCCTCAGCACATGGGATTTCATGTTCCTTCTCAACTCCCCACCTATTGCCTGACCTTGTTCATTACCATGCATAACTAACAGGGAGCAATGAGTTCTAGAACGGACAGGAAAAGGGCAGTGAGTCTTTGGACCTGCAAGTACATTAGGGATCATTTAGTCCACCACTCAAAGTTTTATACACAAAGAAATGGCATGTCAGGAATTACTTTTGTGACAGGAGAGAACTTCAGAGATTGTTACTTGAGATCTGAAGGACTTAAAAAATCAGATCAGGGATTTAGAAATATGCTTCCTGGATATAATTGTTTAGCTGAAGGCAAATCTATGACCTTTACCATAAAGAGAATCTCACAAACATCCCATAAATTAATGAATTGTTACAAACCTCATTTATTCTAGGACCAGCCAGAGCATCTCTGATCATTATAAAGTTTCTAAAATCAAAAGTAGCACTCTTCATTAATGTCTCAGGAAAAATATTTTGTAGGATTTTCCATTCTTATGATCAGGACACAAAATTAGGAGTATAGGAATAAAAATAGTGTGCTGTCATTATAGGGTTAGTGGCTGTGCTGCTCTCTCAGCCATCACACCACCTAAAAATCTAACTTTGTATTCAGATTAGGAAAGCTACATTCATTTATTCATTTGGAAGGATGTATCATGTTTACTTCATGCATGACTATGAACAAAATGCAAAAATACTGCACCTTACTCCTATGGTCAACTGAATGACTTGTACTGAGTATACCTCCCTTAATCCCTAGCTTCTAGAATTTCTGAGTAAGAATTCATTTTTCAAAATAAATTGTAGGTTATATCAATTTCCAAGAAAATTAATGTATTTCACTTAGACAAAGGTTCAGGACTGAATATGGCTTCATAATTAGCTGGTACTTTGGATTTGAAGTTATCAATTTGTTGCACTATAAAAGAAAGTACATAAAAGAAAATTTGTCAGACCAAATTTGTTTGCCATATTCAAAGCTCAATATGTTTTTTTTTAAATAATCAGACATCTAAAAGTGGGGAGTATAGCTTTCAGACACAGTTTGAAGAATGAAAAACAGTATAGAAATATTTATATGACTGAAGTCCTAAAGCACAGGAATATCAAGCTAGGAAGAGAAAGAGCTGATAGCTGTTGAAAGCTAGAAGATCATAGCCATTATTATTTGTGAAGTCTACTGTCCTCAGCAACAAAAGCACAACTCTCAATCCTGCAGTCACTGTCATTTCTATCACCATAGAAACATGTGCCAGATTTTCTTAACAGGTCGGGAGCAGAGTGAACAAAAAAATTATTGGTATTCTTCAAATAAGACTGTAACAGAATGTGGTAGAATATATGTTCAAGATTCTTCCCCCTCTTCCTTTTCTTTCCCTTTCTCAACTCTTTTTCCATGTAAGCCTTTTGTTCTTTATTTAACTAACGTATAGCACAGTTAAGTGTTTAGAACTTTATTTGATCTAAACACTTCCCTGGAGATAATTCCATGAATCAACAGAAAACCTAAGACAGGCTCTTTGGTCATTATCCCCAAAACATCATGAAGAATTCAAAGATCACCCAGCTAGCAAAATCATGGATGAACTAAGGTCTTCATTTGGGTAGTTAAGCTCAGAGTGGCTGTTCTCACCCATCAGGCTACACTTCATCTCTTTAACAGTCCAGAGTGTCACATGGATTCTTTTGCTTGGTTTGGGTGAAGGACAAGAGATGAGTTCCACTTCTCTCTGTTGAAAATCCCCATTTATCTTTCACCTCTTCGTTCTGATACTTCTTCTTCAAGGACTTTGTGTCTGACCAGTCGGGGCCAACTGTACCCTACTTGTCTTGTTTTTGTTCAAAAACATTTTGAGTGTGTATCATTGTTTAATTTCTATGTGTGTGTGTTTATTAATATTGTATATTAACCTTTGTTAGAATATTGTGGAATTGGTAGTTACTTCAAACCACTGACAGTGGCAAGAAACAAACTCAGTAGTTTAATTTTTTAGAAAATAAATGCATGGCATATGAAATACCAGAAACTGCATTTTAGAATAAGGGTTATTAGAGAACCTGGTACAGAGATGTCTAGCAGGTTAAAGGAAGGATCTGGTGGGTCTGGGTGAGGGATTCCATTTTTAGATATTTTTATTTGGTTGCAAGAGCGGGGAAACTTTGCTCCTACAAGATAATGTTAAAAAAATGAATCGAATCTTTAAATTCAGGAGTTTCACAGAATGAACTGATTTCTGGCTTCCCTCCACAAACTGGGAAAGCTGCTCAAATAAGGGGAACATTCCCCTGGGAGGGAAATAGTGGGCAGTCCAGAATAGGCCAGTAGCATCACACTCACCACAAAACAGTACCTCCTTTACTCTCTCCAGGCATTGAGCCTCCATCTGTTTTAACTCATTTCCTTTGTTTCATAATTTAGTAAGAGACGGTGTTCCAGTGCATATAAGGACACCATCACAGACATCACAGAGAAAGCTACCCTCTGAGTCTTTCATCCACTTCAGCATCCTATTAGCAGTCATGTCATGCATTTTTGCAAAAGCATTGTGTATGCTTTTGTAAACTTACTTATGCCATGTAATGAGTTCTGCTCATAAAAACATCTTTGCACACTTCCAGGCTGCATAACTCCTGAATCCTCCAAATCTGATGTCCTTTACAAAATTCTCTATCCTTTCTCCACTTCCTTTTTCTCTAAAGAATTCTCACTGGATTTACTGAAAACCTTATGATTTTCCTCTCAGACAGCACATCCATCTCTCTCTCCCTCAAAATAAATCCCACCCTTTAAATAAATGGAGCTTGCAATACCAAGATAGCTGTGGTTTGGTTGCACTATGTGCTTTGCCTGCGTTCAAAGGGCAGGATGTTACCACGCAGGCTAATTATCTAGATGGAGCTGTGGTTACAAAGTGGAGGATTTTAGAGACTGCCCTTTCTGTGGCTGACAATTTATCACAATTTGATGTTTTAGGCTTAGTTCCAGATTGAGGACTAAATTATTTAAAATTTAAACTCTTTGTTGAGAACAGTCATGTGGAATGATTTCTGCTGCTTCTGAACCATGCAACAGAGGAAAAAAACAAACATACTTTCACTGACCAAGAAATTTTTTTTAAAGTCTTTGATAATTTAGAAATTTTCAGAACTAACTATTGTAACTTTGGAAAGACTACATTCTGACCAGAAATTAGTTCTGTGTGTGGAGGTGAATAAGGGGTAGAAGGAGCAAATTTGGGAAGAAAATGATTACTTTTATTTTCTAAGTGAGATTGATTTGATTTAATGTTTTAATAATATATGATAACAATTATTATCAAGTCATTCACCGTTATATGAAGCAAACAAATGAAATGTCAACAACTGAACTCCTCCAAGCAACTTTGCCAAGAGCTAGAGGGAACACTAACCCTGGGGATAACCCTAAATTCTTCTCTAAGTCCACAAAACACTTACATGACCTGCAGAGATTCAATTAATAAACATCTTAGCACACATAAAGTAGATTAAACTCAAATTTGTCCCTTGATTTGGAAGATTTGTTTGTCTCACAATTTCTCATGAAAACACCAAAGTGAATAATTTGCTAATATAATAACTTGTTCATTAAAAAAAGAATGACAGCACAGGACTTGATTTGATCTTCTCACTATACACTGATAGAGTAATACAGTGGGCTAACAAAAGGCAGCATAGTGAACAACTTTTTATGTGGTTACTGTTCCCAGAGATCACTCTCTCTCACACACACACACACACACACACACACACACACACACAGCCTGTGAAGGGTTTACTTCCTGTTTCCAGAGAGTGCCCAAGTAAACTGGAAACAGAGCCCACTGTACTTAATAGTTCAGACTTCTCAGTTTTCAAACATCTTATCAAATTTTTTAATAGTAAGAAACACATGCATTTTACCTAACCCCTCAACTTTTTCAGGAAAACACCATGCCCTGATTAAACACCCAGAAGGTCAGTTAGATTACAAAAGAGGAGAAAAAAGAAGCTCAAGTCTAACATTCCTATCCCTGTCTTCCATACCTCAGTGCTACTGTAGGGTTTCCTGTTCCTTAATGCTCTGCTTCAGGCAAAAGCCATTCAGAAAGCAAGTCTGTTTTGTCTTTTTGCAGAATGTGATTTTAACTTGGTTGTTTTTATGCTTAAGATGTTTTGAGAGGAGCCTAATTTTTATCATCTTACTTTATTAAACAAATTCATGTTATCTACCAAAAAAAAAAAAACCATTTCAACCCTGCACCCATGGACTCACAATAACTTTTTCATGGGAAACCATTGCCCATGCTTGTATTAATGTGGGTGCAAGGATCCAAGCCTGGGTCTACTGTAAAACCAGCCAGTACTCTTAATGGCTCAGCCTCGTCTCCAGCCCATTCACTTGCCATTTTTACTCCAGAAGACATAGTTAATATTTATTGAATGACTCTGCAAGGATTTTAAGGCCCTGAGTTATAGGAAGACATCTTTCACAGACATTATGGGTGGGGTGGGGGGAGATAGGGTTTCACTTTTAGCTCTGGCTAGAACTTGCTAGTTAGACCAAGCTGACTTATACTCACCAGCTTGCCTCTGCTTCCCAAGTGCTGGGAATTAAATACCATATCCAGCCTTCACAGACTCTTTTTAAAGCATCCTCAATAACCTTCATGTTTGTGCTTAACCTTTGAATCCTCCTTAAGGCAGGCATTATGCGTTTATTCCTGAAATTTGCTTTTTATTTGGGGTCTCCCTTTGGTTTCTTACTTGGTGCTGCTTATCTTTCAAGAAAAAATTTGTGAGATTTTATAAATTCTATCCCCAACTCTAAGATAGATTGGAAAGTCACTGGAAATATGAGATACATCTAACATTCCAACATCAAAAACCTTGATCATCTCAACTCATAAGTCCATTCACCTATGGAAGGGTAAGTTTTCTTCACATTCTCGGTTACCAGAAAACATCAGTATTAGAAAAGACCTGAATTCTACTAACATCCTCATTCTGCAAGTAAAGGGAACGATGCTCAGGAGGATGGATGACTTGGACCTACAGCTTAGGCTGAAAACAACGGTGCTTTCATTCACAGGAAGAGAAAAAATCCCACTTTAGAATGCGCTCTTTCAAGGGTTCTCTCAAATGTTTTGTAAGCTTCTTAGCAGCTGACAGTATTCCAGTTAGGGAAACAAAGGGAGTTAATTACAGGCTTCAAATATGTGAACAATTATTTGAAGGAAAAATATTCTCCAGATGTTTCCCACCTCCTTTGAGAATGGAAAAAGAGGAAATGAGCTTAAGGTCCAGCAGAAGAGATTCTGATTAGATATTAGGAAATCTGTGAAGAACTGTAATTGGTGACTCAGAAATTATGCAACCCCCTCTAGAGAGCTGTTGGAATGTGGTGCTCATCCATTCATTTCGGGGGGGGTATGTGTGTGGCCCATTTGGTGGCAAAACCTAATGGACTTCTCAAGTCCTGTATGTCCCACAAGGTCATGTTCTGCCTGTAACTAGTAGGTGGGGTGGTTGGATGCTCTTAATTATAATGGAATTTGGGGTTGGAAGTGAAGCACATAACTCAGGTTTAGCTTTCATCAGTCCTGACATATGTATACGGGCAGATGAATTGAAATCATTAAATGTTTATTGAGTGATCTTACCCAGTATATCCATTGGATTGATTGGCCAGTATCTGATGGGCTTATTTATTTGGGTTCCATTATATGGTATATGGTTCAACACATTTGCCTCATAAGTTGCTTTGTGACATCATGTATAATTAATCCTAAGAACAAAGAGTATTAAATTCAGTTCAACATCTTATAATGCATAACTTCATTGTTTCAACCAACAAGAAGACTTGGTTGTTTGGAGGACAAAACTGAAAAAAGTGAAAATGTAGTTGGATGGATCTTACCTCAGAAATGTAATAGTGATACAGTGCTCCTAGCAGTGACCAACATGAGTTTTAAATTTCTAGCTTTAACTGTAACAGGGATAAGTATATATGACTTTGCTAAATTTCAGAAAAAAATAATCATATAAATACAGGATGGGGGGATAACAATTGGAAGAATCTAATGGCCCTAAAAGTTCTACAGATCCTGGCATGGTGGTGAATGCCTGTAATATCACAACTTGGGAGGTAGGAAGTAAAGGCAGTAAGATCAGGGGTTCAAAGTCATCCTCAGCAAGTTAGAAGCCAGACTATATTACAGGATGTTCTGTCTCAAAAACATAGAGAAAATAAAACAGACCTGACAAATGATTTAATTGTTAACTGATTAACAATTAATGATCAAAATGATTATAACTTATCTGTCCACTGCCTCTCCATCCCACAACCATTCTCAAGTTCCGGTTTTCTCATTGATAATCAATCATTTTTATTCAGAGACAATCTTGGCATGGCACTGAATGATTTCCCAAAGACAACTCATTCACACAAAAAAATTCCTTTCTTATTTCAATGTGTGGAAGACAAAAGGTATGATTTATAATCTATTTTCAGTAACAAACACCTGAGATGTGTAAGTTTTTCTTCACTGCCGCTACACTAGGGAGTATCTTTTTCACCAAGTCACCACAAGCAGCAATGAGTGCTACAGAGTTAACCTGCTTCAGATTCCCTAAAAGGACAATTATTTTCCCCTTTATTGTCGACAGTTGCTCCTATCTTTCTTTAAGAAGCCAGGTGTGAGCCCACTTAGAGGCTCAGTTCCCAGTGAAGGGAGTTTTTAAAGAGCATGTCCTCAGTGAAGGATGACCACTGACTCCATACTTGCCTCTCCCTCTCCTGCTTTGAATTTCCTCTATATCCATCACATAGTTCAGATTTGCTGTGCCTATATCAAAGCATAACCCTCATATGGTTCAGAATACAATTCTTATGTATAGGTTAACCAAAAGTCAAAACTGTATTGAACGTGCTGACGAAGTTGATTTAAAATAAAGTTTAAATTTTTAATTCTTGAGAATCAACACATAGAAAAAATATTGATATTATACTAGATTAGATCAAAACTAATTAATAATAAAAGACAAAAAAGAACCACATAATCTCAAGAGTGTTAATCATTATCAATTGTGGAGTAATTTATATCTGTAATTCTAATATATCCTAAAAAATATTCAGATCTCTGGTTAACCACGGAGTAGGCAAAAGATGGCCACATTATCTTTCATTATTTCCTTTTATTGAAAATTGTTTTATTTTCTCACATAATATATCCTGATTGCAATTTCCCCCTCTCTATTTCTCCCAGTTCCTTCCCACCTCCACTCCCAACCAGATCCAGTCCCTTTCTATCTTTCATTAGAAGAGAACAGGCTTCTAAGAGATAACAACCAAACCAACAAGATAAAACAAAAGTTGTCACACCAAAGTTGGACAAGGCAAACCAACAGAAGGAAGAGTGCTCAACCGAAGGCCAAAAACACCTTTGATCTACAATGCTGCCCTACCAACAAAATATACTGGAGCAAGGTGGCACAAAGCTTGTGGCAGTAACTAACCATCATCCAATTTGACTTAAGGCCCACTCCACAAGACAGAACACATTCCCAACCTTGCTTAAGTTGCCAAGAACCAGAGACTAGATAGCCCAGAGACCTAGAGTAAAACCACTACTAGTCTTTAAAAAAAAGTAGTAGTATAATGACTCTTAATGATATGCTCCAATACTCATAGATCAGTGTCTTAATCAGTCATCATAAGAGAAGCTTCCTCCTGAAGCAGATGGAAACAAACACAGAGATGTGCAGCCAGACATTACACAGAGAATGAGAGACCTTGGAACACACGGCTCTAAATGAGATGTTTCCATCAAACCTCTACCCGCAGAGCTCAGGGACCTCCAAAGAACAGGAGGCAGAGAGTATATAAGAGCCAGAGGGGATTGAGAAGTTCCTCAACTGAGCAAAGCTTATACGAACTCAGAGACAGAAGCAGCAAGCACAGGACCAGGTCCTCTGCATGTGTTTTTATAGATTTTAATTCAGTATTTTGATGGGACTCCTATCTTAGTTAGGGTTTCTATTGCTGTGAAGAGACACTATGATCACAGAAAATCTTATAAAGGAAAACATTTAACTGAGGTGGAGACTTACAGTTTCAGAGGTTTAGTCCATTATCATCATGGCAGGGAGTGTAGTGGCTGGGAGTATGGCAGTGTGCAGGCAAACATAGTGCTAGAGAATTCTACATCTTGATCTAAAGGCAACAGGAAGTGAACAGTCTCATTGGGAGTGGCTTGGGCATGTATGAGACCTCAAAGTCCACCTACACATTGACATACTTCATCCCAAAGGCTACATCTCCTACTAGTGCCACTCCCTATGAGCTTATGGGGGCCAATTATATTCAACTACCACAGTCTCTGATTCTTGTAACCTTTTAACTAAGAATGATTTCAAATGTCTTATAGCCTTGTAATCAGTTTCAGGATATCTTAACCTTCCCAACCTCTGCACGCACATGCAAACACACCTTGCTATAGGAACACTGCTATATATGATTTTTTTTTGAGACAGGGTTTCTCTATGTAGCCCTGGCTGCCCTGGAACTCACTCTGTAGGCCTGGCTTGCTTTAAACTCAGAGATCTGCCTGCCTCTGCCTCCCGAATGCTAGAATTAAAGGGGTGTGCCTTAAGTCTCTCCTATAAATTATTCATATAATTTTTAAAGTAACAAAGTTTTGTGACAAGACAATAGGTTGCTTTATGAATGTTCATTACCATTATTAATATCCAAATGGGAAATATTAATGCTTTATGTTAACAACCATTGTAGGGAAGATTTTAAGCAGGGTCTAAGATTTAATGAATATTTTGGAAGTCCTTATCTGTCTCAAGAGCTTTGATTATGATGATCTGGTGATAAGGTCCACCCTCTCCCCCCAAATCACATTTTCCTTTTTTCTCTAGTAGCTTAGTCATATTGGCTAATGGATTCAAAAATATAAAGTCAGTTAAAATTACATATAAGTTTAGGTTAAACTTATAGTAGGGTGAAGCAAATAATGATGACTGGGAAGGCAGAGAAAGCTTAAAACATGAGTTAGAAATGGAGTTTGTCCAGAGGAACATGGGTGTTATGAGCTAATTCACCCATCTCAAAATCTGTGTTAAAATCTTAATCCCTGGTACCACAGGATATGACTATATCTAGAGATAAGATATTTAAAGGGTAAATTAAATTTAAAAGGGGTTATTATGGTGACTGCAAAACAAAACACAAGAAAAAGACTATGTAAAGACATACAATGAAGACTACATATACATAGTATACATCATATACATCCCAGAGAAGCCCTCAGCATAACCTCACCCCAACAGTGTACTTAGAAGGATTATTCCACAGTATTTCACCCTTCTTGTCTAATTAAAAAGGAAGGTTTTGATTTTAACATAGTAAAATTATATACAACAAAACCAGTTATCATGTGAGAATTACAGTTACAATATCCAATTCACTTGTATTTGGCAAAACAGAGAAAACAACTGCCCTCTCCTGAAGAATCCAGAGCTTTGTACCTAATTTACTTTCCACCATGATTATGAAGAACTGTAGCTATAACTATCTAGTCTTCAACCCTATCAAAGGTCTGAGAAGAATATAATATTATTTGAGTAAACAGGAAGTGCAGAGCAAGTGACTTCCACAATTAAGATGACAGAAACAGCTGGATGCCTAGACAGTCACCCTAGGTTCTTCTGTAATGTTGGGGCATCCAACTTTGGTTTACAAGCCTAGTAACCTGGCAGACATTTTTAAGAAGCAGAGAATTTTGAAGGACTGTCCTACTTTGTCTTGGCAAAGTTTGGCAGTCGCCTTTTTGTTCATCCTGATACTCCAGTTTGGCAGTATGTTGTCAGCAAAGAGATAATTTTCTTTAAGATACATACAAAAGCAACTCTAGGAAATTCTGGGAGAAGAGTCTGCCTAACTTCCCCTTCTTCAAGGATGAGAAATCTAAGGCTCTTGAGAAATCCCATTACAGGACAAGGAGGCAAGGAAGACTGGCAGATAAGAGGGGCTTGTCCACACTACAGCATAAACACACAGATATGCCCAAGATTAAGATACAGAGCAAAGACAGAAGGTTAAATACTTAATTTTTTTGTATAGCAACTCTATATCTCATGAGCATAAATGTATAAAGGCTGTGCTTAGAACAACTAAAATAATACATATCATGGTAGCCTTGTGTGTACATTACAGGTCATGTGAGGAAACTCAAACTCATTTCAATCTTGTCCAACTACCAGGGACATTTGGGAAGTTATTCAAAGTGGTTAGGATGGGCAAATCTGACACCAGAATTCAGAAATCTGACAATCTTGGTTCAACTTTTCTTTTGTCATATTTAATGAGCATATTTTAATGGTCATCATTACTCTATGCATGTTAGGTTTATAATTATTGCAGTTAACTTCTCATTTACTTTGGTTACTACACTCCTTTGAAAGTCTCTGACATTTCAGTTGGTTTTCATTTGTCTTTTGGTTGTGCTCCATTAGTAATAACTTACATTTAAACACTGCCTTTAAACTTACAAAGAATTGATATTATTATTTGTAGGGATAGACAAAGATTATAATTTCTGTGTCATGGATGAGAAAACTGAGACTCAGTGAAGATAAGGGACTGCCCAAGTATTAATTGTGGAGAATTGCAGAATTAAAAGTCAAGCATAAGTTTTTTGAGTTCTAGAATATATGTTTCAAATGAGAACCATCACTTAGTCCACCCAGCTGGAAAAGATGCATTGTCTACCCCCATTAGATATTCTTATCTTCATGTATGCATGCATACACACACACACACACACACACACACACACACACACGCATGCACGCACGCACGCACGCACGCACACACACACACACACATCAATCATAAAAGAAAAAAATAGCAAGAAAATAGCAGAGAAAACTCACAACATAGTATTGTGCTCCCCATCCCCAGAGAAGGAAGAGAGGCAAGAAAAGCCACTATCATTACTTCCCAGCAGGGCTACTGAACCACTTCTCTGCAGGTGTTTGTTCATTGTAACACATGTGGTGTTCTTTGAACTATATGAGAGAACTACCACATAGCTTTGACCACCAAAACCATCCTTGGGGACCAGAAGGAAATTAGTAGGGATAAGTCAAGCAGTAAATTCTAACCAGGTCTCCTCCATAAATATTCACGTAAAAACTGAGCCAAGTTTACTTTAAAAAGGAGCCAGAGAAATAGCAGCAAGCTAACTGATGGTGTGGTTGAGAGGAAGGCCATGCCTCTGAGAGGACGTTGTGGATGGAAACTGGTCCCCAGGGATTCACCTGATCTTTTAGGCATTTTGTTGCCTTCCAGTTTTCCTGCATTTCACAAGTGTGTTCCAGCTAAGATTACTTAACTATAAAATAGCACATGGACTGCATTGCTAGAAGGGCAAAGGCCAAGCATGCAATTCCATTACTAAAGGTAGCTCTACAGGTTTCAGGGTCAATAACCAACTTCATTCACCCTGAAGGGTGATTTACATCCTAATGAAGTCCTAGTTTCTATGTTATCAGGTATTGCCATGCATTTCTAGTGTGAATTAACACGTTCGACTTTCTGGTGAGTACCTAAAGACACTGAATATTAACAGGCAGGATTTCAAGTAAAACTAAGATCTATTTTTAACAAATGAAGACCTGGTAGGGATATATTTAACTATTCGTATCTAGACAAAAAATAAGTCCTAAGTACCAGTTTTGGGGTGGGAATACAGCAGTGTGGATAGTATTTGTGTCTAAAGAAGTTTATGCTGCACTGCATATCTGTAATCTGTCTCTGGGGAAAATATGGAGGAACAGTGAGAAAGGGGATTTCAAAGACTAAGAGTTCCTGGGAAATGTATTCTTTTCTCAAAGCACATTGATAGTCCTTAAAAGTGTGCACCTTTGTCAGTCAGTGTAACTCCCTGAAGCCAGGATGTGTTGACTATATTATAGTCAACCTTCTATTTCTCAGGTGGGCCTAGCACTGTTTCTGATAGGAATTTAGTAAATTGCAGTTGGATTTTTATAGCAGATGTTCTTTTACAACTAAAATAAGTTAATATTAATAAAAATAAATCAGTATTCATTTTATGGTTCTTTCCAAATGGCTTCTAAAAACCACTTAATCATTTAGAGGGGCAGAAAATAGCAATAATATCTAACTCCTCTTACCAATCCATGTCTTACTCAGACACTTAAAATAAACAAACAGTTCTGCCTTGCAACTATGCTGATTTGTACCATGGAGAATGCTCTATAAATCATTTTAATGGCTAGTGTGTTTCATTTAGTCCCTGGAGGAAGAAATGATTAATTAGTATATTTAGAAAAGTAAGAAAGTAATGAATTTTCTGGTAGAGATTCACACTAAATATTTTCTTATTTTTGTTCTTTGATTGTTCTTGTATTTGTTTTGTTTTGTTAACCAGCCTTCTATATTCTGTTCAGAATCCTAGCATTACCCTTGAATTGGATGTGACAAATTTGACTCCGTAGCTGACCACTGTATTTTAGAATTAAGTTAGAATTTTAAAGAAAAACTCCCATTAAAACAGACGTTAACTTACTTTTACACAAGTCTTTTGGAGATGTTCCAGGACATAATAAAAATTGTGAGACCCCTGTTACTTCTCATGCTCTAGCATTGTGACACACAAACTTTCAATTAGTCCTTTAATAAGATGTGAGATTACAGCAGCAAGTCGGGCCCATACAGGTTCCCAGTGTGGGGGGGGGGGGAGCATTGAACAGACTTCTCAGTGTGCTGTGCCTGCCCCCTCACGTCCATTTGCTCACATTGCATCTTCCTGGGCTATTCGGTCTTCAGCCTAGGGTGTTACCAAGCAGAGGTCTCCTCAAGCTGCTCTTTACAGGCAGATAAGCTCCCATTTATATTTATTCTCTTAACTGTTCACTTGCAAAGAGCACCATTAAATAGCTTAGAAACAGTTTGTGCCTGTGAATAGTCAGACATCTCCCTCTGTCTTATTTATACAAATAATTTGCTTTGTAAATTCTCTTCCTTTCATAAAAACTTCAAAGATAAACTTTAATGGACTCTGGCTCCAGCTAGCCAAATTCTGAGCTAATCACTTCATTGTATTTAAATAGAAGAAAGAAGCACATAATTATGATGGTGACTTTTAGAATGATCTCCTGGAACTATCAAGCAGAATACCCTTTCGATGTAGTTTTGATGTTGCTTTTACACGTATTGTACATTCATATTTATATGTATTTACAGCACATCAAAGCATCCAGAAAAGCATTAAGCAGATGAGCAATCTCTGCTTCTGTCATAGACTAGACATGTTTAAACTGTTTTCAGTTAGAAGTCCAGCATCTATGCACAAGACCTACATGACAACCAGTTGGAAGAGCATCCTATTGAGCAGTTAGAACAGCCCCAGTAAAAGTGAATTAAAGAGATAAAACCCAATTTCTTTCTCTCTCAAATTTAAGGATTGACGTAGCTCCCCCATGGTCAATCAGGGCTCAAGTTTGTTGCTCTACAATCCCCAGTGCATGGCTTTTGTGACATGTTCCCAAGGGGTATGGTCCATTTCCAGGCAACATATTAGCAATCCAGCCAGCAAGGAGGAAGAGAGGGGGGACCATGCTTACTGCTTCCAAGGAGCCTTCAAGGAAGTAGCAACTATTACAACTACATTCAACTGGAGAATTTCGGTCACAGCATTACAAATACCTGAATGTCTTTACTCTGGGTTGCTCTATCCCAAGCTAAAAGTCAGGTTTTCAGACATTGTG
Organism: Cricetiscus sungorus; assembly: GCA_030556225.1. NCBI lineage: Eukaryota > Metazoa > Chordata > Mammalia > Rodentia > Cricetidae > Cricetiscus > Cricetiscus sungorus. Next base: position 34,328,631 of record JANBXA010000651.1, on the reverse strand, counting down.
GGGAAATTGCATAATTGGTATTGGAGACACTAGCAATCTCTAGAGTACATCCCACCAACTGCCTTTATTTGACTGATCTAACTCCTCAAGCATTTATTCTAATGCTTATTAAAATGTGGCATCTTCATTTCATCATCCTTCCTCTCATAAACTTCTGACAATGAAGAGTGTGGATTGGCCCACTTTATCTAACTCTCTGTCTCTAAGCAGATACAGTCCCTTGGCCTGCAGGTCCTCATTGTGTGGGCATGTTCCTTTCTCCACAGGTGATGGCTGTGCTGCCCAGGCCTCTACAGCTGCTGGGAGTGCTACTCACCATTTCCCTGAACTCCATCAGGCTTACTCAGGCTGGTGCCTATTATGGAATCAAGCCGCTGCCACCTCAAATTCCTCCTCAGATACCACCGCAAATCCCACAGTACCAGCCCCTGGGCCAGCAAGTACCTCACATGCCTTTGGGCAAAGATGGCCTTTCCATGGGCAAGGAGATGCCTCACATGCAGTATGGCAAAGAGTACCCACACCTACCCCAATATATGAAGGAAATCCAACCTGTGCCAAGAATGGGCAAGGAAGTGGCACCCAAGAAAGGCAAAGGTAACATCATATCGTGCAGTTTCAAAATAGCAGCACTATGGACTCCTAAACTAAAGAAATTCAGAGACTTTTGCTTTTCAATTTGCTATAGTTGTGAATCACATGCAATTCTTGCAAAGTTCAAATGTAAAGACCTTCGAGTCAGGTTATCCAATTCCAAGTGGTCAACCCTGAAATCATATGCATACAAGCAACATTAAATAGACTCAGCGTGTTTTCTTATATATTTATGCAAAATATATATATGCATATATATACATATATATATATATACACGCAACCATAACTAAAGAAAAAGAAGCCATTAGTATGAGAGGGGTGGGGAGCACATGAAAGGAGCTAGAGGGAAGAAGCAAAAGGGGAAGTGATGTCATTATATTTTAATTTAAAAATAAAAGTACAGAGGCTTTATCCTTGTCGTTAATAAAAAGTTAAAATTAATTTGTATTTGGTTTTAATATTTTAGCTAGCAACAGATTGAACAGAACATATCTAACCACAGTCTTTCATTAAGCGTATTATTAATTTATTTAAACATTCACCAGCTCTCTAGTGAGCACCTGGTTGGGGCTTAGACTCTGGGGCAGAAGCAGGGAGTTCAGGTAGCAGAAGGGTAAAGCTATGAGGTTAAAGAAAAGTGACAAGTCCGTCTTAGTCTTCAGAGCTAAGAAAACAATGCTTCGAGGAACTTACCCTAAAGAAAAACTAAATGAAAACCATTGGCAAGCTAGGTGCTATATGTAACGGTTTTCATTACACAAGTACTAAAAGTACACAAGTCAGTCCATAAGCTGTCAGGAAGCTAAAAGGCACAGAAAATTTTCCCATCACTTCCTAGGACTATGTACACCTACAAAGTACCCATTACTGTGAGATACTTCCCTGTAAATTCAGCTTGCTTATCTGGAGTTCTAAGAAGCCTAGCATGTGTGGAGAAAAGGAGAACAGCAGAGTAGCAATCACCATGAAGGCAATGGAGGCCATCCATCCCCACAGGCCCCATGACAAGGCAGAAGTACTGGGTTTGACCCTAAGAAGCCTAGCTGCCTAGAACCCAGAAATCAAAGAAACCTACAAATTCACTTCATTGGTCTTTAAAATAAGATTGTTCAATCGGTGACATAAGGTTAGCGGTGCTAAGTCAGTACTGAAGCACTGAGGGGTTTTGTGTGGCCACAGATGTCAGTCATTCCAGATGCTCAGGCAGAGTAGAATGTGTTCCAGGTCCTGGATCACATCAGGGATCCCAGACCAATAAGATGTGATACTTCAGGATGGTGGCATATGCCTGTAGTCAAGAGGTTGCAGCAAGAGGATCACAAATGCAAGGCCACCCTGGGCTCCATGGCAGCAACATTATATATAATATATACATTATATATAATATATACATATATATATTATATGTGTATTAGGATTCTTCATCAGATATTCCATTGATTACAATTTTCTTACTAGTGTTAGGGTCAGTATTCCTATTTTTACTCTTCAAGAGCTGGCATACCTTTTAGGGAAAACATCTAGGTGAGGTTCTCAACCTGTGGGTCACAACCCCTTTGGGTGTAGAACAGCCCTTTCACGGGGGTCGCCTAAAACCATTGGAAAACATAGATACTTACATTGCAATTTATAACCATAGCAAAATGACAGTTATGAAGCAGCATATTATGATTGGGGATTTACACAGTGTGAGGAACTTTACTAAAGGGTTGCAGCATTCGGAAAGTTGAGAGAGACCTGCTACAGGCCTTTCTTCCCTCCTTTTTTGCATGGCCTGCCTGATTTCTGGTGCATCTGGTATCTATTCAGATGATTACTACTATCTGGGAAGAATATGACTTCTAGGGTTCTCTTTTGTTTCCTGGCAGTCATTCTGCAGATAGCACAATGATCAGACTTAAATGCTACTTATAGTTGGAAGAAGACTTTGAAAGCACATATTTCATTTCTTCATTCCCCCCACTACTCCCTGTAGCATGGAATATCCAGAGTTGTTTGCCTGCAAAGCACAGCATACTCTCACACGTGCTTTGTATTTCAGTATTAAGGTATGAGAGCTACCCCATCTATTCTCTATGTGAATGAATTGTTCTGGGCATAGTCATAGGAAAGTAGGGATGCTGGCAGCTTAAGTCAAAACCCATGCCTAGGCCAGAAAGAAAAGAAGGTTTCCTGTTTTTAAACCAAGTTTCTCTCCTAGTCTAAGCCACAAGCCACCCTAAAATATCTTATTCACTTCTCCTAATTAATCCTAACTTTCAAAGAGAAGTAACTTCTTCAAAAATGTATATTTGAGGCTTGAGAAACCTCATAGCATATCAGAGATACTAAGCAAATCTGTCAGCTGTAGGAAACAGGTGTAGAGAGATGTTACCAAGCCACATAAATTATAAGGCTTTTCTGTTTCCTGGGTCCATGGGAAAATGATTTTTTATCAGCACACAAGGAAATATTATTTAGTACTACATTATTAAATTAAAAATAATGCAAGCCAGTCAGGCATAGTTAGACATATACCATGGGTCTTACTAACATTCAGCATTACAACAATGTACAAAAGCAGAGAATAGAGTGTTGGTCATTCTTATAGCAGAACCTAAGGGTATAAGGAATCGAGGGGGTGGGTGGAGAAGACAATTAGTCAAGAGATGCAAAGCCTCAGGCAGGCACAAAGAATATTGTTTTGATTTTGTTTTACTTATTTTTAGGTTTATTACCAAATGTGGTAAATATAGTTAGTAATATACTATATATTTAAAAGAATAACTTCAAATGCTGCTCCTACAAAAATAAGTATGTAAGGTGACAGAAATATTGGTTAGCTTGGTTTAATTATTTCATTTTTATTCATAAATTGTACCATCATATTGAAACCCATAAACATACCATCTAATTTGTCAATCTATAATAACATCTTTCAATTGACAAGACGGTCATGGAAAAGTACAATGTCACTTCAAGTAGAAAAGTTTGAAAAAATAAAAACAGAGTATGACTCCAACACTCTCTAAAATACACACGAATGTGTACCTTAAGCAAATGATATGAAAATACCATGCCAAGTATATATCTCTGCTATGTGGGCTCAATGTCAGTGTTTTGTTGTTGTTATTTATTTTGTTATACAACCTCAACCTTCCCAAATTCTGTATCATGAACACACAACAGTATCTTCAACGTTTGCAGCTGAAAAACTTTAGTTTGATTATTTTTCAGCTATTAAAAATTAACCAGTGCTGATATAAGCATCTACATATAAGAGTTCAAAATAATTCAGACACATCCCAGAAACCAACAGCTTGATTTTCCTTTAAATCAGTACCACACAGGGGAAGGCTTGGGAAGATGACTATATACAGTCTTCCTTGTGGATATATGATAGGCAAATATGTCAAAATTAAATGCCTGCTATGACTTCCTTCAAATAAGCGATAACCAATCTCTCCTTTTCTCTACTTTTCCAGGAGAAATACCTTTAGCCAGTTTGCGAGGAGAACAAGGTCCCCGTGGAGAACCTGGACCCAGAGGGCCACCTGGGCCACCAGGTTTGCCAGGTCATGGAATGCCTGGAATCAAAGGAAAACCAGGGCCACAGGGATATCCAGGCATTGGAAAGCCGGGTATGCCTGGAATGCCCGGGAAGCCAGGAGCCATGGGAATGCCTGGAGCAAAAGGAGAAATTGGACCCAAAGGGGAAATCGGACCTATGGGAATCCCAGGACCACAAGGACCTCCAGGGCCTCATGGACTTCCTGGCATCGGGAAACCGGGTGGGCCAGGGTTGCCAGGGCAACCAGGAGCAAAAGGTGAGAGAGGGCCCAAAGGACCACCAGGGCCTCCTGGTCTTCAGGGTCCCAAAGGAGAGAAGGGCTTCGGGATGCCAGGCTTGCCAGGTCAGAAGGGCCCCCCGGGCATGCACGGCCCTCCTGGCCCAGTTGGGCTGCCAGGAGTCGGAAAACCAGGAGTGACAGGCTTTCCTGGACCTCAGGGTCCCCTGGGGAAGCCAGGACCTCCAGGGGAACCTGGACCACAAGGTCTTATTGGTGTTCCAGGAGTTCAAGGACCTCCTGGGGTGCCTGGAGTTGGAAAGCCCGGCCAGGATGGGATCCCTGGCCAGCCAGGATTTCCCGGTGGTAAAGGGGAACAGGGACTGCCGGGGTTGCCTGGACCTCCAGGACTCCCAGGAGTCGGAAAGCCAGGCTTCCCAGGACCCAAAGGGGACCGAGGCATAGGGGGTGTTCCTGGGGCTCTTGGGCCAAGAGGGGAAAAGGGACCTATAGGTGCTCCTGGAATGGGGGGTCCCCCTGGCGAGCCAGGCCTGCCTGGAATCCCCGGTCCCATGGGCCCTCCAGGTGCTATTGGTTTCCCTGGACCCAAAGGAGAAGGTGGGGTTATAGGACCACAGGGTCCACCAGGTCCCAAGGGTGAGCCAGGCCTCCAAGGCTTCCCTGGGAAGCCAGGCTTTCTTGGTGAAGTAGGTCCCCCTGGAATGAGAGGGTTGCCCGGTCCTATAGGGCCCAAGGGAGAATCTGGTCACAAAGGGTTGCCAGGGCTTCCTGGGGTCCCAGGGCTGCTTGGACCTAAGGGAGAACCAGGCATACCCGGAGAACAGGGTCTGCAGGGACCCCCAGGTATTCCAGGGATTGTAGGACCTAGTGGCCCTATTGGACCACCTGGAATTCCAGGCCCCAAAGGAGAACCGGGCCTCCCAGGACCCCCCGGATTTCCTGGTGTAGGGAAGCCAGGAGCTGCAGGGCTTCACGGTCCCCCAGGGAAACCTGGTGCCCTCGGGCCTCAAGGCCAGCCTGGCCTTCCTGGGCCCCCAGGTCCTCCAGGTCCCCCAGGTCCCCCAGCTGTGATGCCCCCTACCCCACCACCCCAGGGAGAGTATCTGCCAGATATGGGACTAGGAATTGATGGGGTGAAACCCCCGCATGCCTATGCAGGCAAGAAGGGCAAGAACGGGGGGCCAGCCTATGAGATGCCTGCATTTACTGCAGAGCTGACTGCACCTTTCCCACCGGTGGGGGCCCCAGTGAAGTTTGACAAGCTGCTATACAATGGCAGACAGAACTACAACCCACAGACAGGCATCTTCACCTGTGAGGTCCCGGGTGTCTACTACTTTGCTTATCATGTTCACTGCAAGGGAGGCAACGTGTGGGTTGCGCTCTTCAAGAACAACGAGCCCATGATGTACACATACGACGAGTACAAGAAGGGCTTCCTGGATCAGGCATCTGGGAGTGCGGTACTGCTGCTACGGCCGGGAGACCGGGTGTTCCTCCAAATGCCCTCAGAACAGGCTGCCGGACTGTACGCCGGGCAATATGTCCATTCCTCCTTTTCAGGATATTTATTGTATCCTGTGTAAAACAAAGAAAAGGAAAGAAAAAGAGATTTAATAGAAGAAAAATGACACACCAGAAAAAAAATCCAATTGAAAACAATGTTTCAAAACATTTATGTAGTTGGAAAGTTATATTTAAGTGAAAGTTTGGACCATCATGTACAAATAAAAACTAAGATGCATGTTTAGTACTGTGCACAGCAGATTTAACAGAATGATGGGACAGATTTATGGATCAAGTACAGACATTTGTGTTGTACCCACTGGACTCATATTAGCTGTTGCATGTTATATGATTTCATAACCTGCTTATTCAAATCAGTCAAAATATGTCAGTCTGGAAGATCATAGCTAATGAAAGTTGCTCAGTCCTTGTGCTCTCTTTAAAAATTTTTTTGAATATGCCTTGAGAGGTTAGTGGTGGCAGTTACATACTGTATTTCTTTGCATATTTTCCTCTCTATTTGTGTAGATGTTTTGCAGTGTTGGAGCATTGCTCAATAGTGAAAGGATCATGCTAATCTCTAGCCCAAAGGATATTTCTCCATGTCAGAGGCTGTGATTTTAGCTGCTGGACTACCTAGTAGGAACTGTGCATGTGTGGTCTCCCTGAGAAGAGCAGGTGTGTTAATGTCCCATTGTGTATTTGCTCACCACTCTCTTTGCTAAGTCCTAGGTGAGATACTAGTTTGTGATATAGGGCAGAGTTCATGGAAGTTCAGAATTTAGCTCAGAGACATTAATGTATTAACTCATATAAAGAGTTTCAGTTTGGCATTTCTCTGGAACATAATTTTCTTTTTTTCCCCATCTTCCTTCTTGTAATTTATAATATAGCCCAAGCAATATAAACAATTTTTAAAAACCTTCCCTCAAATAACTTTGCCATCTTATGAACCTTTATTATTGATAACAATTATCAGTTATGTTCACATGCATTAAACCCCCCCCCCAATTTGCCCATCCAACCAATGGTAGTGAGGTTTCAATGTGTCTGTATGTGTTTCGGTAGCTGGGATTCTCTTCAGTAACTATGAATTTGAAAGCAGATGTGTTGCTTCCAGCTATAGGGGCTAAAATTACAGAAAAATGACTATTTCTTTATCATCAGCCTGTGGAAAAGATAGCTGGAATGTCGTAAAGCAATAGTAGCCCATGCCTATTATGTCAACACACACTCAGCACCACAGTCAAAACAGGTTTGAAAGGAGAAAGATATTTTTTCAGATTCTCAGTAAGGCACATAGGCACTGCTCTAAGCACAGACAGTTGAAAGTTTCCTGCTCATTTACTATTAGTTGTTTGGGGAAATAATGTGGTGCTAGAGTGATAAATCTAATCTACTTTCCTCAAAAGTTAAAGAGACAGGAATTGAAGAGATAGACATAAATTGGAAAATATACAAATAAATACAGTATAAAACATGGTCTATTCCAAATCGGAATCATTTTACCACCACTAGTACTCTTCTCCTGGCTTAATATTTGTCTTTTCTCCTTATGATACACAGGCTCCATTTCTTCTCAAATTTTAAGACAAATGAGTTCATTAGCACAAGGTTTCCTGTTCACTGTTAATTGTACAAAGCACTTTCGCATCCAAAAGATGTCCTACCAAGGCTTCACTTGCAAAGTAAACAGCACTTCTGTTGATAGCTGTCCTTTGGGTTGCCCCTGAGGACACTGGCTTGTAGCTGGTGACTATGGAAGTCATATGGATCCCTGGGATCTTTCTGCTAAATAGCTACATTGAAATGGTTTGGAGGACAGTCAGGCCAGATGCGTTGTAGAGTATGGTATTTTAGTTTCCATAAAGAAGATGAATTATTTCTTAAGTTAAACCAAATTTTGCTTTTTGAGTTATCTTCCAACTTATTTATTGGTTGTTACTCAATTGCCTGCTTTTGTGTGTGTATGTGTGTGTGTGTGTGTGTGTGTGTGTGTGTGTGTGTGTGTGTTGTCATATATCAGGCATATGCTTCTAAACTTTTACATGGAGGAGGAGCAAAATCTATGCCAGATACTGTATATTCTACCATGGTGCTAATATCAGAGCTAAATGATACTCCATTTAATTTAAAGAAGAGTTTTAAATAATAATCTATTTACCCGTGTTTCCCTTTTGAGTGTTGTACATCATGTTAACACATCAGTGTGAAGGCAGATGAAACAACTGTATGTTCTACAGTCTAGGGACAGTGCTCTGATCCCTATTTAATTCAAAATTAACTAGAGCTTTTCCATGTGAAATGGACCAAACTGGCATTGTTTTTATTTAAACACAGAGTTTTAAAGTAGTATGACATCCCACAGGGGAAAAGAATGTCTGTAGAGGATAATTGTCCTCAGATATTTTACAGAAACAAAGAATGATGAAAAGACTGGTAACTTGCTTGAGTTTCCATGAGTAGATTTGAGATTTAATGGCAAATCAATTTTGTATTTAAATTTTTGTACTGATTTGAAAACAGATCATTAAATATCTTTAAAAGTATGTATCTTGTCTTGTTTATATTATTCAGCTGACACTATAGAAACATAAAGTGGTTTTTTAATCACCCATTGTAGTAGTCAGCCACTGAACTGGGGTTTATAAATAATCATAGTTTAAACAAGACAATTTATTCCTCCTCAGTGTAACAACTCTGTGTATTAGCAGCCCAGAGCTCCCCTCTAGCCCTTGTAATTACCCCCACATCCTTCTACATTCTTGTTTTTCCACCCAAGTGGGTTGGCCTTCTCCTTTGGTGGAGGAAAAGTTGACCTTAGCAATCACATGCCAGGTGGTGGAAGGGTAGAAAAATCAGGAAGAAGGGGATGCCAGTTTATCTTTAAAAAATACAACCTAGCAGTTTAGATCCCTCCTTCCATACTCATTGTCATGAATTTAGTCACATCATAAGTTGAAAAACAGTGAGGCATTATCAGTTCTCAGCCAGCTCCTGCCAAACTAAAAAGCAGGAGTTCTGTTCAGAAGGGAGAAAGAAGGAAGAACACACCCACCATCACAGAAGAAAATGCCTTCTATCTCTGTTTCCCCCATGAGACAGAAATTTCCAAACACTCCATTCAATTTGCCATTCTACAAGTACCTTGAGAGAAAAACTGTGGCAAGTGATTTGTAGGCAGAAACACATGTATTTCAATAACTTAAACACCTTATAAGCAGCACTGGCAAGAAAAGCATTCTTTTGTGATGATTTATCAAGCACTAAATGATCATAACATCATATCTAGACTATGATAGAGGGATTTTTCAGGTCATTCAAGGAACACTCATGTATCAGCAGTGTTGTTCTTTTGCTGCAGCTATTGCTAAGAAACACAAACATGAGACTCGGCGCCCACGTGAAGTTTATTGAGAGAGGGGAGAGAAAGGGGGTAGCTGGTGGCCAACTGAAAGTAGGGGAGAGGGGGGGAAGGGAGTCAAAGAAAGAGAGAAGGGGCCCCAGAGAGAGAGAGAGAGAGAGAGAGAGAGAGAGAGAGAGAGAGAGAGAGAGAGAGAGAGAGAGAAGTGCTCTTGGCACACTTGCTTTAAAAGGGGGGCTTGCACATGCGTAACTGGATCCCCTGTGCAGCCAGGTAAAGCCTGATGTAGTGATGACATGGCCATAAGCATCCCGCCCATCGTCAGGGGCAGGGCCAGGAGACTGCAGGTTCCCAACAAGCAGTCTGAGTGGTTAGCTTGTTTGAACCATTTTATCAGAAGATCAAGATCACATCTATCCTCAATTAGTTTTATTTCCTCCAACAACCAAAGGTGCTGTCATTATATTACCTGTGGTCAGGGCCAGGATCTAGATTGTTGACTTATTCAAAGAACTGAGATAAAGGCTCATCCTGAAAAGAAATTTATCAAATAACAAACCAATAGTACAGATGAGAAAGAAATTCACCATCAATACTGACAGTGGGTCACATCCATGACAAAGTTCTCCAGGGCCTTGGTTATTGTTTGGGGGCACCCTTTCATGGAGTTCCAGAGGAGGGGATTATTTACTAAAGGGGCATACCTTGAGCAGCTTTCTGTTTTGATCCATAGATTAGTCACACAAACATTTTTTCTGATGTAAATGTACCTTGCCTTAATGTCTTAGTTAGGGTTCCTATTGCTTCAAAAAAAAAAAACCAAAAAAACAAAAAACAAAAACAAAAACACAAAAACACCATGACCAAAAAGCAAGTTGATGAGGAAAAGGTTTATTTAGCTTACACTTCCAGGTCACTATTCATCATCAAAGGAAATCAGGACAAGAACTTGGAACCTGGGGGCAGGAGTTGATGCTGAGGCCATGGAGTGGTGCTGTTTACTGGCTTGCTCGTGACTTGCTCAGCCTTTCTTATAGAACCCAGGACCACCAGCCTGGGGATGACATCACCCACAGTGGGCTGAGTCCTTCCCCATCAATCACTAATTAAGGAAATTCCCCACAGACTGACCTACAGCCCAATCTTATGAAGGTGGCTTTTGTTTGTGTTTTCCCCAGTCAAGGTTTTTCTGTGTAGTCCTGGCTGTCCTGGAACTCTATAGTATGGCCTCAAACTCAGAAATCTGCCTTCTGAGTGCTGGGATTAAAGGCATGTACCAGGCCTTAATTCCGGGTCCCCTCCTCTCAGATGACTTCAACTTGTGTCAAGTTGCCATAAAATTATCCAGCACACATGATGCACATGATTTCAGTTGTATGTAAGTCCAAGTATGTATAGGTATATGATGGTAAATAGGGGACTCTCCCTAAAACTTTACTTGAGAACAATTGTTGTCCAAATAGGAAATGATTTATGTTGCTGAACAGTTAGTTCTGAATGAACCTTGAGAATGAAGAGGGAGGGTAGGTGTCAGGGTCTAATTTCAGGGCCATAGAACTCTCCCAGGCACCAGGAATGCAGACTGCATTTGTTAGTGTTCTATAGAGTAACAGAACTTATGAGGCTGGGTGTCTCAGCTGGTCTTCCTTCAGTGTATGCTGGAGTCCTGAGGAAGTAGGCTCCGATGCCAGTGTTGAATGGATGTGCTAGCAAGACAAGGGCAAGCAGGCAAAGAAAAAGAGCTTCCTTCTTCTAAGTCTTTATATAGGCTTCCAGCAGAAGATAAGGCATGTCTTCCTGTTTCCAGATCCAAATTAAAGATGTGTAATCTACTTCCCCATTAGAAGTAGATTAATCCGCTTCAAAAAAATCTCTCACAGGTTCCACTCATTTTCTTCTTTTTATACAGCTCAGCATCCCATTCCAGGGAATGGAACGGTGCTGAGAGATGAGGAGTTACATGGAATCCCTGGTAGGAGAGGGCCAAGGCACTAGTTAATAAAGGTGGTGAACTTCCAGGATGGCCAGCTTCTTCCTTATCCTCCAGACTAGAGACAAACAAATGCCTGGTAGTTTAAAAACAGTCTTATAGTTTGGGGATTGTTTTTTCTTTTGTTTTCTTTTGTTTTGTTTTTCCTCCCACCAGCAGGACCCCTGCTGATGAACTGGCTCAACAAGTTTAAGGCCACATCACAGCCTGTCCAGCACAGTTGTGGGTCAATCAAAAATCCCATCTTTCTCCAAACTAATCAATCCTAAATTATGAGAGAAAACTCTTCAAGACTTAAAAAGGCCCAGCCCTCAAGAGCAGACTGGATGTCTCAGCTTCGGGAATTGCACCTTCACTTTGCCTTTCTTCAACTGCTGATGCTGTCTGCAATGCTTGATTTCCTGCCTCTTCCTGGCAGAGAAAACAAACAACCAAGACCCCTGAAACTCATTAGTGCCACCCACAGTGGAACTGAATTGCCATCTCAATTAACCCATCTTCAAGGTCATTCCAGATCTCAAGGTCATTCCAGATGACAACTGAGACTATCATAATTCCACCCCTCAATTTCCCCTTGAAGGACTTTTTTTCTTTAAGGCATCAGGTGGATGGGTGGCAGAAGGCACGTCAGTCTTTTTAGACCTTCCACACAAACACATCACTTTAAACAATAACCTTCCATCTTTTGTTCCCAGTCTCATGTGTATTTCATAATGCAGAGTCGAATTCAGCTTTGAAGTCTCCATAGCTGTTAACAACAATAACAGTTTAAAAGTCCAAAGTCAAAAAAGAATAATAAAATACATAAAAAACAATAAAAGTTCATTTTACAGCTCATCTGAAACTCAAACAAAATAACTACAACAAAGAACTAGTTACATTCTTCCAATTTAACATGGCAGAGAATAAATATTCCCATTCCAAAACAGAAGATCAAAATCCATCAGGACAAACAGCTTCCCCAGTGGCCTCTTGGAGCTCCTTTGCTGAGACTCTGACCCTGCCACACATTGCTTGGCTTCCCCTGCTCTCTAATACTGTGGTACAGAGCTCCACAACCCCTAGATCTTATATATTTCATACTTATAAAATCAATGTCACGTGTAGTCTGCCCCCTTGGATCACAGCTGTATCAGTTTCTGTGGGCTGACCTCAGGGAAGCATTTCCATGGCCAGTTGTCTTAAATCATCCAGGGAACCCCTCAAACTCAATTTGGATCTTCACTAAATGGATCGAGTCTCCTATGGGTACCCTCAGAACACTCTTCCTATTGTCCCAGTATAGTACAAAAAGTTTCTCTTCAGTAGTGTTGATCTTGTCAATAATTACAGCTGCTTTCTCAGTACCAATCTGATTGTTTGCCTGTCTTCAATTTTCCACCGCCTGTATTTCTCAGCATTCTTGTCTTTCAAGCTCTCACCAGAATGGTCCATTAAGCTGTACTTACATTCAAAGGCTTTTCTAGCCCAAAGTTCCAAACTGTTTCACATTCCTGCTGCAAATTGTTTCCAAAGGCTTAAGAACCAAAATGATCAGGTTTATCATAGCAATGACCCCATTTCCTGCTACCATTTTTCTTAGTTACATTTCTATTACTGTGAGAAAATATGCTGGCAAAAGCAATTCAAGGAAGGATACGCTAATTCTGGCTCACAATTTGAAGTACAGCTTCAATCATTGTGGGAAAATCAAGGCAGCAGTAGCTTGAGGCTGCTAGTGATGCTGAATCCAGTTATGAAGCAGGGAATGCCTTGGCTCACTTAACTAGTTCTTTTTGTGCAGTCCAGGATCCCATTCCATAAACTGTGCCACCTACTGTGGAAAAACCACCCCATCTCACTTAACCTTCCCAGGGGTTTGGGGTGGGGTGGTTAATTAGTGGCAATTTTGTACAATGCACCCCGATCACACTTGATTCCTAGTCTTCCCAGATCCAGCCTCCCACACTTGCACCACCACCCCACCAAAAATAAATAAATAAATCATTTTGTGTTGCCCATATACTCAAACTCCCAATGGCCAGCCCCTTAAAGAAAACCTGGTCCTTCCTAGCTACCCCCCCCCCGCCAGAAGCCACCAGCTGTAAAGAGCATCATTATCATGGCTTTTAAGAACTCTCAATTTTTTTGGTATGTGGGGGTGGTGGTGGTGATGGTGAGAGTTTGTCACAGAAGCCTTCAATGTCTCTCATTCTCACACATGAATTTGGAATCTTTAATATTACTGCCAAAGAAGCTTCCTTGCCTATAGCAGCCAGTGGCCAGCATGGATCATGGACATCAACATGGCCTCTGGAGGCAGCATGCACCTCCAACATCAATATGGCCTACAGTGGTGGTGGTGCATGCAGAGACTGGTAGGACTTTGTGAGTTCAAGGCCTGCTTAGACTACTTTTTGAGCTTTCAGAACAGTTGAGACCCTGTCTCAAAAAAACAAACAAAAACCTTGTTTAACCTAGTCAAGATGAACCCCTACAAGCATGTCCAGAGATCCATCTCCCAGGTGATTGATTCTAGGACTCATCATGGTAGCAACTGTCTTAGGGTTTCTATTTCTGTGAAAAGATACCATGACCATGACAATTCTTATAGTGGAAAACATTTAGCTGGGCTGTTGGCTTACACTTTCAGATGTTTAGTTCACTATCATCATGGAAAAGAGCATGATAGTATGCAGGCATACATGGTGCTAGAGAAAGAGCTGCTACATGTTGATATGCAGGTGACAGGAAGTAGACTATCAAACTGAGCAAAGCTTGAGCAAAAGAGACCTTAAAACCAGCCTCCACAGTGGCACACTTCCTCCAACACAGCCATACCCACTCCAACAAAATCACACCTCCTAATAGTGCCACTCCTTATGAGATTATGGGGGACAATTACATTTAAACTACTACAACACCCTTGTACCATCCCCCCCTCAAAAGAAAATTGAAAATTAAAACCAATGAATCAATCAAAGAAACAAAAAAATCACTTTGTTCCTCCATCTTTCCAGCCTCCCCAACATCTCTTCATTAGTGTGTCATGCAGTAGACCTTTTTGTCTTATCAACTTTACTTACAAATATTCATTGCAATGAGTCATTAAGTCTGGTTTAAGGCCTCTGGTTTTTATCACACTATCATCACTTGACCTCACCCAAATTCCTTTTGAATATCCCATGACCACCTGGAGCCATGAAGATCCTGCAGGAATTGTTAAACAGGATCTATCTGTTCACATGTTCCAATAAGTCATAGACGGGATAGACATTAAGGTGGGCCAATCCAAGGCCCTGGATATGGGCTTGGGTGGTAGTTGGGCCAGTTACCTCAGGTACAGGGTGGAGCCAGCTCTCCCATACCCATGGTGCCATGGTGAGGGGTGGGGCCTTCTCTCAAGTGCAGAGGGCCAGATCTCTTGTGCCTGGATTATTGAGGCCAGCTCTCTGGCTTCAGTGTCCAGAAAGGGGTAAGGCCAGCTTTCCTAGGGCCAGCAGAAAGGAAGGACAGGTTCGCTCTGGTCTTCTGATTTAATCATGAATGGTGCTATGATCTCCTGTGGTAACATAGGCCATAGACATCAACACAGACCCCAGGTGCAGCAGGACAATGGCCAAGACATGGCCCTTAGCAACAAGTTGGGCCAAGATGTTGCCATGGCCCCTGTGGCAGCTCAGGTCACCCAATCAGTATGGCTACAGCAGCATGGCTCTCAGATATCAACATAGTCCCATATGAATGACCAGACCCCAGGCATCCATAAAGCCCTTGATGGTAAAAGGAGTCACAGACATCAACTCAGACCCTGACTGATGTTGGCACATGGACCCAAACATGGTCCTCAGCAGCAGCTCAGGCGTGGAAGACACCATGGCCCCCGGTGGCAGCATAGGGCACTCAAAGCATGGCTCTGGCAGTGGTATGACCCTCGGACATTAACAAGACCACTGTTTGGTCCAGACCCCAGGGCACCCATGTATCCTCTGGTAGCAACACAGTCCTCAGCTGTGATAGGACCACAGACCCAGACATGGTTTTCAGCAGTAGCAGGGCCTGAATGTCACCTTGGCTCCAGGTGGCAGCACAAGCCACTCAAATAAGCATAGCCCTAGCAAGAGAGTGTCCCTGGGACACAAACATACCCTAGGTGGCAGCCCAGACCTAGGTGTCTGTATGGACTTTATTGGCAACTGAAGCCATGAAAAACTTTTTTATACTTAAGTAAAAAACATAGCTTTCCTTTTCTTCCCTTCAACATCATATATATATACAAACCACAATTGTAAGCATTGCTTAGACCCTCTGGACTTTTTGTTTCGTCTGAAGAGATGCTTGCCTAACTCAGGGTGTTTACCTTTCTCCCTTCCTTCAGCTCCCTCTTCAATGCAGCTATCTAGAGTAACAGATTGTCTGCCCTGTTGTTTTCCTCACAAACTCTAATGAAAGAGTCCTTGAGATTCATTCCTTCTAGGTCTGTTTTTTGTTTGTTTTAAATTCCTTCATCAACCAAACTAAGAAATTACGAAATAGAACATACATTCCCCAGTACTTCCCGTGTACTCTGTGTGTTCTGGCATTCTTAAGGTCTTTCTCTCATGAAAATAGAATCAATTCCATTTTATTTTGACTCTTCTCTTTCACCAAGTTACAAAGAGGAAAGCTTCTAATTTGCCTGAAGTCTTCAAGCTTTTGTATGTGAATGAAGATTCAATTTAGCAATGATGGTCACAGCAGACAGCAAGATTTAATGTTAAGCAGTATAGTTGTGAGCGTCTCAGGGCACTGGCTGCTTGGCCAAACATCTCCCTCTCGTGGCTAGAAAAAAACATAGTTCAACAAACTTGCCTCAGAGCTTTATGCCTGGATTTGCAGACTGAGGTCAATCAATACCTAATACACAGAATTATTTTGGAGTTATCTTTATTTTATAGGTCTTGTAGATGCTGACTGTTAGTAAGTTTACCTAAACTGAACAATGGTATAAAATACCTGTGTGTTATTTCCATGTAGTTCTCTCTATGGGCTTCTGTGGGTTTTGTCACAGCGAGACACATTGGATCCAAGTGAATATCCTGTGGTAGTTTGATGAAAATGCCCCCCATAGACTCACAGCGAATGACCTTTTTTTGAATTTTAACTTTGTTGGAGTAGGTGTGGCCTTGTGGGAGGAACCAATTGGATGGAAAGCAAAAAGGAAGGTATCAGATGATCTCCTCTGGCATCCACATGTACATACATGGATGCACACCTTCACATTCATATGCAGGTAACACACACACACACACACACACACACACACACACACACACACACACCAGAGAGAGAGAGAGAGAGAGAGAGAGAGAGAGAGAGAGAGAGAGAGAGGGTGTTTATAGTGTTTAATGGACAAATGATGGGGTTAGCGAAAAGTGATGGTACATAATTCCAGGGCTAGTAATGATAGGGGGTCATTACCACCCTAATTGTGAAGGGACTGAGGCAGTAAATATTTACCTGTTGTGGGATTTTTCTACAGTCGTTTGGCCCCAAATGAACACATAGTGATGCTATATTAATTATAAAATGTTGGCCAGTGGCTAGAGCTTCTTATTGGCTGTCTGTCTTAATTATTAACCCATAACTACTACTCCATGTGGTCTTGGCTTACTGGCGAATGCCCGGACTTGTTATTCCTTTGGCAGCCTACATGGAGACTTCTTCTGGTGCTCTCCACCTACCTTTCCCAGAATTCTTCTCATCTTCTAACCCTGCCTATATTCCTGCCTTTATCAGTCAGTGTTTTATTCATCAACCAATAAGAGAAATATATATACAGAAGGACAACCTCTGTCATTTACCAGTGCTCAAAAATTAGCTTATCTTGATCCACAGTTTTCAGAAGGGACTAGGGTCAGTAATTGGGTGAAGTAAGCAGACATACGGGGGACAACACTCAAGATGCTTCTCGCTCTGTTTCATGTCAGTGATAAGCTGAAAATAAAAGCCTCAGTTTAGTAGTCCTTTTGGTATTAAACTGCTAAGAACAGATACTACCTTGAAATTAGCCGAAAGGCTAAAAAAAAGGCATAGTTAGTAGTCATCTTGCTCTCACCCCCTTATCAATGCATCTGCTTACAAAACCCAAATCTGAAGGTAGGTCTTAGAGGATATTTATGTCGGTTTTTTTTTTTTTTTTTTTTTTTTTTTTGTGCATGAAGGTAGAGAATGACAAACTGAAACCCAGCAATGTGTCTGGGGTTCAGACTGCCTAAAACACACTGCTTGGAGGGGTACGTAGGACATGTTAGTGGTGTCTTACTACTTTTATTGTCTACACGGTGCAAACATTTAAGAAATACACTACCAAGGTCCAGGGCTTTGCTGACATTTATTAATAAATTATGTTCACATAGTCTAAGAACCCATGCTCTAAATAAAGCCATCATTGTATTTATGGTGTGTGTCCTAGCTTGGGTTAATATTGCTTGTTGGGAGCATAAAGGTGCTTGCACCCAGATATCCAGGGAAACCAGGGATGTTGATTATGCAGGGGTTTCTCCTCAGTGAGGGAGATAAAATGAAATAGCTGCGTCCCACTCAGAAAGCTGAGAGCGGGTGCTATTAACAATCTGGTTGGTGACTTTTAGCTGTGGGTGTAGGCAGACCTCACCTACCTTTTGTTACAGAGGCAGACCTCACCCAAATCCCCCTGGATGATTATCTCTGACTCTCCTTTCCTAGACAGTATCTCTCAGAGTTAATAGAACCTATCCTTAGGGGAGATAACACATGTATTTTTATATACTGCTGACCTCTATGCTATCTTGGTCAAAGACCACATTAGAATCTAGATCTTTTAGCTATAGACCCCACCCTCATGGTCACAAGTACTGTGTAAAAGAGTCTCTAAGTACTTGAACCTTAAACTTGAAACTGAAATGATTGTGACCTGAAAACTTGGAGTGGAAATAATTGATGCCTGGAAACTTTTCCCCAAATTGAACTGTGTTTTACATATGCCAACAATGAACTGCTCTGCACTAGAATCCCTGAAGTCTGATCCAGGTTAACAAGTCAATCTGAACAGAGTTTCCATTCTCTTCTCTTCCTCAGTGTTTCCCTGCCTGAACACCTGCAGGGTTCCCCTCAATTGCTGGGATGAAATACCATGACAAAGCAACTTGCAGAGGAAAGGTTTTATTTACCTAATGCTTCTATGGGATTGTTCATCATTTAAAGAAGTCAGGACAGGTGTAGAGAGCCGTGAAGTGCCATGCCTTAAAGATGGCGCTGGCTTCCGCCTTCCACCCCCCGCCCAAGGGTGAGTGCTCTCTGGCATAAACAAGCCCTTATTTGGTTAAGTCTGTTCAGCCTGTCTGCTTCTGCATTAGAGTAGCCTATCTGCAGGGTCCACGTAGCTCACTGGGGTTGGTTAGCGCAAGGGTATTTAAGCCTGTGCAGGAGTCCCCCGAGTCTCTCGTGGGTCAAAAACATGTTTCAAGGATCCTGATTAAAACTGCATGAAGATCTTCCCGGAGTCGCGTCTTCCTTGCTGGTCAGGGCAGGCGCCGTACAGATGGCAGCCCATACAGGGAATTTTTCAGATCAGAACTTCTTGCAGTCAGGGCAGCGCTGGCAAGTTCCCAAGGTAAGTTGGGATCAAATTTAAGGCCCTCGGTAAAGAGGCGATAAGGTCTCCGGTACGGAGCAATAAAGTCCCAGGTAAGTTGGGACAAAGTTAAAGACTGCAGAAATAAGTGGCAATAAAGTTTCAAGCATTGAGCGAGAGTAAAATTTTCAAAACGGGAACTAGTCAGTCTCATCCATTTTTTCTGGCTCTTCAGGAGCTACTTTTGTCAAAGAAACTTAAGATAAAGAAAAGCACACTAGAAAGATTCCTGAGCGAATGCGATGCCTTTGCACCTTGGTTCGCAGTTTCGGGAGACCTCACGGTAATGTGCTGGGACAAATTAGGCAGGGATCTTGATTTTGCTTGGGAACAGGGATGCTAAAGTCCGGAGTCCGAACTGTTTGGAAGTTAGGGCATAGCTGTATTGAAGGCCAGAGGTACTGTAAAGAGGCGATGGAAAAAGGAAAAGCTGCGCTAGAAATGTTACAAGAAGAAAGATCAGAAGAGGTTGAGAGCACAGGAGAATCAGGTAAGGATGAAACAGATTCTCAGGAAGAATTGCAAGCCCTCATAGAAAAGGTTCAGAAACAATACCCTAAAGGGCAGAGGGGGAAGAGAGAGGAGAAATGGCGATGTGGGAAGGGACCCTCCTAGAACAATGCCTTCAGCGCCTTCTGCTTATCAGAGTGAGGAAGGGCGGGGCCGAGGTACAGGGCATTCCTTTTGCCCTGAGGTCTGGAAAGCCGTAAGAAATGACTTAAGTCTTGAACAAGTAAATCAGATTGCCATAAAAGCATGGAAGTCATTACCCAATAAGGGAGAGGTGAATGGTAACCTCACTAAGATACTACAAGGCCCCACAAAACCATTTTCAGATTTTATGGCCTGTTTGGTAGAGGCTGCAGGAAGAGATTTTGGCATCACAGCAGCCATAGTTGCAGCTATCTCTTTTGCAGTTGTGGGTTCAGTCACGGCTGCCATGGCTATGAGCACATCAGTGCAGACAGCCTCAAAGCTAAATGAGATGTCCAAGAATGTGGCTACCGCCTTGGATGCTCAATCCACAATTGGTGCTCAACTAAAAGGAAGTTTAATGATTGTAAACCAAAGAATTGATCTGGTGCAAGAGCAAATAGATACCCTGTGGCAGCTGGCCCAATTGGGATGTGAAATGAAGTATCCAGGTTTGTGTGTTACCAGCATTCAGTATGAGAACTTTACACGAGCTGCTAATTTGCCACAACAGTTGTCTAGCTATCTTTTAGGAAATTGGTCTGCTGACTTTGATGGCCTGATGGCACAGCTGCGAGTGGCCATCGTTGCAGTAAATTCGACAAGTGTGGATGCGGGACTGGCTGCCGGATTGTCATCATGGTTCCCGTTGCCATGGATCATCTGAAAGAGTGGGCAGGAATGGGAGCTATGGCTGTCCTCTTGTTGCTTATCTCCTTTGTGGGCCTGTGGTGCCTTTGCAAGATGCTGTTTGCTCAGAAGCTGTATGCAGGACAGTCTCCCCAAGCATGGCTCTTAGTCATGAACAAGAATTGATCCTTCACGCTCAGGTTGTATGGCTTAGCACTGCACTCCGAGTTAGCTCTGGAAGTGAGCAACTCCGAGAAGGGCAAGTTTGGTTGCATGTGGGTTGGTGTCCGAGGCCCCACCTCCAGGAAAAAGATGCGGGACGGGTGTGGCACTGACTTGGCTGACTACCAGGATTCTGGGTCATTACAATGTCCACTGCTTTACTGGAGACCAGACCACTACCCTTGCCTGTTGCATTATTAAAACAAAAAGGGGGAACTGTAGAGAGCCACGAAGTGCCGTGCCTTAAAGATGGCACTGGCTTCTGCCTTCCACCTCCCCAAGGGTGAGCGCTCTCTGGCGTAAACAAGCCCTGATTTGCTTAAGTCTGTTCAGCCTGTCTGCTTCCGCATTAGAGTAGCCTATCTGTAGAGTCCACGTGGCTCACTGGGGTTGGTTAGCGCAAGGGTATTTAAGCCTGTGCAGGGGTCCCCCGGGTCTCTCGTGGGTCAAAAGAACATGTTTCAAGGATCCTGATTAAAACTGCATGAAGAAGATCTTCCCAAAGTCCCATCTTCCTTGCTGGCAGGGGTCAGGCGAGTACAACAGGAACTCAAACAGGGCAGGAATTTGAAGGCAGGAGTTGATGCAGAGGCCATTAAGGTGTGCTGCTTACTGGATTGCTTCTTGTGGATAACTCAACTGGCTTTCTTATAGAACCTTGAACCACTAGCCCACCCTGAGGCTGGGCCCTCCCAGATAGATCTCCAATTAAGAAACTGCTCTAAAGGATTGCCTACAGCCCAATCTTATAGAGGCATTTTCTTAACCAAGGATCTCTCCTATCATAAGACTAGTTTGTGTCAAATTGACTCAAACTAACCAACACAATATGCCATCCTCAAACAGCCTCAACCCCCTTCCCTTCACAATAATAGGCCCCAATCTCTTCACATGATAGCATCCACAGGAAATCTTGACGTTTGTACAGTAGTAAATCGAAGACTGAGGATAGGCTATTTCAGCCCATGGCAACTGGACAAGAGGCTCTGCTGGTTCCAAAGACTAAGGGAACCACTCTCTCACCCATGCCACATGGGAAGCTCTGCTCAAACCTGATATTTGTTCTGAACTCTAACATTAACACAGCTTCCACCAAACAACAATTCCATCATGTCCTTCAACTCTAACAGTAATGTTCACTTCTTTGTATGGCATTGATAATGTAGGCATGGAACTCGGAGACTTCCCAGAGGTCATCTATTTATTTTCTCTGTGTTATGGACCCAAGTCCAGTAAGGTTGGACAACTTATCCAAAACAACACCCCAATTTTTCCACCAAGAAACTTATGTTTTTTTGTTTTGTTTTGTTTTTTATCATACTCACACTGGTCCACTGATATACACAGACAAGCTAAAGTTGAATTGTCTCCTCTTCTATGACGGTTGCCCAGTTCAAATCAGTGGGAAGTCAATGTTTCATACCTAAATTCCAGTGGTACTTATTCAAATGCTATACAGAAACAGGGAGGTAAAAGTCCCAGTAGTCGTTTCCTCTATAGCTTCTCTGCGGTTTTCAGGTACTGGGTCTGGGTTTTAGGGTGGACTAATTTATAAACCCAGATATCAATTTACTAATAAGTGGAAGATACACTTTAGATTGATTACTCTATATAGACTGTAATTTTTTTTCTATAAAGGGAGATAGTAAATATGAAGTAAGGATGTGTAGATTTTCCTTCAGTGCTTCCTATAAAAATCACTTATGAGCACAGATACAAACAACTGAATGGTTGCATTTGGCCTGTGCCTTTCCTGTTCTCTGATACCTGTTGTCAGGCAGAAAGTAAAGGGAAATTGCATTTAATCCGATTATCAACAGTCTACTTTGTGTCAAGTTCTCTCCTCCTCTATCCCTCCCTCTCTCTCCCCTATTCCTCTCTTCCTTTTGAGGGTTTCTCTACATAGCTCGATAATCCTGGAATTTACTATGTAGACCAGGTTGGCCTTGAACTCACAGAGATCTGCCTGCCTCTGCCCCCAAACAACAGTGCTGGGAATAAAGACATGTGTCACCACGCCTGGCTCCAAGTTCAGTCCTTGTTCCAAGAGCCGTAGTATTTAGTGGGACACATACACTCCCGCTCCTAAAAAGAGTACATTAAAACCTGATTAAGTACTTCAGATAGAGTAGTATAATGTGGCGCCCTTCCTGACCAATTACCTTCTGTTTACTTAGGTAGTCCAAAGGAGTAGCATGCACATGCACAGCTAATTTCTGCCTATCATCGCCAGAAACTCTCAGGTTTCCCTCCTAGGGCGAACTGTACAGGCGCAGAGCCGCCAGAACTCTGACAACCGAGTGAAAACACAGCCACGTGCGCAGGTCTTCTCCCGCGGCGTAAGCTCTTTGAAACTGAGCAGCGAGAAATCGTCCTAGCATCCGCACTTGCACTTTCGACACAGGCTTTTCCGCCACAACCCGCAACAAAACCCTTAAAGATATTTTCAAAAAATAACCAAAGCAGATGACCAACTTCAGATTGTGTGTCTTGGCCCGTTTCTACCATTCGGAGACATTTACTTTGTGTTTCTAGATCGGTCTTGTGCACCCGAACCCGTGTGGAAACGGCGACGCCGCTGGCTTCCGCAGCTGGAGGGCGTGGTGCACGTGACGTCATCTCTAGCGGGCGCGGGCGACGGCGTTCTGCGGCTTCTCCGCGTGCAGGCACTTGTCGCTATCGCCGCCGGCTCTGAGACAGAGCGGATCGCAGCAGCCGGCCCGTGTCGCCTGGTTGTCAGCTCTTGTCGGTCAGCACACGGAGATGGCAGACGACCTGGGAGACGAGTGGTGGGAGAACCAGCCGGCCGCCGCCAGCAGCCCAGGTACCCGCGCTGCCGCCTTCCCCGGTCTCCTCCCCAGCCCGCTGCGCGCGTGTGGCAGGCGCGGTGGTCCGCCCGGAGGAGGGGCGCGGAGCTGAGGGAGTACCAGGCGCCGCGGGGGACAGGGGTGGGAGAGCCTGGAGCGCGTGAACAGGAGTGACAATGTGGAGCCGTCCCCTGCCAAGCTCCCATTTACTATTCTTTTTTCCACTTACTTAGTTTTTCCTTGAAACTACGTAGACTGTATTTGTACGAAGGGGCAGTTTGGCGTAGTGGTCACCAACCAGGCGTCCTGAACTAGGTTCAGACTGTTGAATTCAAACTCCAGCCTCTGCTGTCACTGACACACTCCGCTTTTCCTCATCTGTAGGAAGAGCAATGCCAGTGTCTATTCGGAAATTGTTAATGGGGATGAAATGAAGGGGATTTGAAGTTATGCAGCTCATTACAATGCTTCGCTTGTAGTATATTCCCAAAATATTATTGTGATGTGTTCTTTATGTTATATTTTGAAGCAACAAGGGGCTTAAAGATCCTCTTTTTTGAACTCTGCTGTTCAGGAATGTGACCTAAAGATGTTCATCAGCAAGTTCACTTAGCTAGTTGGTGTCAGAAACCAAACTGCTTTCCAAAGCATTTACGTTAACACAGTTCTAGCTAAATTTATCGTGCTGCCCCATGTGTACCCATTCTGGATGCATAGGCATTTTATTTTCAAGGGAAGTAATATCAGGAAACTCTCCCAGAGTGGCTGTGAACATTTCAAGTCCCATAAGACTGAGCATGCAATGACTACTGTTTTTGTTACTGTCCCAAGTCACCCTCCAAGGTTTCAAGGTCTGCCTCTTTGTGGTTTTGAGGACAATATCAGAGTTAGATTTCTGTTTATTTTTGACCTCAGAATTATTGCATGATAGACACCGATGCAGTTGACAAGTTGAGGAGATTTGTCAGTGTGAAATTGGAAGTTACAGCATAGATTAGGTGACTTAAGGGAGAAAGCCAAGTAGAATGTCAGTCCAGTGGAGAATGGGAGTCTGGATCCCAGGTTTGAGACTGGACTAGAGATATAGAATAGCTGGTACCAAACTACAGCACTGGGAAACTAAACATAAAGTAAAAGTGAATTAAAATAGCTTGTTCTTGGTAATCTACAGCTCCCAGTCTGACACCTTTTGAGGAGTATTTTTTTTTCTCCCAATGATTCAGCATCTCATTTTGAGTCTTTGATGCCTCCTCTAACCATACTTGTAACAAGAAAATGGTAATGTTCAGAAATATCAGGACTCAGTGGGGAGTAATGCCATTTTTCTTTTGTTGAGCTCTTACTATATACCAAATGTTTCTTTTTGAGATGAGCTTTCCTTAGGTAGCCCAGGCTAGCACATTGATCATTCTTTTTTAAGTCTACCAAGAAGCAGTTACCATTTTCCTTATTTTATGCATGAGAAAACAGAAGCACTAGGATGCTAAGTGCTTAGTTGGGGATTCTCTTGTTGGGGGAGGTAGCTCTTTCCTATTCAGATGATGTGAAATCAGTCTGTGCATTTATATTGCTTGTGATAATTATTCTTATGACCAAAGGTAAGAATCTCATCCCTAAGCAAACAACCCATTATTGGTTTTAAAAGGTATGGAATTTGTATGCATTGTGCACATTATTATTGAACTGTCTGTTGACTGTTTTTATTCACAGCTAAAAGCAAGCAGTTTACCATTAGTGCTTTGAGAAACATCTTTTTGTCAGTAATTGAGATGTAATCCTCACGTGTGACTTATACTCAAAGCTTTGTAGCATAGATATTAAGAAACACGGAGACAGATATTGGGTTTCAAGCTGAAGATCAGAAAAGCCACCAGAGAGCTCTTAATTTTATCAGGGCTTGGGAGATCCTGTCCTCAATGTGGCTGGAGACTAACTGACAGCTCTGAGACCTGCTTGAGATGAAAGGCATGAGCTCTGTTTCTCTTTTAGACTGATTCACTCCCATGTATCACTGGGTGGCTTTGAACTCACAGAGATCTATCTGCCTCTATCTCCTGGGATTAAAGATGTGTGCCACTAATGCCTGGCCTTTATGGCTATATCTAGCTTTGCATTCTGATTTCCAAGGAAATCAACCTTTATTAGATCATAAACAATTTATCACAACAAAGCTCAAACAACAGGATGGCTTCTGAAGTATATTTTATTTAATATGAATATCAAATGTAAGTGATATAAACCTGCCTTGTCTCCATACTTCCATATTTCAGTTCCTGCAACCTGTCAATTTCACAAAAACTTAGTAGGATGTTGAAAAACGTTGACACTTTCTTTGCATTTTTCTCCATATGCTGTTCTAATTTGTATAAACTACTGTGGTAAATTCAAAACAGAGGTTCCTGCATCAGTATCTGTCCCTCGGCTACCAGAGAAATCAGATCAGAAACTTAGCCATATCTTCAAAAGCTTTCTCAGCACACAGTATATCTCATGACCATGGCTAGTTATTTCCAGACCTGTTAGTCCCCACTGTTTACAGTGGCTCATCAACACTGGTCTTCCATTTATTGCCCAACAGGCTCCCTCTTGTCTCACGCCCTTGTATCAGCTGTGCTGTGCTGTCCTTCTGATTTAGTAACTGGCTCTTAACATAGGAACTCAGTTCAGACATCATCTCCTTGAGCAGCAGCTCCTGATTAACCTAGAGCAGTGTTGTGGGTGCTCTTCTGATTGGCAGATCCTTTGGCAGTGTCTGTTGCTTGTTAAATCACTGTCTCCCAGCACTGGATGTTAACTCCATGTGAGCAGCGATTAGCTTTTCCTCATCCTTTGCTTTATCCTTGAGGCCTAAGAGTAGTGACTTTGTTCCTAGAAGGCATTCGTTCAGTCTTTATTAGTAAACTAAGGAATATTATAGTCATATCTTGCCTGGAGACCTTATGTCTCTGAAGATGCTCAGTTGCATGGAAGACTTGCTAAAATCCTGTGCCTTACGATAGTGTCCAATTACCTGTCATTTATTTTATTATTTTTTTAAGCCAGGACTTTATTATGCTGGCCTGAAATATGCAATCTCCTGACTTGACCTTCTGAATGTTAGGATTAGTAGTGTCCACTGCCATGTTCACCTGCATTTAGTATTATAAATCGTGCTGTAAAGGGGGCAATAAATAGACTCCCACTTTGTAAGTAGACTGTAACTCATGCAGGTGACAGCTTCTGTAACCTAGAGTGAATGCAGTGATTCTTTTTGTTGGTAATTGCCGAGATGAGCATTGTAAGTACTCTTCAAATCATGTTGCTGTATTGATGCCAATTTTCTGGAATGATTTGGTGGGGGAACACAGGATCGCTAAATGAATACTTAAGGTTGATTTTTTTGTTGTTGTTGTTATTTACCCTTTTTCTCACAAAGTTAGATTGTTACGGTGTACTTATTGTATAGGGCATTGCAGATATTGTGAAACATCGTCTGTGCCATACAGTTCAGGCTTGGTATTTCCTGCAGATGTTGGCAGTACTCAGAGAACCAACTTTAGAGCACGTTTTCAAGATTATTTATTGAGCTCAGCCTTATTTTTGACACAGATCTGGGGGTGGGACACCATCAGTTTACATTACTGGATATACAAATAACATGACAGAATTGTTAAGGGCAAAATTCAGGATGATTTTTTAAATACAAGAGAAAGGAAAGAAAAAAAAAGTTACATTTTTCAATCATGTTCTGTACTTGAAAACTACTATATGGACAAACAACCTAGAAGACTATAGAATTCCCACAATTCTTACAAATATTAAAATGAATGATTCTTGGCAACAAACAGCTTATGAAAGTTTAAAAGTACAGCTATACATATCTTTCTCCAAATCATACATACATTTTCTGATGTAATTTTGCTAAGTGTCCTTGAGTTTCATGAAAAATACTCCTAATAAATGTGGAAGACTTTTCATTTCCTCTCTTGTGTTTAATAGTAATGCATAACATTATTTTGTACTACAAACCCTTAGACATTTTGAATTGGTTTTGAGAAAGATTCTTACTATCTAGCCAGGTTGGCCTTGAATTAGAAATCCTTCTGCCTTCATCTAGGCATTTTGCTGGTATTCTAGCATGTGACACTCTGCCCTTTGAACTCTTCTTGATCTAGTGATCTGTCACTGAATACTTGGATGCTATACATTTTCTAAACACTTCACGAACAGCTTGAAATATCGTTTTCTCATTTTCATCAGCTTTCATAGGATGCTAGATTGAGTTCTTGAATTGCAAGTGTTGATTTTAGAAATTAGAAGATGATAGTGTGGTTAAATATTCTGCTCCTGGGTTCCTTGCTAGTCTAGTTTGTACTAGTCCAGTGGTTAGCAAACTTCCTTTTTTGTATATTTATTTGTGAGAGTCTATGCCTATCAATACTGAGGTTTTACAGATCCAATCGTTTTTAAAATATTCAGCTTTGATATTTTAGTGAAAAAGTAGACAATAAGTATGCAAACAAATGAGTGTGACTATGTTCTAATAAAACTTTATAAACAATGAAATTTGAGTTTTATGTAATTTTCTTGTCATAAAATAGTCTTGCTTTGATTTCTCTCAACATTTATAATTATCACAATTATTCTTAGCCTGGTTGTCAAATGAGGTAAGACAATAGAATTTTAGCCTACACAGCCTGAAGTTGCTGCTTCCATCCCAAACTCAGGAGATTATAATTTCTCTTGAAGGAATTTGAAATATATCCCAAAGAAAACTGGTCTTTATGAGTTACCCTAGTATTCAGTTCACTGTTTTGTTAGATACTAGACCACTTATATTCTGATTAAAACTAGCTAACATGATTTCAGAAAGTTAGAATAGTAATCCAGAGAACTCCAAAGCTGAATCAACAAGGACAAGTAGGACTCTTAACATAAAACCACCAGTTTTTAGGAGTTTCATTATTTTCATTCACATGGATTTTTATCTATTTCTTTTAATTTAGTCTCAGTTACTCTAGAATTTTAGGACATTTCCCTTTTGAGATGTAAAAAATTCTGACAATTTACATACATATATGGTATATTTTGTCCATCTCCACCCTCTCTCACCCCGTTTTATTCCTGTTATACACATACTTCCCAGTGAGCTCCTTCCCACTTCCATGTAGGATAGCGTCTCTTATTTATTTTTTATTTTCATCTCTTCTTAATGGCCACATTTTTTTGTCAGGGCTATGCTGGGGTGGGAGGAATCTTTGTTTCACTTGCTTTATGTGTCAAACACTATGTTGTTGAAATCCAAGTCATACTCAGTTCTTAGTTGCATTGTATGTTATGCCTTAGCTAATGCTTGGAGTAAGCCTGTGTTGTAATTGCTAATTCTTTGGTTAAAATGGAACATTATGTGATACTTTTGTCTTAATGAGAGAACTTGATTACTATTTGAAGATGAATTACTGGTAGAAGTCATAGAAATGTCCATAATTATTTTAGATTTCTTTCATTTAGTACTTTGAGCAATATCTTGTCCTATTTTTGCCTTGCTCATGAATTTATGCCATCTTGACATCAACTTGAGAGAGTCCCAGCGTGGGAGAAAACAAGTTTAAAACCTTCAATTATACAATAATTTAGTGTTCCTTTTCAAAGTAAAACTTTCCTGGACACTTTGTTTTTCTGAGACTATTGATAGGATATGTTATTTTTCTTATTAAAAATTTCAGTATTATTTTATTCTTTTGTGTGTGTGTGTGTGTGTGTGTGTGTGTGTGTGTGTGTGTGTGTGTGTGTGTGTGTTTTGCTGAGAATTGAACCTGTAGCCATGTGAATGCTAGGCAAGTGTTCTCCCTACCAGAGACCAGAGCTGTAGTAGCCTTAGCAAACCCCCCCCCCTTTTTTTTTTTAACCCAGACTGGCCTCACACACATGATCCTTTTTCTTCTGCCTCCTGCTTCTGCTCCAGAGTGGTAGGATTACAGGCATGTGCCCAGCTTGTTTTATGCTTCCTTTTGATCTATTTGATTTCCACTCTAGGGAGTCCAATATTCTAATCTCATTAGCATAAGAACTGATTTTCCCATCCCTACTATACTTCACTGCTGTCTCTAAGCCTAGTTTCTCACCTGTGTCTTGATTCAATGGTCTTTCTCTAACTCATTCTTCATCCAGAATTTACTGATGTATTAAATTCCTGCTTTATCTCAGGCATGCTGCTGTGCACCCTGAGTATGTTTTGTTGCTTTTGGCGTCAGAGCTTCCTCCCCTTCATTTGTAGTCTTGTTTCTACCCGTGCACGGCTTTCCTTTAACTTTGACTTTTGTTTCAGTCTCATTTGTACTCCCCACAGTCTTCCTCTGACACTTGCTTGATGCTGTACACCATTCCTCTTTAGCTTGCATAACTCAGTGCTGCCCATCTTCCCCCTTTTCCTGCTCCTATCCCTGTCCTTTCCCCCATCCCTCTCTTCATTCAGTGGCCCCTGGGCTGTATCATTGAAATGGCATTCGTGTATCATTGAAATATATTAGCCATAAGAGTATGGAGAATGGCAGTTCATTTCCTTCTGCTTTGGGCTCATGTAGAAAGCTGGCTCAAGTGTAGTCCTCAGCCGGGAGGATTTAATCCAGGCCCATGCCTCCAGTGTTTGGTTATGGGTGATGGGTCATAAACATCATTGGCACCCCCTAACCTCTGAGGCTTAGTGAAGTTGTTAAATCTGTTGAATCAAAAATGCCTCATCTTAAAAATGTCATTGTGCCAGTGTCCACACTGAGTTATAGTCACTTCTTTCTCTTGATTCAGTGCATGAGATAACCTTGCATGAGATAAAAACAGTGACTGCGTGTTTCTGCTAGGGTACTGTATGTAACCTGTGGATGACTGAAATTGCCATCCTCCTGGTCCAGAGTGTTTGTTGTATCTGTTGGATGGGTAGATGGGTGTGGGTGTGTAACATTGAGGGAAGGGGTGTGAATAAAGATGTCCTATGAAATGATAAGTTATTGCTTTTTTTTTTGAGTACCCAAAACAGTGATTTACATTTCCCTCTAATCTCAGTAGTAGTGAGCACTGATTCTTATATGCTCTGATTACTATAGAAACCTTCAATGCCAATCTAAAGACTTACCTTACATGCAAAGCAATATCATTCTATAACTTCATCTTTAGGAGATGAAATCTGATAAAAATATGGGAGAATAAGCTGAATGCTAGCTGTCATTATGTACACACACATCAATGATTGTTGGCAGGCCACACCAAGGATGTAATCAGCTAATACTAATTTTGTTGTTTCTCTCTCCTTATAGCTAAGAATTACTACTTCTCTTTCTCATAATCATACAAATGTTGATATTTTTAGCCCTTAAAGTTTGATTTTAATTATGCCATTTTGGTGGAAATCTCTTGAACTGTCTTGAACTGTCATCGTGAATTCAGTTTTGACCTGAGCTGCTGTTACAGTCCAGCTTTGAGTTAGATTACAGATGACACAAGGAACTGAATGGTTTGCAGTTGTGAACCAGTGAGTGTGTGTGTGTATATGCTCATATAGTGAGAGTTGGAGGTTGTACACGTGCTACCTCTTTGAGCATGCTCTTTCCCGGGTCTATTCACCTGTGAGCCATAGGACAGTTTGCTGCTTCACCATTTCCTGGAGAGATGGCCATTCATTCCTCTGTGGCCTTCAATGATTATAGCTTTCCAGGTATTTCTGGAGATGAATCTTCCTAGACAGTACATAGGTATGACTTACCTTTTCCCTTCTATGTGAAGGAATGTGTTAGAGGTAACAGTTCTTACGATGTGTAATTTCTCACAACCCTTTTGGTGACTATGTTTCTCCATAGGCCCCAGGGCTATTTTGCTGGGAAGTCTAGTGATGCTTGTAGATTTGGGTTTAGGGATCCTTGTTGGAATTCTCTGCTTGCATATTCCTTTGATCTTAAATCAGACAACAGCAACAACAACAAAGACAAAAGGCAGTTGTTAGATGATTGGAAGAAAATGGTCGTTTTTCAAGGCATGTACTTAGTTTGGAGGGTTTGACTTTGAAAGCCCTAGGTTCTGGGAATCTATCACATTTAGGTTAATTTGAGGGGAAAAGATGTTAGGAAAACATTTCTGCAAACTCCTTTTGTATATGTGCTTCGATGATAGATAGTGGTCAAACTTCGATGATAGATAGTGGTGCTTCTCGCTAATCAGTGTTGTGGGAAATAAACAAGAGGAGTGTCCATTGTCAGAGAGCTGTGAGATTCAGGAAACTGCTGTTGGTGATAAGATGAAAGAATGCTGTTGTTAATGGTCTTGATTCAGGAAAATATCAAATACAGTTGAGAAGTGGAGTGCTTCAAATTGGGTTGTGTATGAGAGGTGGGATGAGAATGTAGGTTGCTGCCATGTGGGGGAAACTGTACTCATTCATCATAGGGACATGTGTGAGAAGAGATTGGCTTGAGGTGGGAGGTGGTATACATTTCAGAGGCAGAATTGTCTACTGTTTGCTTATTGGTTGCCTATGACGAGGAATGTGAAAGGAGTTACATACGCAGCCTGAATGATCTAGGGTGAAGGAGTATATTAGCAGAGAGTTAAATAGATTGCTAAGAACTACCCAATTTTATTTATTGAGCTTTTAAACTCCCAAATCATTGAGTATTTTATTTGAAAGCATATTGGAATGAGAGTTTAATTTAGTAGTATTTAGTAGTCACAGTCACTTACTTGAACACAGAGTGCATAAGTAGTGTTTTCAAATAGAAATGCTATACAGAGTTGGCTTCCTTCAGTAAAGGAGAAACCATTATCAGAAATACCTCCTTTTTGTACATGCAGTCAAGTTTTCTGTATGTAGGTTAATATAGTCCGAGGAACCTTCTATTATTAGTCCTAAACATAACAGGTGAGGCTTTCATCTTGGCTGCATGGTCTCATCTAGCACTGACAGGCTGTGTCTACGTTCTTGCCTCTCAGATAGGCAGGTGTTTGTCGTTTGTCTTTAATCATCATAATCCTCATCAATGTCCAAATGAGGTAGGGAACAGCTTGACACAGAGTACCAAGCATTGTAAAACTCATCCCCTGTGACTTAGTCATTTTCTTTTTCTTTTGTTAGAGACCCTCTCTAGGACATAGTAAGAGAAAGGTAAGGGTAGTTGCATTAGCATTAATTAGAATGAAAAAAGTGGACATAGAAAAGAATTCTTAATAATGAGGGTGTGGCAAATGAGTTAATATATGATTATATAAACACTGCTGTCACTGTATGGCGATGCTTTTGAAGTTACAAAGAAATGCGTCCACAGAAATGTGAGGAAACTGGGTTTATAACATGCACACTTTAAATATTTATATGTGAAGAGAATGAACTGCAGACTGACTGTCCCTTCTGAAACCCTGGGGCTCAGAAGTCCTTTGAATGTCCTAATTTTGGGAACATATTTGCATATGCACAATGAGATCCACATCTAGACACAGAAGCCATTTATGTTTCATATGCATGTTATACAAATAGAATGACTATAATTTTATACATTATTTTTAGTGTAACTGCATTAACCACTACATGTCATGTGAGGTTAGGTGTGGATTGTCCACTTAGGATATTGTAGTGGCGCTAAAACATTAGATTTATAACATGTTCAATTTCAGATTAAGGATGCCCAACCTGTCGATGAAAATGCATGTGCTATTAGTGGTCTGCTGAGGTTAGTGGTATTATAAGTGCTCTTTGTTAGTCTCAGCATTTTCTAAACTCATACAATTAAAAGGTGCTACACTGATGTTAAGATGAGAAGATTCTAGGTGATGAGGACATTTCTGTGAATATCATCAGCGTCATCTAGCCATGTACAACAAAAGCTGCAGTTGAGATCCCTTCCAGCCTTTCCAGAATAGGTTTCTGTGATGCCCTTAACTTAGTCAAGAATTACAGTTTTCCGGCTTAGTCTCGAAGGTCCTTGGTGAGGGCTTATTTAAATTGCTGTGTGGATATGTAGGAGCCCATTCCTTTAATAATTTCTCAAGGGTGATTTGTTCTGTTGCTAGTGCTTAGCCTACCACACTTAAAGAACCATGGCTGAGGCTGAAGCTCTTTTAAATAAATGTAAACATTTTCTTTCACTGTGAATTCTGCCCTGCCACAGTAGGGAAGCTTTAGCATTATAAGAGTCTAGAGCATCTTGGCTCAGTGGTCACCTGGCAGGATGCTTGTGATGCAAGTAAATGGAATGCCCAGATCCCAGGTGCTGTGTCAGAGCTGAAGGATTGTCTGGGAGTCGGGTCAGGGCAGGTGTATGTTTCATATGCACCACAGGTCTCTGTCTGAAATACCCACCTAACATCCAGCACAATAGTGATGGAGCTTGTAAAGCAACAGTGATATGTATTGGTGAAGAAACTTGGCTAGGGGTGGACTTTATTTGGACTTTATTTGCTGATTGCACCACACATTCTTTACCTCTAGATGGCAGCAAAGACTAGTTATTTTATTAGGACTACCCCAGATGTCTTTGCCCCAATTGTGTGTTGGGGCAGAGCATAAGGGAATAATAATGTTGTTTGGGTTGGTTTTTTTTTTTTGTTTTTTTATTTTTTGTTTTGTATTAATTTCATATTTGGACTTGTTTCTGTAATAAAGTATGGAGCTGTAAAAGGTGTCATCCCTTGGATCATTTTTATAGAATGTTATGTCAAATACCTCCAAGAAAGTTTCTTTCCAAATTTGGAGTGCATATTGCAAGGGAGACTCATGCCTTGTGGCTCTTCTAAGACCACACAGTGACTGTTCTACTCTAAAGCTCCTGGGTTTCATCAGAAAGCAGATGTCTGGGAGGGGATTAAGCAAGTTGGAAAGTTCATTCATAGGCGAAAAAGATTTTTTAAATGTATTTAATCTTTAGCTCAGCATGAAGGGTGCTATTTGGAATGGATAGCAAGTCTGAAGGATGGTGGGTTCACTGAACCAAAACTCTGTCTAGGAAGCAATAGAAAGGAAAGAAGTATATTTGTGAGGTAAATTCATTGAATTCTCAGAGCATTGGCTTGTTTTGTCCGTTCCTCCAGGATTCCCTGTCTGCCACAGGTCACTGAGATGGTGATGAATCTTAGCACAAAAGGAGTGCAGGTGCGTGTGATGTTTTCAGTTTGTCAGTCTAAGTCTAGCAGCTTTCCCCGTGAATCGTATTGTTTGCTGTCATCACAGAAAACAAGCCTCAGAAGACATACCAAGCGCCAGACGATGAGGCAGCTAGCACATCCTGAGTAGACAGCTGGACAGCTGGAGTCGGGATGTTTCTCTTTCTCACAAGGAAATTAGTGCTTAAGTGCTTTCAACTTTTTGGCGATGTATTGGCAACACATTGTTCGAGAAGGCAGTGTTTTTTTCAGTAGCCGGCTTAGTTCCAGAACTGTGAGAGGCACTTCATCATGCCCTTAGCCAAAGATACTGAGACCACTTCTGAAGAGATCAGCCCTGACTTGTCCTTGAGAAGTGGGGGTGAACTCAGTGCCTCCCGACTCCCCTGGGGACCCAACTGTGCTGTGCTTGGTCAAGGCTGTGTGTTTTCAAGATGACAGGTTTTTGTTGTTGTTTCGTTTTGAGTTTCTCTTAATGTTAGTGTTTAGTAAGAGAGTGCATAAGTGATCGTGATAGATGTGATGGAAGAGGAAATGTTGAACCAGGAAAAAGTGCCCGTGAAATATGACTACTTACATTTCTTTTGTCTTTTATATTGTTTGGCAGATCACCATTAATTTGTGGGCGGGAACTGTGGATAACATAATAAATCTGGCAGATAGCCCAAATTTTCATATGCTGCTTTGGTTTCTTATCTCCTGAGTTTCTTAGAACTTTCCATTACTTAATGAAACTTTATCCCTTGCAATTTTAGTTTATATGGCAAGGGGCCCTTCTTAGGGAGACCTTATAGCTTTATTATCTCATTCCCGTTAACTTCCTGTGGAAGAATATTTGTTTATAACTTCACATCTGTCCCAGCACTATAATTTATATTGAAGAGTTGCCCAGTTTCTGAGTGAGGGGTCAACTGGTACCTTTGTTCTCTAATGTAAAGTGGGCTTTGCTTAAACCTAGTCCCTTGCAGTCTCTTTTTGCGGTAATTCTATTAAAATGTAGTTTTCAAACCTTTCCTCACCCAAATGCTCACATTGTGTTCCAAACACAGCATTACATTTAAGAATGATGGTAAAATAAAATACACTAACCTTAAACTGTCTTCATTGTTTATCTTGCTATTCATTTGCTTTCTCCCTCCCCCCTTTTATTTTTGTTTTTGAGATGGAATCTCACTGTGTAAGCCCCGGTTGGCCTGGAACTTAATATGTAGATGGGGATGTTTTCAAACTCACAGAGATCCACTTGCCTCTGCCTCCCAAATGCTGGCATTAAAGGGGTATTTCGTCACCAACTTCTTCTTTTGTTGGATTTATTGAGACTAGAAACCTGGGGAGTTCTAGGTGATTTGAACGGAGTGGACAGTGGCTGTGTTGTGAGAAATATGGATGTGCTTGAAAATATAACTGCTGATTCTTGCTTTTGAGATTATGTTATAGGAGAGGTAACGTACGACAGGAAAGAAATGAATGCTGTGCTGAAGCTACTGTGTTTCAGAAGAGTTTCTGGAAACCCACGACAGATTGGAAAGTATTGAGTGGTTTACCAAAGGAGTATCCTTGAGGAGAAAGAAGAAAGACAGTGTGAGGAGCAAAGGGAGTAGAACAATCCAGTCTTTAGTGCCAGCTAAAAAGGCCAAACTGTATTTAGGAGGAGAGTTAGCACCATTATGCTGAATGAAGGGTGTGGTCACTATCAGAGGAAGTGCACAAGAAAGCAAGCCCTGGTAGGAGATTGGAACAGCCATTATCTGGGCACGATGTAAGTGCTGTTACTTAATGAAAGACTAGGGAATTGCAATGGTCTGAATGGTATTTGGGGTGAAAGTTGATTAAGAAAGGTGAGGATTATATATATTGTAACTGCGCTAAAGTACTATCTGTGCTGAGGTCTGGGTTAAGGGAATAGTAGCACAGGTCAGAAGTATGGTGGACAGAGAAAGAATAATGGAAAAATAGCTTTAAGGAACATTGGTTTCTAGGTATCAAACCTGGGTGATGAGGAAGAAGCAGGACAAAAACCCCTTACGGACACAGTGTAAGTGGGACATGGTGTGTGTGTGTGTGTGTGTGTGTGTGTGTGTGTGTGTGTGTGTGTGTGTGTAACTGGTAGCATTGAAATTTTGGAGGTGTTAATAGAGAACTCTGGTAGAGAAATAGTCATCATTCAAACGTCTAGGCAAAATATGTAATTTCTTGCCACACTACTTCTGCATCCCTTTGTTAGTATTAGAAATGGATTTTTGAGAAGCCCTTCTTGTGTCTGATTGTTTTCTATACACCTACAAAACTTCATGGATAATTGACTAGTACTGAACGAATCTTTAAAAAGAAATCATTTCTCCCCAATACATGAATAATGTGCAGCAATTGAACCATTATCTACTCACTGATTGGCCTGTAGGAAAGGACATCCTGCCTTCTCTGCCAGTGACCTTTCTGGCCACCTTGAGCATTGTGTCTGGACCAAGCAGACAGATTACATAAACTTGCACTCTGGGGAGATGTGCCACATCTTGGCACTAAAATATGCAGTAAGGACAGGATGTCCCCCTCCATGCAGATTTCCTTCCTCATTGGCAGTCTGAGCAAAGTTTAGAATGTGGCCATAGTTGATAGATTAAGGGGGAAGAGAGAGAGAGAGAGAGAGAGAGAGAGAGAGAGAGAGAGAGAGAGAGAGAGAGAGAGAGAGAGAGAGAGAG
The DNA here is from genome assembly GCA_030556225.1 of Cricetiscus sungorus. NCBI lineage: Eukaryota > Metazoa > Chordata > Mammalia > Rodentia > Cricetidae > Cricetiscus > Cricetiscus sungorus. Next base: position 34,291,584 of record JANBXA010000651.1, on the reverse strand, counting down.
AGAATAATTGTCCATTATTCTCCCTGCTGTTCTCATTTCTTTCTTTGAAGCTAAAATCAGCATCACAGAAGCAGTCAAAATTTCCAAGTTTCCTGTAGTGAATTTTTATTACTATTATTATCAGAGTTTTATATAAAATGAATAGGCTGCATATGAATGTTGCTCTGAGAGATGTCCTTGGCATGATTGCACATGACTTCCTTCCTTTCTAAATGAGATTCCTGTCCTGGATCTGTTAACATTTTTTAGTTAACTTCTCTTTGAATTAAATTCACTCTAGATGACAAAGGCATCTGATACAATATACCTGGGCAAAACATCATCAAATGACAAAACAGAAAAAGAAGTAGCTTGTTCTTTTCTCCTCTTCCCCTTTTTTAAAAAGGGTGAAAGCAAACCCACCAATAGGAAGGACTTCTTGAGGAATTATTTTGAGTTGTTTGGAGGGTGGTTATCTGGAGAAGGAGCTTTATGTGCTTTTAGTTGTTGTGAGGGAAGGAGTGGCAGGCCATTTGAAGACCTTGACTTAAAGTTGCAGTTTTGATAGAAGATACCTCTTTGGCTTATTTATTATTACCCTGAATTAGAAACATTTAACACTGATCAAATTGAACTCTATCATTTCCCCTGAGCTGGGAAAGTGGACAGTAATTTTTTTTTTTTTTTTTTAAATGGGAGCATCAGTTTTTCCTTAGTAAGATATGATATTGCTTGAAAAGTGATTTCCTATTTAGGGCATAGAAACTAAAGAAAACTTGTAGGCTTTTGCAAAAGAAGGGCCCTCATTTGGTGTGAACTGCGTTAATGATGCTTGTCTTTAGGGACTAGACCTTGAACCTTGACGGCCATTTCCAAAGGAAGGCATTACTGGACTGTTGAGACATGAACTTCTACGTTCCAAAGTTCCTTGTTATAATGCATCTCCTATGGATCATAGCTACTCACTAGGATGCTTTTTTGCTTGCCATCTTTGAAGCTTATCTAATTATATATTATATTAATTATATAATTATCGTGTAATAAGTTGATGAGTATATTAATTCTGCACACACATTGGTGGCCTGTCCAAAGCTCACTCTTCATGGTTGGTGTTTGTGGGTTTTGCTTGCAGAATCATGCTTTGGGTAGAGTGGACACTGACTGCAGCCCTGGTGTTTTCTGAGGACCATCCCTTGAGAACAAGAACATGAGGTTATTTGGATCTTTCTTTGCCTCATAGGAAATGCAGTCAGTCCTTCCCACACCAGCCTTTCACACTTAGTATTCTTTTGGCCTAACAGTAGCTTTAGGATTCAGGAAATGTTAGAGGGAAAATTATATCACAATTGGCAGTAATGATCTTAGACTGTTTTTACAAGAAGTGAGTTTTGGCCCAAGCCACTCAGGGTAGGTTCTGTTTTTGTTGACGAGAACTGTGTTATCCATATAGAACAAGGGCAGGTGAGCCCTTGTTGTGTTTAAGGACATTCTGAGCACCATTCTGAGCATGTTTGGATGAAGCGGCGTATTGCTGAGGTGGAACACAGGTAATGTTAGGCATCTTGTTTTACCACTGTAGGTAGCAGAGTGCAGTTTATACTGCTTCTGCTTGTATTGCACTAGCACTAGCTTCTCATCTGTTGCCATGAAGAGAGAATGGGACAATGAGAGAGGCCTGTCCTCAACAGGCCAGTTTTGTCACATACTAGTAGAAAAACCTAGAAAGTCTATTTAATTTATCTCTAAAATTGACAGAGTACCCCCACTTTTAAGGGTTATTATAAAATGAGGTATTGTGTGAAGGACTCATTTCCTCTCACCCCCTTAACCTACTCCATTAACACTTTAGTAACCAGAAGCTTTCTATGGGGACACAGAGCACTTCCTGTCACTGCGTTCAAAGTTCTTTACAATGACTGGTCTGCTCCCTTACCAAACCTTACCCCAGTCCCAGCCATCTCAGCTTGCACTACTTGTTCTTGAACAGCGGATGTCTCCTCCCCTGCATGCTCCATTTCTCTGCATGTGGGCATCTCTTACAAACATTCTATTGTATCCTTGGCCATCTCACCATCTGTTCCCTGTTCTCCTCTCACCTGTTCCTCAAATCTAATCCTCAAGCCCCAGCCCTCCACCATCTGCAGTGCTTAATGCTTACATAGTTCCTGCTTTGGATCTGTTGCTATAGCAGAACTGGCTTATAGAATTGTTTATCTCTCTAATGAAAAGGCTTTCAAGAAGGGGCCAGTTATATCTGGAAATACTTCTCGCTGCATCTGGAGGGATGCTATGAGGCATGTAATGAATAAAAGCCAAAGCCGGAGGGTCCTAAACATCTTGCGATGGCAAAGAACACCCCCTGCCACTGTTCTCAACAGAGAGTTATCGGACCCATCCTATCATTAATACTTAGGTTGTATACTCCTTCATTTGGTGGGGTTAGGGCATAGATGATGAAAGTTCAAAGAAATTCATAGACTCTTAGAGAAGGAACACAGGTGATAAGAAGTCATCTACTAGTTTTGGCATGTGCCAGTGAAAGAAGTCTGTTTTCTGAAGGAAAATAAAGTTGTCAGATAAAGTCGCACATGATTTTAGAGCTTAAATCTCTGTTTTCACAAAAGTTAAATGACTTGTCTGAGGCCCTGGCAGCTATTTGAAAAGGGCGGGGGTTGGAATTTGGTCTTCCATTTGACTATGGTACCCTCTTCCTAGTTGTTCCACTTATCTAATACTCTGTAATACTCTGTGAAGCCTGTTAATCCAGTGCGGGCCTCCATCTCCATTTTATTGGTAGGAGTGTCTAGTGTTCCACTTGTGAATGTTTCCTGACACTCATTCCTTCGTTGTTTCCTCACTAAGTTGTCAGTACCCAGTGTTGAGTGGCAGATTCATTTGTCATGATCAGTAGATTGATTACTTTTACCCATGTGATGCTTTGAAGAAAAAATACCACACGCTAAAACATTGCATGTTACTGAGTCACATGAGTAACTTTTCTATTAGTAAACCCACCTGCACCTATCCAGAGACTGTATATGAATTTGTGGGTCTTTAAAGTCTTTGTTCATACATTGTGTTTTTACTTAAACATGACTGTCCTATAAAAAACTAAAGCAAGCTAGGTGTGGTGGCATATGTCTGTAACCACACCTGTAATAGTGGAAGCAAGAAGATCAGTCAGTTCAAGGTCATTTTCAGTTATTACTACAGAGAGTGAGTTTTAGACTAGACATGAAACCCTTTCTCAGAAAACAAACAACAGCAACAGCCTGCACCACCATGCCCAGCTTATCTCAGATGACTCCTCAAAGGTCATCATACAGAATCATTTGGCTAAGGAATCTTCCCTCCTTCAAAGTAGTTCAAAGGGTCCCTCAGTTTGAAAGAAAAGGGCTTGGTGTTTAAATAAAGATTGGTTTAACAATTTTCAGTTTGGGGAACTTTATTATCAAGGCATTAGTCGGTCTTGTGTTTGCTTCACAGGCCCTAAGGTAAATGTTGTGCTTTGTTTTGCTTCTTCAGAGTGCACTCTTATGTGTGTTCTGGACCCAAGAAGTGCTGTAGGGATAAATTCGGAACCTGGGGTTTGGAAAGAAACAAAGCTTGTTGGTGTCAGATCCTTCTGCCCAAGTTCACTTAAAGAGTCAAGAATCGATACTTTGCTGGTTAGGAAACTGGGAACATTCCTATGTAATACAATAGTTGCTTTGATTAAACTTCCCTTTTAAATAAAAAGGAAACCTGGAGAATAAATCCTGCTTTCCATTACAGCCTCTAGAGGGCAAAATGAGTCTCACTTCCTGGGACAGGTGTAAAATAGTCTTAAGAGTATGGGGAACACTTGCCAGTAGCAATACAAACATTTCTATAGCTGTGAAATTCTAACTTCAGACTGCAGAGCAGGCAGAGGATTTGTTAGAATGTAGCTTAGAATGTACTTTTTCTAGAGATCCTGGTTTGATAGGCTGGGGAAACTTGGTGTTGACATGTGGACAATCCCATATGGATGTTTTGGGTTTAACTTACACACTGATCATAGAGTGTTTGCTTGTGTTGGGAAGTTCTACAGTGGCAGAAGGCTTGTCTTGAATTTAGGAGGCCCTGGGTTTAGTAGCCAACAGTTTTTGGATATAGCTAATATGGAACTCTTTTTGTGACCACACACACACACACACACACACACACACACACACACACACACACTCACCATATTTTTTGTCCAGTTATATTTTCTTTTGGCATTTCAAGAAAAAATGATATCTTTTAGGACACAAGAATGTAGAAATAACAAAATAATTAACTGGAGCGAATAGAGTTCTGTCTTTCATTGAATGTGCTCGAAGACTTGCTTTATTCCTACTTAGTATGAAAAATAAAATGTTTTCAATTTAGAGTTATTTCAATAAATAAAAATATAAAATCTTTGTATTATAAGGCTTTGAAAATGTTAATACCCTTTCTAGGAGAGAGAGAGAGAGAGAGAGAGAGAGAGAGAGAGAGAATGAATCCTTAAAGGGTCTGCAAATTTGCAGTCAGTAGAGATTAACTACCTATTCAAAGTTGAGATCTGCAACAGATGATAAAATAATGAGTGGCACTTGGTAATTGTAGAGCACACAGGGCTCTTGTTAATACTATTGCAAAGAATTGCTGTGGATCACATAAAAATAAAAAATAGGATCCTTACAAACTAGTTGGGCTGACAGCCAGCTACAGCTTCCAAACTCTCACTAGTTACACTCTGCTGAGAGTGGACACCCTTCCCTGGAGCGCTTAAGGCAGTCACATGGAACCCAGGATGATGAGAGAATCCCTTGGCCCATTCTCTCTGTCTGTTCCCCCAGTGCTATAAAAATATGGTTTCTGTCTGCCTTTATGTAACAAAAATCGGGAAGACTGTTCTTGAGTTCTTCCTAGTTTCTGTTCATAATTTGATTAGTTGATTGATACCCTTCAAATATCACAGGTGCTCTCTCTGGGTTAGTGACTATAAAAGGAGTCCTTGTGGCTCTTTTCATTGTCTTCTTTGAGAGGACTGCAGTGAGCTATGTAGTTCTTTTAGAGTTCTATCCTGACTTGACTTAAAAATAACTTTGAAAACAGTTAGACCATGGTGTATTTTGTAATACAGTTGGGTCTCTGCCGATTCCCAAGATAAATGTGTTTAAACAGAAGCTTTCTCATTCATCATCAGCCTCAGCTCTCATCCACATTTATTTAATGATGATGCAAGCCCACAGCCTTGGTGTTGCAGTCCATCACCATGGAAGTGTTTCTGTCAACAAATCCTTGCTTTCCAAAATAAAATTGATTTTACAGGGGAAAGGAAGATACCTTTTACTCTTGAAAGACTTTCAAAGTGTGTTTGAATGTCTAGGTGACTCGCATTTAAAATCAATAACTAGAAATAAAATCAAGTACACTAAATTAACAGTTAAAAGTATTGAAAGGGGATGGAAAAGGGAAAATGGTGATTAGCTGCTTTGAAGTCATTCTTTTAAAATGCAACTTGGGAACTAGATTTGTAATTTAAAATGTTCCTTTAATTTAAAGTCTGTATTCTCCACTCAGAGGTGTAGAGCATGCTCAAAGGCTACTAGGAGTTAGGTGTCACAATGTCTAGTGTCAGGGGCTATGCAAGGGGACCAGCAGGCAGCATTAGAACTCATGGAACCCGGCTGGGCAGTTGGCTAAGTCCGGAGGACTAGGTGTCTTGAGGCCCTCATGCTGTTATTGAACATAGCTCTAATTGCTGCCTTTGTGGTTGCCACATCCCTCATAATTTGTGGGTTGTATAAAACCTCTCAGGGTTTCTAGCCCCTCACTGGGCAGTGTTAGTGGTATTTGTTTTGGTTTTTTTATTTTGTTTTGTTTTTCGAGACAGGGTTTCTCTGTATAGCTTTGGAGCCTGTCTTGGAACTAACTCTTACAGACCAGGCTGGTCTTGAACTCACAGAGATCTGCCTGCCTCTTGCCAGAGTGCTGGGATCAAAGGCGTGCGCCACCACCGTCAGGCCCAGTGTTACTGGTACTTAAAATAATAGCGATGGACTTTTTTGCAAGCACTGATTGCTGCTGGAGTAGATTAATGATTCTATCACCACCTTTAGAATTTTAACAATGTAGAATTGTTAGTAAGGCTAGGATAAGATGGTTTTGTTAATGACTTTGAGGTAGAAAATCTTGGGGAACAGTGTAAGTATAGAAAGGCACATAGTTGAGTGAGGGACTTGTTGAGGTCCAGAAACAAGAACAATGACAGCCTGGCTATTGCTGGCATAGGTACCATTCTTGCTAGAATGGACTGGTGATCAAAGATGATGATTACTCCCTTGTACACATTTCTGTCTTCAGCTTGCCGATAATAAAAAACTGTTGATGGGTGGGTGTGCACCCTGAGTATGTAAAGCAGAGCTGACAAGTTTGTTTGTCATATATAAAAGTTTAGATTTGTGATTCTTTTAAGATTTTTTATGATTACTTTTTGGTCAGTCAATAAAGTAAATGTTTCTTTGTCACTACAAAATGCAGCCTGTCAGCAAAAGAACTGGCTGAGAAAAATACCTTGCTTGCTTACACTCTATTAGTCTATAACAAGTTGCTTGGGTGTGAATGCTGCAATGTGGGTTCTTAGGACAACTCATTTTTCACCTGTAATATGTAAAATGTTTAATCATGCAAAGGGTATGGAAACCATGCTTTTATTTTTTTTTCTTTTTCTTTTTCTTTTCCTTTTTTTTTTTTTTTTGCTTGTATTCATTGTAATCATTGGCTTAAAAAATAGAATATAACCACACTGTAATTTTTATACTCCTTGAAAGATTTTGCTGGGTTATCTAAGCTGTAAAGAAAAAAGTAAAGTTAGCTAGAAGGAAGACATCAAGATTCAAGAGAGACTTAAAGGAAACATCGGGTTAGAAGAACAGAACTCAAAAAACGAAAAACAGCAAAAAACAGAACAATAGAATGGATAATAAAACGAAGAACTAAAATTTGGCCCTCAAAGAGTAGTTCACCTGCTCTGCATCTCAGTTTCTCTGACATGCTCAAGGCTTGCCAGTCATCAGCATCCGAAGACCCTGACACTCGACCTGTGTGGTGTGTGTGTGTGTGTGTGTGTGTGTGTGTGTGTGTGTGTGTGTGTGTGTGTGTGTTCCCTTTTTTTGCTGATCCCAGAGAGTTAAGTTTTGCCCCATTCGATGGCCCCAGAGAATTGAGTTTAATCCCTCAGATTGAAAAGTCAAGTTGAATGATTAGTTCACCAACTCCTTGGATCCCCCTCAGCCTTCCTGAAGGCTGGTCCTCACAGCAGGAAGCTTTGGCTGAGTTTTTTTCATGTACACTGTGAATGCCATAACACCCAAAGAAAATCACATTATTACTTGGCCTCTGCCACACAGCCTGATTATTTAAAAAAAAAAAAAAAACAGTCTTAAAACTTGTGCCCCAACTACCTACAGTTTTTATTTGCTTCTTGAGAGGCCATTCAGAAATATGAATTGCATGCTTTTGATTGTAGTTTACTCACAAGCAGGGTAGGGCAGCACCCACATTAATTAATCCAGATGTTTGTGGGAACCAAATAACACAACAAGAATGACACTTTTGTTTTAAAGCAGAGTGTTCAGAAGTTTATGTCATAGTGGCTGATTCCAGATTTAGGTGTAATATATGCTTCATCGAATGTCAGTCTGTTGGAGAAATGTAGTTAATCCTTGATAGTCAAGGTTACCTTGTATTTCTAAATGTGCTTTCTGGCTTCCTGTCACATTCCCAAGCTTTTATCTTTTACCATCTGTTTATGTATGTACTTACAAATAGCAAATTATTTAGTATTACTTTAACCTGCTATCTGTAAACATTTACTGACTTCCTAATAGACCTCTGTTGAGCACCAGGAATATTAAGATATGTATCAAGAATGGCATCAAGATTGCCATAATTATTTTGGTTCATTTTGAAGTTGTGGAAATGAAATTTTTACTTATTTGAACCTCTCTTGCCTCCTCTAATATGTGACCAGAACTATAAATGACAACTGTGTACTGCTTGTTCTTTAGGAAGAATTAATGGACACTATAAACAGGAGATAAAATGATATTGGTCATGCAGACATATAACACAAAATGATCAAATGAAAATTCAGCAAGCAATGGCAAAAGTAACAAACTATTTACTGTTTTATCACGTTAAGTAATTCACCAAGACAAGTTGCAGTCAAATTAAAGTGAGTTATGGAAAATGAAATACATAAAGATGTATTTATACAAGTGCAGACTAAATATTTTCCATACAGGTATGTAAATGAAAAGCTATACAGTAAGTGCACACTCGATGACTATGCAGGCAACACATAGTTAGTTCCGGATACTCTTGTGTAGTCCATGCACAAATCTTCCCAAAGTACACGATTAGTCACTCTTTTGGGGTTTGGAGGGGTGATTAAAAAAAAGGATCAAGTTCCTTGCAAGAGTATCAGTATGAACTAGGTGAGGGTGAGGTGGTCAGTTATATATATTACTTACTGTAATTTGTGATTGTCGAGGAAGAGGTGTGGCTGTTGGTGTAATAGTAATACTGCTGGTAACTTTATTGGTTGTTTTGTTTAGTGCCCCATTAGTTAAGCCTTGAGTTCTGTTATCCTGCAGTGGTGCTGAAGGGCTGGCAGGTCTCACGGGGCTGGCGACAGCTTGCATGTAAGGACTTCCTAAGTGAATGTGGATTTTATTATCCTCAGTAGTTATCACACTTGAACTGTTACTGTTTGAACGTTGAAACTGCCATGATGCCTGCCGGTCCGGGGAGACTCTGAAAATTGCGTGCTTGGCACTGATTTCTATCGGCTCTGGGGAGCGACCCTGCTCAGGAGAACTAGCTGAACCAGCCATAGCCAAAACCTGAATAGGTGACATTGTCCGTTCTGGAGTTACAGAACCACAGGACTCTGGGGTCTGTGCTCTGGCAAAGGTTGCCATGGTAACTGGGGGTACGCTTTGCTCTAAGTTCACAAGGCTTTCTGTAGAGCTTTTGGACTTCATTGGTGTTATGGAGGCATTTTGGAGAATGGTAATCCTCTGCTTTGGAGTACCACAGTTTGGTATCACTGCTGTGCTGGTGTATGAGTGAGGACTCTCTGTGGTTGGGCTTGTGATTTCAAGAGTGGCAGTATTTTGGGCATGGTCTGGAGTAACCTTTATGTGAAGGGGCTGCCCAGGTGTATGACTTAGGACTAGATCTCCAGGCTGCACAAAGTTGCCATTGGACTTAGTTTGTATTTTTCCATTCTGAGGGTGTCCCTCCTTGGATTTCATCCAAGGAATCCATAGTTTCTTGTTCATAGGAAGGGTAGCAGATGGATTGCCTTTAAAGGACAGTACAGATTCCTCATTAGGGTCCTCATCTTGGTCCACACTCTCCTCGTACAACTGACCATTGATGACTGCTCGTTCCAGAGGAATGAGGCTCTTGTAGTCTGGTGGCTCATTGTCTACTACTTCTGTTTGAACTTCTTTAGAAAATACTTGAGGGTCAGAGATTCTTCTTCCATTGAGACTAGGTCGGAGACTCTTACTAAAATGCCGATACCGCTCTAGCTCTTTGGTAAGGTTTTCAATCTCTCTTCCTAAATCTCTGTTCCTGTTTTCTTGTTGGTTTAGTTTCTTTTGCAGAATTAAGTGGTCTCCCTGGAGGTGACACATTAGGTCCTCTGTTGCCATGTACTCATGAATTTTCTCTTTTAATGCATCTACTTCTCTTGACAGGTGGCTTGACTTGGCTTCTTCTTCTTGGAGCCTCTTGAAAAGCCATTGCTCATGGCTGGACTCTGTCTTTTCTGCTAACTTGTACTTGGCAAGTTCCATTTTAACATGCTCCAGCTCTTCCGACAGAAATTGAGCCTTGTCTCTCTCATTAGCGTACCTCCTTTCTAAGGTCTCGTACTCATCCTCTGTTTTCATGAGGTCATCCTCAATGGCTTTCATGTCCTTTAGCTTCAGCTTCAGCTTTTCCACTTCTTGAGAGAGCTCTTTAATCTTATTGTTTTCTTGGTGTAATGCTGTTGTGGACTTACTGGAGTCTTGATTTAATTTGTTTTTTACAAAATCTTTCTCAATTGCTTCTAGTGATTGAAGCCTGTTTTTTAGTATATTCATTTTTGACAACAGATCATGTCCTTTTTCCTCTTCTGCTTTGAGTTTGTTTCTGAGATCATCTCTCTCCTTGGTTACTGTGTACATCTTCTCTTCTGCATCCGTTTTGGACTTGAGTGCCCTTTTAGTTTCCTCAATTAATTTCTCAGTCACTGTTGTCACTTTATTTTGCTCTGCCTGGAGCTGAGAGGCAGTGGTTTGCAACTTATCTTCAGTTTGCTTTAATTTTTCACTCATTGTTTTGCGTTCATCCACAAGCATTACAGTTAATGTTTTCAGTTTTGTTAAATCATCCTTTAGGGTGAATTCTGTCTTTTCTAGTCGACTTTCAATGGCTTCTAGCTCTTTGATCCTGGTGGTTAAACTCTCCAGTTCTTCAGCCAACTGCTTTGTGGTCATCTTTTCTTTTTCTAAATTGCATTTCAGAGAGTAGCACTCTTGTTTGCTTTTGTCTAAAGCATCTTCTAGTTTTTCCAGAGCCGTAATCCTTTTACTGAGTTTCTCAACCTCTAGTTTGAAGTCCTTACTCTGTGCTGTCTCTTTCTCGAGCCTTTTATTGAGGTCTCTGCACTGCTCCTCCATTTTTATGAGCTCCTCATCTTTCCCCTCCATATCCAGCACACGCTTCCTGAGCTCATCCACTTCAGCCATGATGCCAGTGTTTCCATATTCTTCCTTGTTGATTTGTTCCTTAATATCTTGCAGTTCCTCTTCAGCTTTTCTCAAAGACCTGTTGGTCTCCTCTAACTCATCAATTTGCCGGCTGAGTGCTGCCAGCTTTTGTCGGAGTTGGTGATTTTGACTGTCTTCATTGGTGAGCTTCGCCATAATTTTGTCTTGGTTCTGGTGGAACGCTGTGGTCTGTGTCTGCAGTTCTTTTTCTAGTCTGGTTGCCTTCTGCTCTTCTTGCTGAGCTCTGACTTCAGCAAGGGCTAGTTTACCATGTGTTTCCTTTGCACTTGTGGTCAGATCTTGGATTTTCTGTCTTTGAAGGGCAAGCTGAGCCGTAAGCCTTTGTTGTTCATCCACCACCATCAAAGCAAAAGACTTCAGCTTGGTCAGCTCCTCCTTCAGGGCCTTGATCCTCTTCTCTTTTTCTTGTTCCTTCCTCTCCTGGGACTCAGTTTCTTGATCAATTAGCTTCTTTAATCTGAAACATACAAGAGTAGATTGCAGTTAATGCTTTAGTAATTCATCAGCTGTTATTAATTTAAAGTAATTGTATCAGTTCATAGAAACAAGTTTGCAAATTCGATGAAGGAGAATCTTTATTTGAAAATATTGATAGATTGTCCCCACTTTTAAAATTTAGTCAGCATTGATCAGTAACAGTTGAAGTGCATAGGAGCCTTAGAAGACAGGCAAGAGTATTTGACTTAAATTGTTTGTACTATCAGTGGGTAGTCCAACCTGAAGCCTGTAAAGATAGGTACAGACTTGAGATTTAACGTAGACGTGGCTTTCAAACCACACCTGCCCATACCAGCTAATTAACCTGCACAGTTCTCCATTTCCTCATATTATCTTAGGGCTTTCTGTGAAAGTGAGGCAATTCATCCAAACATTATCACACTTCTGGCATTTGGTAAACATTTGATAAATGTTGCCATGGTGCTTTTTAAATTACTAATTCATGTCCTGTATTAAATGACTTGCTTGAGTCATTTAATAATATATGTGATATATTATAGTTACTGTTTAACTCCTCGGTTATTAGTTAAGATATCATTTTATTGAGTTTGTCTAGATGTTATACACAGCACAGATAAATCTCGTTGTGTATTAAGACTTTGGTTTACACTAATAAGATAGCATCCTGGAAACCACTTCACCTGTGTCTTTATCTGCCTACTCACTCCTATTTGAGAGGGGAGCTAAGAGGCAACTGAGTTATGCTCATAACAAATGGAAGAATAGGAAACAGGGACATATTGAATCCCTCTTAAATGACTCTATTTTAACACATTATTTTCTTTATTTAAAATTATCTTTCATAACTGGAGGACATTTTACATGCAGAATAAACTTCCATGCACTTGGTTACTGTAAAGAAGGTACAGTTTTAAACTTGTGAGTCTCTTATTTATACTGGGAATGAGCTAATTATAGAGGATGTAATTGCAGCTCTGCAGCATTGTTGTGCAGAAACTAAAATAGGATGGAATCCCTGAAAAGGACTTAATTTGGTTGGAAATGTAAATATCTGCTTTCTAACCAAGCCTGTAGAGTTTATAATATGTTAATAAACCTGTCACCCATCCATCCATCCATTTATCCATCCATCCATCATCCATCCATTCATCTATCTACCTACCTACCTACGTACCTACCTATCTCTTGTTGGACTACCCCTGTGCACCCTAACTTGTCCTCTTGAGGCTGGTCTTGAACATGTGATCCTCTTTTGCCTCATTTAGGATTATAGTACTCCACAATGGCTGGCATAATAAATCTTTTCTGTTTGCTAGTTAATTAACCAATCTGTTCTCTTTTATCCTTGCCCCAGAACACTTTTAAAATTAAGAATCAGAGAGAACATTTTTTTTAAAGGAAACAAATTTGGGCAGTCTGGGGAATAAAGACTTCTTTCTAAGATCCTAATCTGTTCTTTCTTAATTATACTACACAGGAAGGGAAAAAACATAGTGTAAGAATTCTTCAACTTTTGGATGGCAGGATCTTTTTTAGTTTGCCCTGTTTGGGGGACCTGACAAAAGGCAGACATGTAAAATCCAGAAGCTACTACGGGTGCTGGGGCGGGGCAGGGCTGGGCTGTGGTGACCTCATCTGTGGTCTTGGCAAGAGGCTTCCTGACTCTTGCCTTTCCTCACTCCCTGCTTGAGATACCTAGGCCTGAGAAGAGAAACATGGAAGCTTCTTCCTGGTGATGTAGAGTTTTGCAGCTCTGAGCAGGAATCTAGGAGAAACTTCTGTGGTGGAGAAACAGCTGTAGAGAAGCCTCCTCAGACCTCCACTCTCTGTTCACACTTGATGGTGTTAAGAAGGCATCGCTGAAGCTTGCTGTTTCCCGTTGTTGGAGAATAGCTTCACAAAAACTCGCAAAGCTTTTTAAAAGAGCACGTGCTGTCCCCTTTAATGAGAAGGGGACAGGTCTTTTTGGAATATAAGAAAGGGAAGATTTTCTTTTTTAAGCGTAATAGGAGAGCCTTAAAATGGAATAACTGAATTCTGTTAGTATAGTAACAGGCAAAACAATACTGAGAAACTATCGAGTTGTCTTTATTGTGTATTTGGCAGCAAGTATGGTGCATCTTTTTGAGCATGATACAAGTGTCCTGCACCTTTTTCCTGGTTTTTATAAACTGACTGACATTGCCATCTCCCTAAGCTTCAGTTCCAAACTAAACATATAAAGCTGATGACTACAGTACATTTGCTTCAACCTGAGGAAGATAGCGCCCTTCCTGCTGATTTAGGCCTGTTTTTTGTTTGTTTGTTTGTTTTTGTTTTTTTTACCCCGGTGCTCTTCACATTTTAATGGACATTTGAATCACCTGGGAATCTTGCTAAAGGACAGATTCTAATTCTGTGGGTTTGGGGTGAGCCTCACAATTTTCATTATAACAAGTTCCCAGATGACCCTGGCCTCCTGGCCTTGGACTTTATTATGTAATGTCAGAATTCTAGCATGTAATCATAAATACATACATACACACAGTGATTTTAACTTATTTGTTCTTTTAGCACCTACATTTTTTAAAAAATTAGTTTTAAACAGTTATAGAAGTAATCTCTGCCATTCAGTCTAAAAGTTCCTATTTGCAAACTAGACAGTCAAGTCATCCCTTGGGGGAGACAGTCTGATTTCTAAGGTATGGCTGTATAGAAATTTGTCGTAGGGTATCTCCAGTGTCCCCAGATGAGGGTAAGCACTACTCTCTATCTAGTGCTGTTTCTTAAGCTGCTGCCCCTGTGCTCTCTTGGGACTTTTTGTAGCAAGTTCTAGAGGAGTTCCAAGCCTAGGAAAATTCCCTTGCCAAGCAAGAAGGCTATTTTGAAAGGGTTGTTGGAAAGAGAGGGCTCATTAGACACTGCCGGCAGGTGAGATTCAGAGAGTGTGTATATATGAAATGTGAATGTAGGCATTGATTTTCTTTAAGCTCCCCAGGCAGCTCTGCAATGTTTGTGTACCCTTGAGGGTATATGTACCTCCATTTGAAGACTACTTACTGACTTGAAGTACTTATGTCCATGCTCAAATACTGACATTACAGGATTACAGGAACATTCACTGAACCCTGTCCAATAAAAACAGGTTGTGGAAGCTGATTTTTATGGACACAAATGTGAGGTAATTAAATCCAAACTGGTTTAAAGCAGTGTCTTATTACAGCTTTTCTTTAGAGTTTCTTTTATGGCTCAAAATTGTTTTAACTTACTGTGGTTTATCACTATTATTATGTGCAAAGCCAGTTACTTGCTTTTTCAAAAATATCACATCTGTCATCTTGAGTGTTTTTTGGTACCAACCATAATGCTGGCTTTTCAATATAAATTATACATTCGGAGGGTCCTTTCAGTTTTTATTTATATACATATATGTCAACATGGATCAACCTATAGTTTTATGTCCTCAGTGTGACATGGTTAATAGTATGCAGCATGTAATGCACACAGAAAACAGCTGGTGCCCATGTAAATGCTGTATGGCTGATCACACCCATAGAATTTATATTATGTTATAGTTCTCATCATGCTTGGCTTTGTATTATTATATGCATCATAATCAACCCCACTAAAATATAACTTCTTAAGAATAGATGTGAGAGCAAAGGATTCATTTTTTGTTTTCTACAGTGGTTACTGAAAAGCCCAGTGGAAGGAACCAAATGAGTGGTGGTTTTGTTTTTGTTTTTGTTTTTTTTTTTTATGAATGAATGAATAAAACAATGAACAGATACGCCGCCATTCTATGGATTATGCCTCAGCATTGTCCTAATCAGTTTTGTTCATTTTTAAAGATGATTTTCTAGTGTTTAACATGTGTGTGTTTTTAGGTATTTAAGAAAATGTGTGAGTCTTCCCCACTGTGTTTTCTAAATACGTTATTGTATATCTAATAATTATGGAGCCTATGACAACAGGGGTGACCTTGCTAATCTCTTGAAGAGGCTGGGCTTTGAAATCATTGCTATAGAGGATATGCAGGAGAAATGTAATGAAAAATGTCTTTCTCCAGAAAAGCTTAAGGTTTGGGATGTCACCCTGTTCTTTGAGTTGCCACTGATCAGCCCCTGCTGCATCATGATAGAGTCTCTAGTCTGCTTTGATGATTTCATCTTTAATATACTAATTTGTTTGCTGCCCATTATAAGAGATAGGTTCTCTGCCTTTAATTTGTTCTTCCAGTTCTTTGAACTATGTACATACTGTTAATGTTTTGCTTGAAACAACTCTTTGAAATGGGGGCATCTAAACCACTGTTTTTTTCAGTTGACTAGGCTTAGTAGTTTTGTTTTTTGAGGTTCTTGTTCTGTAGTCCAGGCTGACTTTGAAGTCATCCCCTTGAGTGCTGGGAGTACAAATGTGTGCCACAAATGGGCCGAAGTTTCTTGTTGTTTAAAATGGGTTCAACGACTACAAGACATTGAATTCATTTCAGGTCTTTATAAGGTTAGTACAGTGAGCCCCTACTGTGTAAAAGACACTGTTTATCTTTTTCTTAAAAACCAGCACACTTGCCTAGCCTGGTCTGGTTATAATTTGTGTAATACCTTATCAATAACCAAACAGATTGGTCAGGAGAGATCTACTTAGGAAATAATGTAATGTGTGTGTTCTTATTACTCTAGAGTCTACTTTAATACTTTTGCTGATTTGGCTTGATGATCCATAAGCAGAATACCACATTTATTATATTGCTTTATTCTGTTTGTTTGTTTGTTTGTTTGTTTGAGACAGTTTCTCTGTATAGCCTCGGCTGACCTGGAACTCACTCTGTAGACCAGGCTGGTCTCAAACTCACAAAGATCTGCCTTCCTCTGCCTCCCAGGCAGATTAAAGACATGCCCCACCATCCTCCACCCTTTATTCATTTTTTTGTGTGCTCTTCTGGCTATAGACTTTGATACTTTGGTTGCGTTACTTCCCATTTTATCTTTTAGTAATTCTTGTTTAATATTTTGTTTTAATTACTACATTGCACTGATAACAAACTCTAGCAATTTGAAGAATGATGCATGGAATTTGTTGGAAAGCTCTGCTTCCTCCTTTTAAGATAGTATAATTTATGTTTCTTGCTGTGCTCTTTGCCTCTTCAATGGGACTTTTCACTGTTTAGTCAGATTTTTAGGAGCATTCATAAAAATATTTAGGACCAGCTTTAGTCTAGTTATGCTGTTTCCTTTTATTTATCTTACAAGTCAAAGGATTTTTCTTTTTCTCTTTTAATTACAGTTACAGCATACCATAGCCATAGTGTAATACTCAATTCATTTGACTTGGTCAGCAAGATCTAGAAGAATAGTCAGACTTTTTTTTTTTTTTTTTTTTAAGCATCTGCTAGCCAAGTATGACTGTACATCTGTGTCTGCTTTATGTCTTTGTTACCAAAGATCCTGTCATCATTGTTGAGATCATTTAGAGATACCATAAATGGGTCCAGATTCAGCAAGCTGGGTTACTATTTTCCTTCACTGTGAAATAAGAATTAGAACATGAAGTGAAGGAGAAGAGGTTGTTCAGGGTACAGATGACAAAAGTGAGTTAGGACTCATAATTTGGACCATTTTACTTAGTTCCCCGGTAGTGAGGGAAAGTGAAGCAACAAAGAGCTTGGGAAATTTCATCATATAAAGAGGATTCTGGAAAGACCTATGAGCAAGAACTGGTATGGATCAAATCCTGCTGTTTCAAAATTGAAAAAAGAACAAAGTAATGGACGGAAGGTCCCTTAAAGAAAAACTGGCAAAAGGTCAGACTACAGACTCAATAAAAGACCAAGATCACAGAGCTGGTAAGAAAGCAGACACTACTAAGAGAATATTTCATCTCAGAAACCAAAGTGGAATCTGGGCTAGCAGATATTGCCCCAACCACTGTACCAGGTGGCCATTTGGAAACCTTGGGCCTGACCTGGGAGAGGAAATGGGAATAGGGACAGAGGAATACCTCACTGAGTTTATCAGTATGAGCCTGAATTGTGTGTCATTTGCTTCCATGCTGTAGTTTGGGAAGCTTTCTAGTTAGAATATTTAGGGTAATGATGTGGGCCTGCCTGTATATGTCCAGCATGCCAGAAATATCTGCAATAAGAACAGAGATATAAAACAAAAGATGTTTAAGTGCCACAAATCTTGTGCCCCACCCATGTTCCTGTTCAAATTTTTCATAGTAAGAAATTCCCAGATTTTTGTTTTGCTGTTTATATGTACAATTAGAGGAGGTGAGAGTAGCAAGAGGGAACTTAGAAAACAATAAAAAAACACAAAAGCGTATTCTACTGAACTTGTATGGAGAGGCTCATTCCCCTCTGAATTGTGGTTCTCAGCTATTTGGAAAAGATTCCTCAGATCAAAGTATTTTCCTTTTCCAGACTTTACATATTGATTGCTACCAGGCTCGCTCCCTGCTTTTCCAGGTGAGTAGGCTTTGCAATCCCTATCAGACTAAGTTTCAGATAGATGTCCTTGAACTTTCTAGATCTGCTTGGGTCCACCACAGTTGTGCCAGGACTGCTCTGTACCTTTAGGGGAAGGCATTCATAGTCAATGAAACTTTGGATTGTCATCTACTATTGTATTCTTGATAGTGCTGTGCAGCCAGCAGAGCTCTAAATGTTGCCTGAGAACGATGTTCAGGTTTCTAACACTGATTGCTCATCCTTCATATCGCTTCCTGCCCTCTTTCTGGGCTTCTCTTTACACCTCTGTGACCTGTATTTTGTCCCTTCACATTTGCCTTCTTTTACTTAGGGCTAATGTCCTTTCTTCTACCTGTCCCCCACTGTCCTTAGTAGTAGGTGGCAGTAAATAATGCAGGTAGCTAAGTGATAGGTAGCCTGTGCTGTAGACAGCCCTGAAGCATAATGGGGAAGAGGTAGAAAGTAGCCTGAGAAATTCAAATCTCAGAGTTGGGTTTCTACTTCCTGGTTTTCTACTTCTAATATAACTCAAGCAAGCAATTTTTACTTATCTTGCTGTCTTCATGTATAGAGTACTAAACTTCCCTTATAGTTAGGTATGTCTTGAAGATTAAGTAAAAATAGTGTTCACAAAAAGACCTTACTTCCTGTTACAGCCAATGTCTTATCATTAGAAGACAGATAGGAGTATTACAAGAGTAGAATTTAAATGTTCTCATCCCAAAATTTAGTACACGAGCTAATGGCTGGTTATAGAGAATAAACATTTTTTTTTTCTTTTCAATTGAAAAACAGTCTTCTAATGAATGGATGTGTACTTTTACACCAGGGGGAAAGTAGTGTGTGTGCACGTATATGTATATGTCTACATGTACATATACGTATATATTATATGTGGTGGCACAGTAGAGCTCTTCAGCCATATAGGCTGGCAGGAGGTTAGAAAGCACCCGGGGGAGGAGCTGCAAGATACATTCTGCAAAATCAGTTTGCTTTGACCTACCTGTGCTCATTGTTAGCCATCCTGGTTGCCATTTTAGGTTAAGGTTTGGTTAATTGTTCAGCTTTTTCCCTACTGTCATTTTGGGTTGAGAAAGTGCTGTGGGGCTCTCCTCTGTATGTTAGTAGTATCCATGGTCTGTTCTAACTAATGAGAAATGTTTGCAGACATTAAAGGTGTTCTGGCATTGCGGGTAGGGATAGAGAATTCTCTGATTAAGAATTGCCATTTAGTGTGAGTTGATTTGTGTGAAAACTTTTGTAGAATGCTCTTGTAGAAGTAACCTCTGGCATTCACAACTCTTCTTTATTCACTGCTCAATTGTGTTTGAGATCAGCCATTAGTTTTCATTTCTTTTTTTGTTCACAGATCTACTCCCCAACTCTTCTCCCTTCCAGAAGAAAAGGAATGTGCAATTTCCAGTGCAGAGCCAGCCAGCATACCCATGGATGTCACTAGCTGCCCTTCCTAAAGCCTGTCTGCTGCCTGACTCATACTGGCTCTTCCTCCTTGAATATGAATGTGCACTTTTTTCTCTGAGTTAGGGGATAAGTATAGATAGCACACTCTATAGTGTGGAAATAAGAGACATGGTCAAACAGTTGTTTTATATCACATGCCATGCTGTTCCTGGAAACACAAAAGGCAGAATCGTTGTCTTCATTTTATAAATGAGAGCTCACTCAGGCTCGGAAAAGTTATTTGTTAGAGGTCCAGCTTGTAATCCACAGAGCCGGAATGCCAACATAATTGATGCTATAACTGCTGTTCTCATCACTAAGACAGATCTTCACATCTCTGTCACATTATCTTGTGCACCATCCTCTGAATCTGTGGGCTGAAATATTGTTTGTCAGAGACAAAGTTACTACTATTAGCCATCCATTTTCCATTTTCTATGGGCTGATGGCTACATTCAGCCTTGGTCATGAGACATTAACAAATACTCTCTTCATCTTTGTATGATATAGCAAGTTTAGTCATTCAGCACAAATTTGTGATTATTTTTGGATGGTTTTAAAAATTGTCACTTTGCCAATAATAACATCTCAGAATCCCTAGAGGAGGGGAATATGTCATAAATACCATTTCTATAGAACATTTCAAGTTTTTGAAAAATATTTTTAACAGACAGCATTTTTTTCTCAGACAGACTTGAAGGCCATAATAACTGTATGTCCTCGAAATGTTTGTATTATTTTAGCTTGCTCATAATATTTGTGTGTCCTTCTCTTATTTAAAAAAAAAAAAAATCTGTATTTAGATGTTCTTTTGTATCTTAGATTGAGGAAGCAGAAATTTTCTAGAAAATCATCCTGATGTAGGTATTAAATTTTTAAAAGTCTTATTGATTTTGTTCCACCTCTTTATATTCTCTCTAGTCCTGGTTATTTTCATTCAGATATTGCAAGTATATAATTTGGAAGATTGGTATAATTCCTTTGTCTTAGTGCTCATCTCTGTGGTTGGCTTTGTTTCTTTTAGTTTCTTGATAAAGTTGCAAGGAGTTTATTACTTTCCAGATGCTTTTGAGCACACCTCCAAAACCATAACCCCAATATTTTTAAGCCGTCTTCCTTCCTTCCTTCCTTCCTTCCTTCCTTCCTTCCTTCCTTCCTTCCTTCCTTCCTTCCTTGCCTCCCTCCCTCCCTCCCACCCTTCCTTCTT
Organism: Cricetiscus sungorus; assembly: GCA_030556225.1. NCBI lineage: Eukaryota > Metazoa > Chordata > Mammalia > Rodentia > Cricetidae > Cricetiscus > Cricetiscus sungorus. Next base: position 34,271,183 of record JANBXA010000651.1, on the reverse strand, counting down.
CCTCCTTGCCTGCCTCCCTCCCTCCCTCCCTCCTTCCTTGCCTCCTTCCTTCCTTCCTTGCCTCCCACCCTTCCTTCTTCCTCCTTGCCTGCCTCCCTCCCTCCCTCCTTCCTTGCCTCTTTCCTTCCTTCCTTGCCTCCCTCCCTTCCTCCTTCCTTCCCTTCTTTCCCTCCTTCCTCCCTTCCCTCTCATTCCTCTCTTCCTTCCATTTTTACTCTCCCTTCCTTTCTGGTCCCACCTTCCTCTCTTCCTATTCTCTAGTTTGTCATTTCTCTTTCTAAAAGCCTTTGGATTTTTGGTTTTAAAACAGCCAAGGTGGGACCAGTCATGCCACTGTGGGTGAATTCACTGGATTTCACCTTCCAGTAGCCTGGCTTTCCATACAGAGGCAGTGGCTGACATGGTATGCTTGGGAAGCCAAACATTTCCAAACTTGTTTGAGAGAAATTCAGACTTGAGAAATTTAAAAACCACAACAGAGGGTTATTTACTGTGAGTTCTGAAATCACACAATTTGGCACAGAAGCTGGGTAGATAAGAATACCAAGTGTGTAAAATGGGAAACATTTAATTCTTAGAGAGGACTTTGGTTTTTTTGGTTTGGTTTCATTCTTCATTGTAACTGTAGAAAATTGGGGAAATGGGAACATTTAATAGTATGTACAGGTTAGAGTAGTTGAAGGATGGGTTGTTGCTCTGTAACCTGTTTTCTTGTTAAGCAGACAGATTACAGACCACAGCGGGCATACTCCATCCTCCCTTGCCAAAGTTCTTAGCTCCTGAGGACATAAGGGTGGACAGATGACTTTGGAAAGCTGGGGTTTGAGGCCACATGTAAGTCTAATTACAGCAGGCAGGGGTTTGTGCTTTTTTTCTTTTCCAACATGACTTGAAACATAGTTGACTATTGTGGTCTTATTTTGTATGCCCTTTTGCACTCATTTTAAAAATTAAAATTTTGGTAATCAGAGCCTTAGTTTCTCCTTGACCAACAATCCAGAGCTATTTGGATTCCATTTTCTGTCTTTTCTGAGCCTTTCGCACACCCAAATGTGTAAGTATTGGGTTAGTCTAAGCTCAGGCTCATGACGTGAATGTGTGTTGTGCTTTAGGCACTTCCTTTAAGATGTCATTACCCAGTAATAGTTCTCTAACACACATGAGGACAGCTTGATACCCCTTCTCTTAGCTAATTCTAGCTTTGTTTTTCCCTGAACAAAATGTTAGCCATTTTAGTTATGGTTACCTCTGTAAGGAATGGTCTAGTTATGGCAGATTAAAGATAAGTTTCTAAGTGTATTTTATCTATCTCATGTATGAATACCTATTCCTAAAATTATAGTTTACATCAATTTTGAATTTTAAGAGCTGGCAAGCTATTTCCTGTTTTCATTAGTTAAAAAGCTACTTACTGGAGGGAGAAATGTGAAATCAGAGTTTGTAAGCAGTTTGAAAACCCAGTTTTAACAAGCGATATTTCCAATAGACAGGAAATGTTGAACCAGAATCTTCTGACTTCCTGCTGGGCCTTTTCTCACCTGCCTCCCACCTCCCCAGAAGCAGGAAGAAAACAGTAGTTTTATGACTAAGATCTGGAAAGCTTTGGACAATGCTCAGACCTCAGTTCCACAAAATGAAAGCTTCTAGTAACCTTGAGAGATTTTTTTTCTCTTCCTTTCCTGTTTAATGTATACAAGTTAGTATGTCAAGAGGAGGTATGGCTCATCAAGCCTTAGTGGCGTGTAACTATATTCAGAACCTTACATGGAATTGCATGACATTCAGATTTTTATTTCTTTCTATAGAAAGCATTTGTTGTAGTCAAAGTTACAGGTGTAGTTAAAAGCATAGAAGTAAATCCTCCTGTTCTTGACATTAAAAAAAAAAATGTCATGCTAAATTGGAAATACACGAGACTGAGAAATTAGCACCCAAAGGAGAGGCACCTAGACTGTTAGTGTTTCATGTAGGATAAGAGGCCTTTAGCCCAGGTTCTCATTTGTGTGCCTCTGAGGTGTGGTGGCAAAGCTTTCAAGATTAAACAGGTTCCAGGCTAGGTTTTAAGCCGTTTGTGTTACCCACTCTCTTCCATACTTTAATAGTTCAGTAACCTGGGTCTTACACTTCAAGTGATAGCACCTTTAGGAAAGCTGTGGTTTTCTTCTTGGGGAGAGATTGCTTTTCAGTAGGGAACTCAGGATTAATTAATCATGGAGTTAGGCTGAGGTCAGGTCAGATTTCTCTAAGTAAGCCAAGTCCTTCACTTTATTGCTGGTGTCAGAAAACCTGATCTCATCTGGGCTGCATCCTACCATGCATTTTCTGAGACTTGAGGCCTGGCTCTCAGCCTGGTGGAGCGAATAGTAAGCCCAGCAAGAAGGGAACATGATCCTTGTAGGACAACAGGCATAACTCAGTATAGATAGCTCTACTGAACCTCTGCCCTGGGTATTATGCCTGTTGCTTCCTCATCACACATAGTCATAATCCCTTCACCTTGAACACTTAAATCTGTTAAGTCATCTTCCTGTCCATGGGAGTCCAGGTAGTTCTGAAGGCCAGCTAATGGGTTGACTAATCTCTTCCTCTCTCCCTCTCTCTCTCTCTCTCTCTCTCTCTCTCTCTCTCTCTCTCTCTCTCTGTGTGTGTGTGTGTGTGTGTGTGTGTGTGTGTGTGTGTGTGTGTGTGTGTGTGTGTGTGTGAGGAGAGAGAGAGGAGAGAGAGATCTGGTTTTAAATTTCTGTTTTTAAATTTTACTTTAGCCTCTTTTCAATAGTAGACTTTCAGGGAATAAACCCAACTTGTTTGGAGTGTTCTATTCAGAAATCCATTGATATTTACCTTTTTGTGAACAATTCTTTCAGTTGTCTAACCGTGACTTACTTCTATTTTACAGTCTTCACAGCCCTTAGTTTTATGATGTCTAGTCAATGTTGCCTTATACTGCTTTTGATTTGTTTTAATATATTGTTTGCTCTTAAAGGATTGATACTTCTATACCCTTCACTTATGTTTGAACTCTATATACACAGGAAGGAACATTTTCTTGGACTATAACCCTCTTGGGATGAGTGAAGTAAAGGTCTCAGAATTACCTCTACTCGCTAGAGACAGAGTTTCATTGCTCCCGTTTCTATCACTTCTCCCTTCACTGTGAGGTGAGAAGCACTTGGAGGCAAAGTTAGATGAAGTTCAGATAGGAGAAACTGATCAGAAAGCCTTATTACTACCTTTGATTCTTTGAATGTTCCACCTAGAGTGTTTAATGAGACTTTAAGAAGAATCTTCCAGGGTATAATGTGGGGAGAGATGAATGGAACCACAAATCCCTTGACAAAGTTGTTACCTCTATTTGTTAGGTTACATACTGTGTGTGACATACTCTATTTGATAGGTCCCCATATTGTTGTATAAACATGTGTACATGTTTATATATGTATGAACATACATGGATATATAAAATATGTGTTTATAATATAATTACATATATAAATGTTTTTATATTTTTATAATGCTTCCCATCTCCCTTGAGGATGAAATACAACTTCAAAGTTGATGAATTGAGTTTATAGTGATAGTAAATGAAATGATACTGTTTTTTAAAGGTAATCTCCCCTTTAGCCAAAACTGATTCATTTCCCACAAATTCTAGGATGATTCACCTCTTCTGCTCTTCGAAATTAGCAGACTAGCAAGCTAAGGCTAAGTGACTCTGCATTCCTTTGGGGTCAGTGAAACCAGGACATTTCCCTTGTCTCCTGGTTCTAGCAGTTCCTTCAAGTTTAACAGTTGCAGACAGTCCGTCCAACTGTAGTGACTATTGTACATTCCTTTTACTATTTGCCCAAGAGATTGTTTTTGTTTTGATTTGCATTAAAACAATTTTAAAGGGAGGGGAAAATGTAGTTCACCTTTAAACTTTTGTTCCTAGACTTGTGGGCCATGGGACACCATAAATCAGCAGCCTATCTTGAAGGACTGCCCTTGTCCTCAGGCTGCTCTGTAAATGATTTGGAGCTCTTGTAGGGCTTTTGTCCTTAACATTAGTCTGGCCAGAATTTTCTTCAGCTGAAGTGTGAGTGATGACAAGATCAATACCTTGGGTTTTTCTATACACTCCCTACTTGATCAGAGTTCCTAAAGGCCTGTTGCCCACTATTCAGTCTTTCCCCAAATACTGAGATGTGTGGAGTCGATGGCATTGTCCCTTTTATGAGGTTTGGGGAAATCAAGGTTACAAGAGGCTGGCGTAGTGAATGAATGACAGAGCCTATTGTTCTTACTCTATTTACTTTCCCAATTGAGACTGTTGGTCTGTGCCAGTAGTGTACTAGTAAGCAAGTTTAGCAGTTAGCTATATTCTGTTACTTAGTATGTTGGTGGGTAGGAGGCAGTTGATATAGAGTCTCTACCAGGCTGACCTTGAACCAGTTCTCTAACCAAGGATGGTCTTACCCTACCTCCCAAAAGTATGCACCTACTACACCAGGCTATATTTAATAATGACCCAAATCATTCCCATATTGAGTAATTTTAAAACAGTTAACCTTTGTGATCTACATACAGTGTTGCACTTAGTTTATTGAAAAGCAGAGATGGAACCAAGAACCACTGAAATGTCTGTGTAAGAGGCACTGATGGTCCTATTCTTTATCATCAGTCCAAAGCCAGTTAGATTGGTGACATGGTATGGTGTGTGGTCAACTCCCTTCCTGTGCGTGCCAGTCTATCTTATTCTTCACATAGTTTGTTTGCTGTTGCTGAAAGACCTACACTAGAGTCAGAGCTGGCAATGGAGTTGCCTAACTTTGGAATTAGAAAAATACCTCTCATGGAAATTTAGATATAGAAAGTACACAGAAACTTAGTCAAAGTCCAAAGGAAAGATTGTCTGCTCCTTCTCAGGTCCTTGGAGAGTGAGTTATTTGACCTCGTGCCTGCATCTTCCAGGCCCTAAACTGAGGCATAGAGATTAGAAATTGAGAGGAATCCATTCTTCATTAAGGACAAAGCCACCTTACTGCACTGTGCTCGTTTGTGCCCTACAGCAATTCACCTGGTGCTCAATCACCACTTTCAGTCTCGTTATTTTGGGGGAGGGAATTAACGGAGATATGAAGAGATGGGCTGAGAGCTGAGAAGCATCTGACTCAGTCTGTGTACACAATATACCTGGGAGAGCAAGTTCAATGCAGATTCACTGCCTTGACTTCATCTGACTCTCATTTGTTTTCAGCCTTTTTTATATGTAAGTCAGTTCTGGGTTTAATTCAAGTAGTGGCGAAGATTTGTTTGGGACTTGTGATCAAAATGTAGAAGGGCCCTCCTCAGCCCATCATTGTCAGAGTATACTTCCCTTCCCAAATCAGCTTCTGGGTTGTAGATCATTTACTCATACATTTATTTAATATAACATCCATGTCCTATTGACACACCCACTAACGACAGCTAGATACTTTCCTAGATGCTAGGGAGAAAGCTGGTTCTAAAATCGACACTGAAGTATTTTATAATCCCAGATACAGACAATAAACTAGTTAATGTATGATAGAATGTGACAATGAATGTGTGAGGGTAAAGGAAGCAAGGTATCACCAGTTACTAAGAGCCTACAAAGATAAGGGCAGGGTGTTTTGAAAGTATTAAGTCTCTGATTTTCAAAAGAGGGCTTCTTGATAGCTAAGGAGGTTGATGGAGTAGAAAATGTTTGGTACTAACAAAGTCAACCATAGTATTAGTTCAAAATGATGTCAGCACACACTCTTTCCACAGCAACTCTCACATTCAAATAAAGAGTGGGCCTTGCCATCCAGATGGCCTGATGAAGTTGTACTTATCTCACTCCTTTCTCTTTGTTCTCAATACTTATTAATGAAAACACACCCACCTATTTTGTTAATGAATTTTATGTCTACATTGCCACATACAGTACTAAGGCTACTTTTGAGATCTGTTTGCTTGTCTTTTGAGCACCAATTAAAGGAGAAACCACCAATAGTGGCTACAGTCCAAGAGTGGCGGAGTCTTACCTCTGCCTGAGTTGCTCAGCATTGCTGGTGAAATGAATATCAGTGTCTTCTATAATGTCAGGCATCTGGATCAGAGGACCACTGCCGCTTGCAGCTATGAAGTTCTGCTGGCATTCTTTGCTGTGTTAGCTGGCAGTGTGCACATACACATGCTTGAAGTATCCTATCGCCCATTTAGAATTTACAGAGGCCTGTCTTAAATGCATATCTGTCCAGTTGAATGTTTGCTTTCTGATATAATATATTCTGTCTCTTGCTGATAACTGGCCTTTGGACTAGACTAAGTAATTACAAATAGAAAGAAATTGGATATGTGTGTCTGCACCTGTCTGTCCCAGTGATAACTTACCTATCTGTTCTACCTCTTCTCTTGTCATCATAAAATAATTGTAACCTTAAAGACTTAGACATATTTGGGACCACTTGAGCATAGGAATGTGAGGCAGGTTAAACTAGAACAAGAACACTGCTAATATATCCTTTACTGTTCTTGAACTCAGAATTGCAACTGCTGGGACCTGATCTTAATATACTGAAACATTTCACACAGTCATGAAGAGGGAGGTTTAGTCTCATGGCTAACACGGAGTTTGCTTGGCAAACCCCCCTCAGCATTGTTTGACCAGCTTTCCCAGTCAGGGGCACTGCTAATGCAAATTAATGAGAATCTCAATTAAAGAGAATCTCAACTCTTTCTTAATGAAAAAGACGGAAGTGAAAGTGTTTACAACAATGTTGGCGATGATCTGTCAGTAATCACTTAACCTCATAGAAGGATTCAAGACAAATGTCAATCATCTCACTATAGTCTTTGCAGTATATATCACAATTAAGTCATTAAGTTGGTGGCTCAGATATACTACAGTGATGGCAGAAGCAGCCATAGGAATGCTGCTTTGAACATTTGTGATGCTGGCTGCAGATGCAATCTTCTTTACAGATTATTTAAACAAAACTCAGAAACTAAGCAATCAGTTGAATGAAGTGAAATTCATAGCCCGCCATAAATTATGTAAACTTAGGATAACTTGAAATTAATGATATCCCCAAGAGGATAAGGTGTAGGGCATCTTAGGTTTTTCAAAGGTAATGATTGGCTGTATGAACAACAGATGGTACCTTTCAGGCCCGAGGGAGACTGAGACCTCACTGCTTTCTATTCTGATTAGTATTCCACAGTATGCAATCTCTCTCTGTTCCTTTCCTCTTTCTCTTTGTTTTAAGCAAGAGGATCTAAGATGTTTCCTACTAGCAGTGGAAATTTATTGTTCCCTAATTCTCACTTTTTACACTTCAAAATCTGTTTATTTATGGGGGAGTTGTTTGTTTGGTTTTGTTTGTTTGTTTTTGAGGGAACAGAACAGAGAATCTTAAAATGAAATTACAGTGTGAGTCAGTCTCTCTCTCTCTCTCTCTCTCTCTCTCTCTCTCTCTCTCTCTCTCTCTCTGTGTGTGTGTGTGTGTGTGTGTGAGTGAGAGTGAGAGAGAGAAAGAGAGAGAGAGAGAGAGAGAGAGAGAGAGAGAGAGAGAGAGAGAGAGAGAGAGAGAGAGAGAGAGAGAAGGGTGTTGAATTTTCCATCAACTATTGCAAGAATACTGGAAAATGAAGACAAACATTTGATTCATGTTTTCATGATGGCCATTATTATAGTCTATCAACAGCATTAGGAAAATACAGCAGAAATCCAGTGAGTAACAGTTAAGGTTGATTGCCATAATAGGGGAAATGAACTTACTGAGTCTGAGACTGCAGTGTGCTTTATTTGAACATTGTCCTAAACACTGGGAAATGTTCACCTAGACAGTGTATCCATGAGATAGTATATCCATGAGAAATTTGGTTTAACTTTCAGTTTTAAGAGAGTTCTTAATAAGTTCTTTCAGAAGTGCTTAAAAGTTAGTATGCATGAGAAATGTAATATTAGAAAATATGTTATTGAAATGTTTTTACAATTGATGTTTGTGTACCTAAAAACAAAGGCAAACTCATTGAAACACAGCTATAAGGGCTTTGACAGTGGTTATGATTTTCAACAGTTGAGCTGAAGATTATGTTACAGATGGGACTTGGGTATAACTGAAACAATAATTGATGGTTTTTGTTTCCCTCCTCTACTACTTTAGAAAATGCAAACTCCCCTTTTCCCCAAGACAGGGAATTTTCAGCTTCCAATCACTGTGTATAAAAACAAACAAACAAACAAACAAACAACCCTTCCTATCTTCTATTCCATTCTGAACATCTTCACAATGACCTGGCCGCTGGCTCCTCTTCATGATGAGAGACTTCCCTGGGATTGAAATAATAGTTTGGAGGAATCTTACTTCTTAGTACTAACTTGCAATTTATTTAGCCTATCTTCAGACCCGATGACATGTAATTTTTCTTCAGAGTAGAAAAACCAACCTTTTACTTCTCTAAATAAAATTAACACAAATCAAAAAAACCTCATAGGCAGCAAAATAGTAGGTGTGTCATATACTTTAAAAAGTCAACTACAAAAATTACTAAAAGACACCTCCATTTTGTTTACATTAAAAATACTGTTTCAATATTAAAACCCGTCTAACTTCCCCCCTCATTGACAAATGTAAATAAAACATATATTTGTACCTCTAAATGATTGTACGTTTCTGTTAAACATTCTAACAGTAACTTATCTGGTCTGTCCTATTAAAGCATTTTCAGTCTTCTGCAGTAAGTCAATATAAATGGTAGCCCATGGAGTCTAAGCTTTAATTGTGCAAACTTGGAAAACAGAGGCTATATAAAAGAGGAAATGATCCTTTCGGTTCCTGAAGTTTTGTTTTACAGTGTGTGTTCCAATAGATAAAGGTGGAGAAGTCATTTCCCATCTCCTCTTCTAGTGTGCTAAACTTGACATTTAAAAAATTCCTCTGCTGATCTTTATTTTGAAAGGTAAAGTAAAATATGAAGCTTTTTACTCTCTGCCAAATGTTAATTTCTAATGTAAACCTTTATTAATAGCAGTGCCCCTTTCAGGTTTAGATGTAACCGTGGTTAAAAGTGCCATCAATTAGGATTATTTTGTAGATGCTACCTTCAAAATTAGGTTTTAAAGTATATACTATCTAAAATATTAATGTACAGAAGATATCTTCATGTTTTAAATGCAGATTGCCCTCCACAAAGTAGAGTTGAAGTAGAAAGAACTAGAAACGGAAAGTATATACTATCTAAAATATTAATGTACAGAAGATATCTTCATGTTTTAAATGCAGATTGCCCTCCACAAAGTAGAGTTGAAGTAGAAAGAACTAGAAACGGAACAACTTCCTGGTACAGATTGACATGCATTTGAGTCAGAATGGTTAAAAGATTTGTTTGTATCATCAAAAAGTTATTTTAAAGGTTAATTTCATCCTACTTCCAACTGTATTTCCTTTTTAAAAAATTTTTTTTTGTGTGTGTTAAGATTTCTAAGGAAAAAGAAAAGGCTGGCGCTAACAAATCCAATCCCATGTGGCAGGATTTCGCACTCTGCTCTTGTGAGAGCTGAAAGAGTTGTCCTGAGGAGAGGAGACACTGGAGTAGAGCTATTACAATGAAGTTCCCAGCCCCCCCTTTATGGGATCCATACCCCTCACCTCCCGTCCAAAACTTAAGTGGCAAGTCTTCTCCCTGCCGGTGAGAACTTTCAAGTTCGTGAATTGGAAAAGGGCTTGAAGCTGCCAGGCGCTAAGTGCGCTTTGCGAAACCTGCCCGCCGCTCCGCAGCTGAGCTGGTGCGGAGCGCGACGCACACACTTGCCCCTGGCCGGGGGCGGGTACCGTGCGGGAGCCGAAGCGGCGGCTCCCTCTCCCTCTCTCGGGCTTACCTGACCTGCGGGCGCCGGGCCGGGCCGGGCGGGGCGGCGAGCCGGGCCGCGGTTGCGCTGCGAGCGGCTGTGCGCGCTCCGGGAGCCTCCCGAACAATGCGAGCGGGCGGCCGAGAGCGCCCGGCCTAGGGGCGTTACGTCACCGCTCAGCCTTATAAGGCGCGCGGCATGTGCGCGGGGCGGGCGGGCGGCGGGGCCGTGACAGCCCGGACCCTCAGCCTCAGACACCGGCGGGGTCTGCACAGTCGCTCCTGGTGCGAGTAGGGGCGGGCGTTGGGCACGACCCGCGCCCTCCCACCAGGCTGCCCAAGGCCTTGGGGGGGCTCAAGGTCGACCCTCCTACTGGGTCTCCCAGCTAAAGTTGCTGCTTTAAATTCTTCAATACACATTCTGATTCTTGTGTAAACTTTTGTAAATGCATCGTGTTCCTTTTGTTTTGGGGTTTCTGCAGGAGGCAGGAGAGGAAAAGGAGAAGTCGGGTTTCTTTGGCATGTTGACTTCAAACCTCTTTTCTCTTTGTAGAGAGTAGGGGTCCTCAGAGGATAGTATTTTATTTCCTGATGATGTAACTACAAAACAATTCTTCAAGTGATGGGAAGGCCAGATGAAATCTTATTTTCCTTATTTTACTGAAGGAACCTCCTTTCTTCTCAATTCTGCGTGCCCCTGTCTTAACGAAAGCAGTTCAAACTAATAAAGATATTTTGGCAGGGAAAATATTTTTAAAGAAATTGAATGTTTTGAGCTGAACTTGCAAGACAATGTATAAAAATAGAACTTCAGAACCATTTTAATCTGTCTGTTCTCCTACCGACCAAATAAGCCAAAAACTTAAAGACACAAGAAGGAAAACATTGGCCAAATACGACTGGAATAAATCTGTTACCCACTAATGTGGGACAGATTTCCTTGTATAGAAATCTTCCTCCTTGTAAGTCAGAGCTGACCTCCTAATTACCTTGAACATCAGTAAGAGAAGTCCTATCCCAAATCTATGAATCTGCAAAAGAAATTAAAGATGTGGCAGCCTTATTTGCAGGCTTCAGATGAGTAGTTTTAGTAGCAGAGTCTATTTTAAACCCCTTTTTAAATCACATTAAAATAGGATTGCTTCCTATTATGATGTACATGTCTGTAGCATTATTGTTCCCATATGTTTGTCAAGAAGGAATAATGAAAATGGTGTGCGCTTTTTCTTTCAAGGAGAGGGGGGGCGCAAGAGAGAATGGCTGCAGAGTATCCAGTTAGTGATGTTGGGAGCAGGACCCCCCAGAGAGCATGGGTCCCACCAGAAAAATGAGTCTCTTACTGTGACAGCCAAGCTACCTTTCACACAGCCATTTAAAGACAGGTCAGTGAACGTACCCTTCCAGTGAATTTAAAACTCGTGTTTGAATTTAATGCTTGCTTTGTAGTCTCGTCTTGATACTGGGTGTTGGAATGTTAGTTTTGCTTTTTAGTTTCTGCATGTGCCTCTACATATTAAATGTGCCCATTGAGACGATCAGGCCTTTTCTATTTTAAATGAGATAAAGTGATTGATGAAAGGCACATGAAATATGGATTTACAGCATAAAATAACTTTTATCCAGAAATGAACATTTCATAGCTTGCTGAGCTTTTCTCCTTTCAGTGAAAAACTTCCCAAGATTTGAGGCCACCACCTATATCCTCCTCAAGGTTTTGCACTCATGGTTCCTATTCATTTTCATTCTTTTGACTCCCTGTGTCGCCTGTGAAATTATCCCTCTTCCTCTGTAGTTCTGTTCTGAACATGGAGGAACTGGACAATGGACTTGTCTATAGTTCTGAAGCAAGACAAAAAGAGAAGTAAGGCTTGTATGCCTTACTTGGCGCCCTCTTGCTCTTTGAGGCACTTGTCGCTGGCCACTGTGATTCAGCTTTCCAACTAAGGTCATGGTATGTAAGCACTATCTTCAGTAACCAATAGTAACCCTTGTTTATTGAGCTTTTACATCATGCCAGTGGCCATCCTCTGAGTTTTACATGCATGCCATTATGTAATGTTCACAACACATTTTGAGATAGAATTATCCATACCTTTCAGATGAAGAAGCACATTCAGACTGGAGTCCTTGACCAAGGCTGCATAGTAACGCAAGTTATGATGCAAGGACTTAAGCAATTTTTTACATAATCTTGTTCTCAATTCTTTAGAGGTTTGCTAAGTGGTGTCTAACATTAGCAAGGGACTACTGTGATTTAATTGAGATATTTGCAACTGTTTTTTACAGACTAAGTGGTGAACTGGGGAAGCCAAGGCTCACCGTAACACATTTCACACCAGTGCTACCCTAACTGTGCATTAAGTAATTGTGGGCGATATTCACATTGGAGACATCATGAATTTGTATGTGCTCCAGGACAGTTTTATAGGAGGTGGCAACAACATGACACACTCCAATAAAATTAGAGCGCCAGAGTGATACTCTTACATGTCAAAGTCAAGCTTTGTGAGAAATAGTCTCTGTCAGACACAACTACCACCTATGTTGTATCTGCAAACTCCAGTCAGCCATTGTGGTTCCTCATTGGCTCTCATGAGCTGACAAGAAGGTTTTTTCATTTCTTTCCCTCTTCTTAGGGTATTTCATCTTGAACTGTAGGTTTTGTTGCCTTCTTACATATACTCATTATGAAAATAGTTGAGATAGGACTACTGCACTTTAAAATTGGCTGAGAAAAATTTCACTTTCTTGTCTAGTTCTAGCCAGTTATCATATGCTTCTCTTCATTCTATCATTATGAGTTTCCTATAAATAAATAAGGCAACACATTAAGATAAGGCCCCCTCTACAATTAGTAATCTGCATTTGCAGTCTAAATAAGCAGTTGGTCTAAGGTGTTGTTTAGCAAAGAAGCAGAAGAGCTTTCCTGCAGAGTTAATTACTTTCTAATATAGGAAAAGAGGTTTTTAGATAAAAAGGCTGGAGACCAGGAAGGATTAAATAAATTTAACCATAGAAGATTAGCCTTTTTATACAGTTACTGCCCTTTCGATGCTCCCCACAACCCAAAACAGAGTTCATGACCCCCCTTCTCTACCTTCAAGCAGTCATGTGTGCACCTGAAACTATGCCCAACAGGCATAGGCGAGATGTTTCCACAATTCCCCTTTTAGTCTAAAGAAGAAGATTTAAGTCTGATGTAAAACTTTATACAATGACAACAAATGTCAAGTATATTCCAGGAAAAGGAATGGTAAAAATAATAATAAAAAAATTAGTCTTTTTTAATTAACTAATTTTCTTTTTTTTTTAGCTCAGTGTGAAACTTGTATAGCTGAGAATGATTGGGATGGCTGATCTCTTGCCTGACCCTGCCTAGGATAACACACATGCACCTCTTTGCCAGGCTTATGCCTCCTGCAGGCTAAGGAAACACTTTACCACCTGAGCTGCATTACCAGCCTGTACTGAGAGTCAGAAGTAGTTGTCCATGGCTTAATTTCATGGCTCAAGCTAATGAAGGTTATTATGTCATTAACAAAGCCTATCTCATTCTATTTAATACAACTATTGTGTGCTGTTAAGTACGTCAAGACAATTCCTCTTTGTGAGGTAATAGGTGTTATTTCTTAGATAATATTTCTCCTTACCTCTGTTTCTTTTTTGTCATCAAATAGTGATTAGCTGAACCAGTTTCAAATGCCCACAGCTTTCAGTGATAATTCTTTATCCTAAATGGGTTAGTATATCTTGTTACCTATGAGCCCTGTCCCGAACTACTAGGTAGTAGCCATATCTCTGGATATGATGTCTTTCCTTCTTTGCTCCTGATGGAAATATATTACTCTCTCTTAACTATGGGAAATAATACATGGGAATAATAACTGTGGGAATAATGCATGGGAAAACACTACCCTCTCTTAACTCTTTGTTAACATTAAGTAGAAATAACCCTGAAGCCTTAAAATGGCTAACTATAGTATATTGGTGTACTTCTTCTATTTTTTATTTACTGTTATTTCTTGCTATACCTAATTTGTAAATTAAAATTTATCAACTATATGTGTCTATAAGAAAAATATTTATGCAAAGTTTAGTATGATCCCACTATCCTTAGCTTCAGGCATATGCAGAACATCTTGGAACTTAGTTCCCAAAGATAAGGAAGGATGGTTGTTAGGAACAAAGGAAAGCAGTAAACTTCCTGAGGTACCTGGTCCAGATTGATAACCTGAACGGAGTAGGAGCAGATTTGGATGGTTCAGGGAGGTAAAGCCGTGGTTTGAAAGAAAATGGCTCCCGAAGAAAGTGGAACTATTAGGAGATGTGGCCTTGTTGGAGTAGGTGTGGTCTGGTTAGGGGAAATGTGTCACTGTGGAGGTGGGCTCTGAGGTCGCATATGCTCAAGATACATCCAGTGCCTCAGACCTCTTCCTGTTGCCTGTGAGTAAAGATGTAAGAATTTTCAGCCCCTTCTCTAGCACCATGTCTGCCATCATGTTGCCTTTCTTCTCACCATGATAACGGACTAGACTTCTGAACTGTAAGGGAGCCACCACAATTAAATGTTTTCCTTTATGAGAATTACCATGGTCAGTGGTGTCTCTTCATAGCACTAGAGACCCTGACTAAGATATACTGCATTGTTTTTGGCTAAGGTTGGATTACAGTCCTCAGTGCCAATGTATTCTCATGAAGCCTTTGAGCAAAGCAGCTTTGCCCCTGAGTACCAAGAAAATGCCATGGATCTGGGCAATGGTGCAGGTCACCCTTGCTCTTACTCATCTTTCTGTTCTCTGGGTGACATCTGCCCAGATTGATGATACAGATACACCCCACCCCCGTACTACTTCTTATTTAGGGCAAGATCGATCAATCACGGTGACCCTAGATAAACATATAGGCAGGCCCTGTCACTCTTATGTACAGCCTGTACCAGGGGGTATCCATAATGCTTGAAGTTTCCAGAAGCCCCTTCACTATTTCGACTCATACTTTAGCTGACTTTGATTAGAACAGCAGCCTATAGCCTCGAAGGCTGGTAAGACTGAGTGTAGCAACAGTGAAGCTATGAGATGAAAAGTGCTTTATTAGGGAAGGGTGTTTTTTTGGGGGGGAGGGGTAAAATTAATTTTAAGTGGTTTATTTTTGCTTTCATTTTAAGATAATAGATATCTTCATAATTTGAAAAAAGAATGAAGAAAATTTATACATATTTGTGCCAGATAAATAGTGCCAAATATTTTTTAATAACTGAATCTTCATACTGTGTCATATGTGTGCATGTGAGTGTTATGTGTCTTTCTAAATGTATACATTCTAATCATGTTGGTTGCTTTTCTGTAGACATTGGGTCATTTTAAACCATATATATTTACATATTCTTAATAGAATGGTCACAAAACCAGCTGCTTCCTGCTATCCCCTAACATTGCATGGCTTCATTCTTCACTGAATGAAGTGAGGATCTTGTGTGGAACAGAGTTTGCTTGTTCTCTTTCCCATGTAATTCTATGAGATAGATGTGGTGTTCTCGTGAGTAGACATGCCAAGTAGGTGAACAGAGTGGCTTGGAGAGAATGAAGAGGCATAAACACAGTGTCACCATTGCATGGGAAGCAGGAAAAGCCTGCTATTTAGGTCCAATCCATTTGCTTATTTATTCTGACAAACATTTTGTGTTTCCTTGGCAACTAATAATAGTTTTGAGAAGTTGTTGGACTCACAAGTATTACTGTAGGAGTAAAAAACACTGGAATCACTGAAATTATAGACGGAAAGGACCTATTAGTCTTCTTGTCTCTTGCCAGTACAGACTGTCCTCAGTTTTTTATCTAGTCTATTTTTTAAAGGGACCTTGTCAAATAGATTATATTCCATGCCATAAGGAATGTGTTTTTAAAGAAACTAGTTTGACAGAGCTTTCCATGTAGATGTAGAACTTGTTATCAAGGAAAAATATTTGTGGAGAAAGAACAGTCCTTTTCTTGTACCCAGTTTGTACTTCATAATAGACTTCTAAAATAGGTAACTTTGTAAGAGTCAGAAAATACTAGTATCACTTTGATTTCATTAGTTTTTCTGCTATCTGCTGGGTCTACTCTATACAGTGAAGGATGTATTTTAAAATACATTACCCTGCTGGACAATGGTGGCACACACCTTTGATCTCAGCACTCAGGAAGCAGAGGTAGGGGGATCTCTGGCCCTGAAGGATGAATTTTTAACTCTGTCCTAAATATCTGAAAGTAGAATGCATGATTACATATATAATCATACAGGGAATAGCATCGCCATCTAAGGAATAGTATCACGGCTATTTTCTCTTGAGCAGAATAAACAGGAAGTCAACATATTTACTTATTCGCTCATTTTATTTTATGAGTTATGACTTTGCCTCCAACGAGGCCACACCTCCTAGTATTGCCACTCCAGTTGGGGGCTATTTTCTTTCAAACCATCAAAGAGGGCTACAGAGCTTTTCCTCCCTCAGCCATTCAAGTGTGTCCTACTCTGCTTGGTGTGCCTGTGAAGGTCAGAAGAGGGTATCATGCCCTGGAGCTGGAGTTACAGATGAGTGTGAATGATGCTGGGAATTGAAACTTGGTCTTCTGCAAGATCAACTGCTCTTAACTGATAAGTGATGTCTCCAGCTCCAAATCAATATATTGAAAAACAGACTCAATAATTCTCATAAGAATCTGCCCCCAAACAGGAAACTGATTATGGCTTTATTGAAAAAGGTTCTAGTGTTAGTGCTTGGGAAGTCAAGCAGGAAGATAGGTGTAGTGCTGTACTTCTGAAATTCCAGCACCAGAGAGGTGGTAGGAGAAGAATTGAGAATCCAAGTTCCTATGTAGTCCAAGCCAGGTTGTGCTACATAGGAACACCCTGTCCAAAACAGCGCAAAGCACAGGCAAACAATACATCCAGGTGGGCAGCCAGGCTGTCTGTCTGTCTGTCTGGAGGTCGTCTGTCTAGTGCATGAGCAGGTGCTTCCCAGCAGGCTGTTTTATGCCCACTTTTGCAAGTCTCAGTACTTCTCATTTACCTTCACAAACACCTTTAGTCATTAGTGGGACCCTTGCAGTTAGGAAGGGTCACTCAGGAACTCTCATCTCTGTCCTATCTGACAAGGGCCAGGCTCTGGGTTCTTCATTTCTTTATCGGGAGGGTTATGAGTTCTGTGGTGATTTGAGTAAGAATGGCCGGGATAAGCTCATATATTTGAATGCTTAGTCATCAGGCAGTGGCACTATTTGAGAAGGATTAGGAGGTATGGCCTTGTTGAAAGGAGTGTATTACTGAGAGTAGGCTTTGAGGTTTCAGATCCCATGCCCCCAACTTTTATAGCTGCTTTCTGTCTTGCAGTTTATTTTATCTTCTGTCAAAATAGAAGTAGTGTCAATTTGGTAAGTAGTTGGTCAGTTCATCCTATTTTCTGACCCTTTACTTTCAGCTTTACTGCATTGTGTTCTAGTAAATCTTACATAGTTAGAAAGTATTGTCTTTTGGCATCAGCATTTAGCCTCCACTTACAGTTAGTATATTTGGATTACCTTTTTATTTTGATGTTTGTCAGTATGTGTTTACTGCATGTATGTGGGTGCCTTAGGAACCTGAAATGGGTGTCATATCCTTGGAGCTGGAGTTACAGATAGTTGTGAACCGCTGTGGGTGCTGGAAGCTGAGCCCAAGTCCTTTGGGAGAACAGCCAGAACTTTTGTTTATTTAGTTTTTTGAGACAGGGTGTCACTGTATATCCCTGGCTGGCCCGGAACTTGCTCTATAGTCCAAGCTGGCCTTCAACTCACAGATTGCCTGCCTGCCTATGTCCACTCTGTCCCCTGAGATGAAGGTACATGTCACCACACCTGTGCCAATAGCACTGTGAACGAAGAACAGAGCTAAATCTTCAGCCCCCACCTTCCTTTTCTCTGTTTTAGTATTTGTGCTGCTCTGTTGTTAGTCTCTAAATCTTGGCTTCTTCTAATCTTCATTTTTTACTGATTATTTCTCCTCCTTATCTACTTTGGAAATTACATATTGTATTCCTGTTCTGTTAGGGATTATTTACTAGGTAAATTCTTCCTGTCATCCCAAATCCTAATATCTTAGGATTCCCTAGTGTTTCAATCATCTTCTAAAGTTTTGTTTGTTTTTGACTTTGATGACACACACTCCAAATCTGTTGTCACATATATTACTTGTTCTTAGTTCCAAAGGGAACCATTGTCTTTTACAGTTTTAGTGGATGTGGCTTAGATGCTCCAGTATATTTATAATTGCTTGCTTATATCATCCTTATATTTCGTTTTTCATCTGGGATCAATTTCCGTTATTCCTTTGAAGCTTTTACAGTGGAAGTCTGTTCTTCGTACATTCTCTTTTTATTTATTTGAACTTCTTTCACCTCTGCCTCTCAAGAACACTCTGTGTATAGGCTTCTCGGATGATGCTCGTAGACAGTGTTATCACACTCTGGCGTAAGGTATTGTCTATTGAGTAGTTGACCATCACTCTGATTGCCACCCCCCCCCTTTTGGTTGCCTTTATGATCTGATTTTTGTCTTTGGTATGCTGTGCTTGAACACAGATTTATTTTGTTCTTCCTGGTTTCCATTGAGATTTCAATGATTATGTAGATTGGTGTTTTCAGTTTTAGAATATTATTTTCAGCCAGTATTAACTTTTCAAACATGACTTCTGAACAATGCTTACTCCTGTTTGGAAACGTACTTAGATTAGAAAGACATTAAGCTTTCTTTTTCTGACTTCACATGCCTTTCCTGCTCTTCCAACTGTCCCATCTGTTTGGCCTTTCACATTGTACTCTGTGGAGCCCCTTCCGAGATTGGGTTTATGGTATGTATGGCTATAGACTGCAAGTCTGTCAGATTTGTTGGGTTCATGAATTTTGGTCTTTAACAAATATAAATGAGTTAGGAAAGGCCAGAAAGCTTCTCCTAGGCCTTGTATAGAGCTATCATGAGTAGTAGGTAGAGGAAGTCTCATTCTGTGCACTCCAGGTTCAAACTTCTCATGTGATTGATGCTTCCTGAAGGAAGCCAGTTGGAATTGGGCAGCTTTTCTCAGAGCCCTCAATTACTAGACAGGTGTCTATAATTTTGTGTAAAGTATCATCTAATTCAAGATGGCTTCCTATCTCTGGAGAGTCCAGGGCTTTAGCAACTTGAATGTATTTCCCTCTACTACATACTATCCTAAAAATAGTTTACCACATTCTCCAAGTGGTTCAGAAGATAAGTATCCTAACAAATGGCAGAGACGAGTATGCCTCAAGTCAATTTAATAGATTAAGTGGATGCCTAGTAGCTCAAACAATGGTGAAATTATCATAGTCTATCATGCTCCACCCCAACCACTACACACACACACACACACACACACACACACACACACAATGTGGGAGAGGAAAGGAAATGGCTTCAGGCTGGGCATGCTGCCTCTGGTTTTCTGGTTCTTATGGCTCTGGCTGTCCTCTTGATGGCCTTACTGTCTCACCGGTAACAATACTACCTCTGCAATTCCAAGCTTCTCATCAGACAAAAAAGTATTCATTTCTTGCTATCTCCTTAGTGGTCAGGAAGCTACCTTTGCTCATATTACCTAGACCTGCCGGAAGATAGGAGAGTTAACATTCCTGACCTATAGGTCAGTCACATTTTATCCTTAACCTGACTGCATATATGGCCATTCTTGTGTGAGTTCTGTAGGCCTAGAGCCAGTCTACGATCTCTTTTGCGTAAGTTCTAAGTGTTATATGGCTGCTATTTTCCTTGTAAAGAGTATGGAGTCCATGTTGATGCTGAGAAACGTGACTGACAGTGACCGGTATCAGTGCCTTACTTGGATGAACAGCCCAGGATGCTTGCTTGCTCTCTGACTGTTCATTTGAGGTGTCCTGGACACTGAGACTGTTCAGCCACTCCCCGTTGTATTCAGTGTATGTGCATAGTGTCTCTAGTGGCAAATTTAGCATCTAGACATCTTTAAACCATAAACTAAAGAACATTGTTCACTTTATATAGAATTTCAAGTCTTTGTCTCAGATCTAAGACTAACTAGGTTTTACTTCTTTAAGTATGAAGATTTTATGGATTTTTCCTATCATAGTATCTCTCTAACAATTAATGTTGTTTAAGCCTGTGATATGCCTTTAATCTCAATACTCTGAAGACAGAATCAGGTGGATCTCAGAGTTCAAGGACAGCTTGATCTACTGTGAATTCTGGGACAGTCAGGGATATACAGAGAAACCCTGTCTTGAAAAAACAAACAAAAAAGTTGGTTGTTGTTTGATGAAAGCCAATAGCTAATTCTTTTATTGTGTTTATGCAGAATTCACTGTGTTCATGAAAGACTCTCCATTTGCTTTAATCTCCACAACCACTTTTTGTCTATAATTAATTTGTTTTACATATAAAAATAGAGTTCTTTGGTGATTGAGGATGATTTCCATTTGGTAGAATCCTTTTTATAAAATAAAGACATTAAAAAATAAAGTGAAATTTTGCTTCTCATCAAGACAATTTGAAGGTAGAAGCAAGTCCAATTCTTTTTGAACTTGAAGCTGTCTGACCAGACACTAGGCATTCTTTTTAAGCATATTCTGTAGAGACCACAATTTTAGGTGAAGAAAAGTAAATTAACATAGTGCCAGCATGTAACAGGCATTAGCAAACTGGGTTCCACCCATTTCTACTACACTAGTCACCTGCTGTTCTATAATAACCTACTCTCTTATGATATCTGGTAGAAATTAAGACAGATTCCCCAATTTAAGAATTTTACAACCACAAGTTGGCTGGAAAGGTCTGCATATAAGGAAAATAGGTTGGCTCCAAACTAATTCGACTACCCACTACATGCAAACCACCTGATGTATTTTCCATGCAGATGAAGAATTTCTACATCTGAAAAAATGCAGAAGTGGTGTCATATCCCACAGGACGTGTCACCTGCTAGTGATGCGGATGCTGTGCTCATCCTGGTGTTAGGTCTGAACAAAAGAGTTACTGACCCCATTAGCTTTGTGACCCAGTGTGCTATTCCCCTCCTTTCCAGTTACAATTGCTACTTTCTTTTATTCAGTTTTCTTCTTACTATTTAATGTTCTTAAAGATCAGGGTCCCCCCCCCTTTTGCTCATGAAAAAAACATACAGTATTATTGAACTTAGTCTCACTTTAGATTTTAGGACAGTTTGCTGTTTTATAGCAAGCATGGAAGTAAATAATCTTCCAAACTTAGGCAGTTCCCTGTTTTGCAAAATGACCATTTGAAAGGTTCACTTTTCAGATAGTACCATACTGATAAAAGCAACATTGTTAAAAGGATGGAGTTGATTCTTGCTCTAGTAGAAGGATGCATACTATAAACTGAGACATTGTATGTAGGGAACTGATCGTATGGTGATTTTGCAGCACAGTAATATCATAATTCAAGAGACGTATACATACTATGATTATTACAACATGCATTGGAGGACAATATGCTTGAAAATGTATAGGTTTTGAGCTATATGTTAGGTCAGCTCAATTTTTGTGGACCAGCTGAGAGCCCACATGCTACATAAAATGTGATATTTATTAGCAAATGTGTTCCACGTTCCCACTTTAGATTCCAGGTGAATACCTCCCTGTCATTTCCATGGCAGCCCCAGGCCAGCTAGGCCTGCAGAAAATTAAGTAGCTCTGGAAATAATCTTGCTTTCCAGGTGTCATCTTTTTGAGTGGCCCTTTTATATAGAAGGAACATTTACCAGTCAGGTGTTCATAATCCAGAGAATGCATGTGTAAATATTTCACATGGCCAGCATCATGAAAATTAACTGGGTCTTCATATTTGCTATCCCAGGCAAAGGCATCAATTCAACAATATTCTTTTCAACAACTAGGAGTCCCCAGTGCTCATCCTGGAAAAGCTGCAGTCACCCTCCTGTAAGGAATGATACAGGCTCAGTGGGTTATCACTCAGCAGGACTCTTCTGTTGGTATGATATCCCTTTACATTTAAGTGGTAGTATCTATGGAGTGTTCCAGGCACTGTATTTGATTTTTGCCCACAAACAAGGCCTAATGCTTTGGTGGACAATCTTTTCTGTCAGAACAAATTCCTGGTATTTTCTGCTGCATATCATTTAAAGTTTGTTGTTGTATAATGCCAATGTTTCTTGTCACATACTGTTTTCAGTAAGTCAAAATAGGATAATTAATGCAGACTGAAATTAACATTTATTTCTTACCATCGTAGGTGCAATACTAGACTTGCATATTTTAATCTCCTTAAATCTACCATAGTACTTTGGTGGAAAAAACCTTCTTCTTACCTAGCCTCTGTCATATTTTCTTTCCCTGCAGCCTGACCCCATGGAGCAGGTGCCTCACTAAGGCACCTGTTAATGTTAGGTAAACTTTAACAGCGATCCCTAGAAAAGAAAACTATGTTGAAGCTGATGAAAGTTGGACCAAGGAGTCCCTTCCCCTACATTTAATCCAACTGAATTGTGGATACAGTCCTTTTGTAGAAGAGCTTGCTGGCTTCTGGCAGGAGGAGCCATTTGCTTTTTCATGGAATTACTGTGGTTCCATATTCTAAAGCATGAGTCACGGATGTTTTTATGATTACACATCCCTCCTAGCATATGAGGAATAAACTTTAGAGAAAAGGAAGTTAAGAGAAAACAGAAGTGTGAATAACTGCTAATGGTGCTGTCTCTGGCTCCGTTCCGTCTGCCATTTCATCATACATACAGAGTAGGTCAGAGATTCCTTTCCTGGCAAATAAATGGCAACACATGTTTGAAACAGCAAATGGAAACTATAGAGGAAAGATGGCAGGCATATGGCAACAGGAAGGCCAGGGAAAATTTGTTGACCCGATGTTAGCCACCTAATTGCTATGCTTTTCTCAGAGGTTCTGTTTTACTTTTAAAGGACTGCGTGCCCCATTAGGATAGCATTTCTGTGTATGAAGCATGTGTTTTCTAGTTGGGTGGAGGTTGCCTGGTTGTCTCTTCATGAATGGTAGTCACCTTAATCCTTAGGTATCATATAGACAGAGTCCTTGAATAAAAGGTTCCCCAAGGATAGAATCCAGTCAGAAATGCTTTATGTAGTCAGAAATTCTCTGGCTAGCTACTCCTTCCAGCATTAGTGGATTTGAAGTTCATTGATGACAGGCCCCTTCCTTTCCTAATAAGCAAGGAGCCTGTGAACCAGGAACTGAAACTGAAAAATTTGGTTCCTGGTCAGAAAAATGGGATCTAGGTCCTGGCCCTGGGTGGAGACATGAAATTCTAAATTATCTAAAAGGACATGATATAGTAGCCAGCCTGAGGCTTTCCGTAAAGACCAAGGAAATGCCATTGTTCACTGTTTTATAGCTTAATCTAAATGGGCCTTTCTTTAATCATGTGACACAACCTCTCAGGAAAGCTGTCTGTTCTCATGACTTTAGAAAAACAGCACTGACGCTACTTAAATATGTTAGTCAGCACAGTGACCCCTCGGTCATTGTCCACTCTCACCCTGTGAGTGTTTCATATTCCTCTCTGATAACCTCATCTATCTTCTTAACTACATTCTCTGGGTTGAATTTGAATTCTTCCTGTGGATATCACAAGAACAGGGAACAGGAAGTCAGATCAAGATCCTGGTAACAGCACTTTATTAAAGTAGTGAAAACATTGAAAAACAAGAGAGAGCTGGTTCAGAGATTGCTGTATTCAGGGAGACTCTATTTAAATGGCGTTTCTAAAGTGACAGTATTTATATTTTTGTGTTATTACTGTTGTAACAGCACATCTTTGCTGATCGTACAAGGTACCTATGAAGAGAGGTTACACATACACACACACCAGCATATCCAAAAGGAGACAGGCCCATTTCCAACCAACCATCTGCCAGACATGGCAAATACAACATGTTTCTAAATTTGATTGTGGTCTGTTGTTAATAGTAAAGTTCTACCAAGAAATATGATTTGCTTCTGAAGATAAGGGTTTTTTTGTTTTTGTTTTTTTTTTTATCAGAAGAGACTATGGTAAAGAACATTAATGAACATCCTGTTTCTAAGATTTAATAACTTTAGTATTAGTATTAGTATTTTAACTTTAGTATTAGTAAAACTTAACTGATTATTTAAAAACTTGTAGGGAAAAGTTTACTAGGTATTATGATTGCTTATGGTTTTATCAAAGATAATATTATCATGATTGGAAGACTTGCTTATATTAATACTGTGTATATTTAGTATGTATATACCTAAAATAGCATTAAAGTATATGTCAGTGCTGTAGAACCAAAAACAGTGTCTGCTGCCTTCTTTTCCTGCCTTGTTATTAGTGTAAATGGTGTATTTTAAGTTTTCAATATCATGCCTTCAAAATAAATATTTGTAGTCACAAGTTTACAAAGGCCTCACTAATTTCTGTAGCTAGCCCACTGCCAAGTTCTGAGGGCCCACATACTAAGAACAGTTTTTAAATTTGAAGATAACTAGAATTGTCTTTCCCATTATATGTGACTATTATATAAAATACAGATTTCAAGGTCCAAAAACAAAGAACAAAGCCACACCCCTCTGTTTACATGTCATCTAGCTGCTTTCCTGCTGTCACAGCAGAGATGACAGCTACATTAAAAACCATCTGGCTGACAAATCCCAAACTCCTACCTTACTCCTTATAGAAAAGTCCACTGAGCTGTTCTGTGGCTCAGACAATGAATGCGTTCAGTCATGACAATACCTATAGTACATGTCCATAGATAAATATAATTCAAAACAAAGCAATAAACAACTTAAAGTTTAGCTTTATATATTGCAATGAATTTATGTTCATTTACCTGACATAAAAATT
Source organism: Cricetiscus sungorus (assembly GCA_030556225.1). Classification (NCBI taxonomy): domain Eukaryota; kingdom Metazoa; phylum Chordata; class Mammalia; order Rodentia; family Cricetidae; genus Cricetiscus; species Cricetiscus sungorus. The sequence continues at coordinate 34,246,463 of JANBXA010000651.1, read as the reverse complement.
TGAATTTTCTCAGTATAGTTTAGGGAAAATCTTGTATAGTGAAAGCAGAACACCAACTGTTTAAGACTTCCAGGAAGCAATGAGATTCTGAACCGGGTTCTTTAGGTTCTCATTTCTTTGTCATAACACTTCCCACACCCCCAAAAAATGGGTTATTAGGATTTTAGAGATCTCTGTGAGAGACTGCACTACAGAGGGCCTTTTGTCATGTGTAAAAGTTGAGCAAACATTCATGAACATCTAGTGCACATGCTTAAATACAGTTGTTTTGCCTCCTAGTCACCATGACTAAAATCATACTGTATTTGTTTTGTTTTAAAGTGAATTGCATGGTCATACAAGGGTGTTCAGAAAGGACCGGGGAGATGGCTCAGACGGTATAGTATAGTGCTTGTCAAATGCAAGCATGAGGACTAAAGTTTGAATGTCTAGCATCCATGTAAGAGCTGAGCAAGATGGATGAGCCTAACCCAGCACTGGTAGGGAGGGGAGACAGGTGGGTGTCTGGAATTCCCAAAGCTTTTGGTTCTGTGAGGGCCCCTGTCTCATAAAAGAAGATACACAGTGGTTGCAGGGGACACTTAACTTCTGGCCTCCACATGCAGGCACACACCAAGAGGATTATCCACAGAAAGTAACATTAAAAGACACTGTTCCATGACTCTAAAGACTTCATGGAAATTTAATAATTATCAATATTAATGCAAATCAGATTTCTGTTGCAATTTAATGACAACTAAGAAGGCCTGAGCATGCATAGTAAAAAAAAAGGTGTACATTCCTTTTTTCAAAACAGCTATAGTGAATATGCTTTTGATTATATTTGATAGGGATTTTTATGTGTTCATTTCTTTAGAGGCAGAAACTGAGAAGTCTTTTCATCTAAAAATATCTTTTAAAAGAAAATAATGTCTGATGTTTGTTAATATTTATATCAATTTTACTTTAAACTGAACATTTGGTTATAGTTTCAAAAGCTTATGTTTGATTTCCTGTATCACATTATTGTACTGTGAGAGTGTTTTGGTCATTTTGTAACACGTACTTTAATCTTACTAAGCATTATTAATGTACTAGACTTAAAACCAAAAATTACGCCTTTTAAAACATTGGAAATAGTCCCCCTAAAACTTGTACAAAATTTTCCATGAATTAGATAGATTACAATCAAAATGATCAAAAGCTATGGCATGTACAGATTTTGTGTTTGTGGAATCTGTCTGATAGCTGTGGTTGTTGTCATGTTTCCCTAGATTTTCCTCACTCCTTTTGTGTTCTTCAACAAGCTCTTACAAGTCAAAGTGAGAGAATTCATACGTGAATGTACTGTTTCTGAATCCTGAGAAGTGATGTTTAGACTCCCACCTGCTGCTTAAGGGAGATTCCACTACAGTCCCCTTTCACAAACCAAGTTCACTACTCAGGTTGTGGGCAGAGACTTCTTGAGTTCTCTTCATGCCCATTGAATAATCTGTTTGTATTTCCACTTTGCCATTTATAAACCAAGGATACCGGGGAGTATTTTCCTTACAGACTATTGAATTAATTAAGTAAGCTATTTTCACAAACGCATGAATAGAGTAAATATTCAATTAGCTAGTTAGTTATAACAAGTCTCTTCATCAGCTGTTATCTGTGGTGTTTCAGTTGTGCTGGAGCTATAAACTCTGTATTGTAAAATCAGAATAATCTTGTCAGACTTTTGGAATAAAATCAATAAAAAAAGTACAGGAATGTATTGTAAAAAATTTAGGCATCACATATATGATGATGATGTTTCACAAATGGTAAGGGCTTAGTAAATATTTGTAGAATGAATAGGTTAAATAAGTACAGTGTCTTAAAATTCTAGAAAACAAGACCTTTCAAGTGTCTTTAGTTTAGGATAGTATATTTAGCACATTTTAGTGAGGTGTGAATAACAAATGTGATGATGAGATATTCACAAGTCACACATCTGGTCTTATTGTGTGTAAAACACTATTCTTAACACTTTATATCAACGATGCACAGTAATTCATTGAGTCTTTATTGCAACCCTAAAAATCCCTTTTATTACGCTCATTTAATCAGTTAAGAGCTTCAAGAAACCATATCTCTGAGCATTTAGAAACAAGTGACAACCAGGCTCATACCTTGGAAGTTTGGCTTCTCACTCTGTTTAATTTTATCTCTGTATTGTATACCGTCATTTGCAGACAGTTTAGTCAAACCTTATCTTTCATCTTTCAGCTGATGTCACACTTCCATAAAGAACCATCAGCATCCAACTCACCCATCTTTGTGGTTCCATCCAAGTTTAAAACACCAATACAGACTTGGCTCAACAGGGTAATTACCCAGAGACCTGTCACAGTACTAATGATTAAGTCTCAGGGTTCTGGCTTGGCTGCTGTATACTGGACTGCTCTGGTGATTCTGGTATATGGAGAAGGTATAAAACCACTGGTCCAGAGGAATATGAAATTGCCCTTGATTAGGTCCCCAGGCGTTCTTGAAGGCATAAGGTGTGCAGATAGCAGAATCTACACTGTGCACTTTCTAGGAGCTAAAAATCCTTGTCAGTCGGTTTTGTTGTTGTTGTTGTTTTCCCCTGTTGGGAGGGGATTATGAAAACATGGGTGGAATAAAGGGTGAAAATGGGGGGTGATACTGGATTTGAGATTTATGAAAGGTTTGACTCTATATACTGTCTAGTAATGTATTGTGGAAAAAATAAACAAACAAGCAAAAACCACTCTGATAAGCTTTCGCATTGTTTTAGAGACTGGGCTTCAAATATTATTAAAATTTTCCCAAAAGTGGTATTGAGAAAACCAAAATGGCTCCTCATTAGAGAAAGATAGTGTTCTCCTTTGGGGCTACATTTTGCTTCTTTGTGAAAAGAGTAGCCTGGTTTTACTAAACTGTTTAGGAAAATCGATATTTATTTCAAATGTTTAGGTTCTCGTTCTCAGAAGATTAATGCCAAATCCTCAAAAATGTAGTGACAAGCAATGACTCATTTTAGCTCATGTCAAAACAATGTGCTTTTGTAATTTTCATGTCCCTGGAGAGGCTATTAAACACTGAACAAAATGCCTGAGAGTGAAACTGATTGAGTGTTTTAAATTATGTATTTTCACTTGGCTATTCGCCAGATGTTCATAAGGAAATCTCGCTGTACATTAAGACCCATGATTTGAGCTGACAATAATGTGTCAGTTTACAATGAATAAACAGCAGCAGTGTGTGTTCTGAAGCTAACAGTCAGCGAAATCCCAGTTTCTTTATATAAACTATGTAGCTGCTTTTTGAAGTTTTCCTTTGTTAACCTCTGGGCAGGATGTACCTATTGAATTTTCTCTGCATTGTCTTGTTGATAATTAGCACAGAGTCCAGCAAGAATAAGAACAAGCTTAAGCACACACTTCAACACACACAGACACACACACACACACACATGATATGTATTTGTTCCTGTGTAAGCAGTAGAGTGTTGTTCACAGTAGAGCTAGGCACAGTGTTTCACAGGTATACAAACTTTGTGTTGCTGATAATAATGCCAAGTGTCGTTTTTACCTATTTCCTATGCAGTGTCTACCAGTACTTTATTAGGTGTTGTAAGAAAACTTCTACAATTAATTTTTAGAAACAAAATACTTAATTACCCTACTTTCGCTGACCTAAGCACGTTAACTGTTTTTGGTTTTGTTTTTTGTTGTTGCTGTTTTGGTTTTTTGTTTTTGTTTTTGTTTTCATTTTATTTTTTTCTGGTTTTTCAAGACAGGAATTCTCTGTGTAGCCCTGGTTGTCCTGGAAATCAGTCTGTAGACCACGCTGGCCTCAAACTTGAACAAAGAGATTTACTTGCCTCTGCCTCCTGGAGTGCTGGGATTAAAGGCATGTATCAGCTGCTTCCTGCTTAGATTAACAATTTTAAAATTATATTTATCAGTATAAGTGACCCTTAGTATCAATTCCTAAGACAGTTTTAGTACTCTGCAGCAGTGTCTTCTTTGAAAAGAACTTCCGAGCTTGGTCTCCTAAACATTCGGTGTGTACGGTTCCTTACCACAGTGTATACCATACTCATCATGTAAGAAAAAATAGGAACTCCATAGACAGTTGTTGAATTTCACAGATACACATACTCATTTAAAGAATCAGTTCAATGAGAGGACATGGGGACAGTAGTGAAAATGAGATAAGCTCTAGGTAATTCTATGGAATGCTGTTAGGCTCCCATTCCTTATGAAGCTATCCTGATATATAAGGGTATATACTTGTCAGCTATGTTCAGATGGAAAATTGTGTGGAAGGTAGTAACACAAAATATACCTGAAAACTCATTTTCATGCAGGAAAAAAATGTTGGAGTCCATTTCATTGTCAGCAAGAGATGGACCACTGAAAGGGTTAACAAGTCACCGAAGTTCTTAATCTGAAAGAGATTCACACTAAATGCAGGACATTATTTGCTATTTAAAATACCTCACTTTCGAGTGTTATATTCTATGTATCTGTCTGTCCCGAAAGTTTTAAACAGAGTTTGGAGTTTTCACACATGTAAGGAGAATGAAATAGGGTGATTTCCATGTGAGCATAGTTTAAGCATTGGAAAACCTGGAGGTAGAAAATGGGTATTGTTAAGATCTACTCAGATTGTAAGCAATGTGGTAGGAGAAACAAAGTCTTGTTCATGTAAGCCCAGATCAGCTAGAATCAGATTTGTGTTTCTACTTCCTCGTCTATGAAGGAAGTACTTTTACTCACAGACCAGTATAAACTCATCTTATGTTTGAGGTCATAAACAAATGGTCAGCACTCTGTTGGGTTTAGTTCCCCTCCCTACCCATATCTAGTTGATTCCCTAAGCTTATGCATGTTCTCAGGCATTAGTTTCTCAATCCATAAAATTTACCCAATAAGCATACCTATTACATATGGTTATTGTGAAAAAAAGATTTAAATAGTAAACTGCCTCCTCCCTCCTACCCTCCCTCTCTTTCTCTCTCTCTGTGTACACATACAATGAAAATCTGAACACATCTGAGCAGTTTTAAAATATTAGTCATGTTGGTTTGGTAGGCTAAAAAAACAAAGTTTAGAAAACTTACACAATTGGTTGATAAATGGATTTAAGCTTTTCATGCATCTTCATAGGTTCCTATGTATAACATACTTTGTAGATCATGAGAAAAGAGACCCTGAATTGATTGGAGTGGTAGCTTGACCCTTCAAAAAAGGTGTTCTTACTTTAAAAAAACGAAACAAACAACAACAAAAATAGGAAACTTCACACAAAGATACTACACAAACACTCTTGTCCCAAGTTGAAAGAATGATGAAGTTAAGGTTCCTAGTGCTTCATTTACTTGTACTAATTTGTCACGATGAACAAATCTTCATTTGGTAATAGAAAAATATGGCCTCAAGTAATAGAAAACAAGCCCAAGCTAATTGAGTTAAGCAAGATCCTTGGCCAGGAAAAGGAACTCGAGATATACATCTTGTTTTCCTAAGCAAATGCTCTTATTTCAAAATCTAACTGGGCCTTAATCTGCTTACCTGCTATGAGCTGCCCAGCTTTCAGATCAGCACCCAGAGTGGTGAATGTCTTTGTTATTACTGCTCTTAATGATAAGTGTATGGTTTTTATTCTCACTGTAAACAAAGGACTGCGGGGGTAGGAGTCCATACTGTTTCCTCATTAGAATGTGTTTATTTTGTTATTTTCACCATTCCTATTTTGGTTCCCAATCTTCGATTAGATCTTTCAGTGTGGAGAGAAAAACATTGTTTTCCATTCTAATATTGGTAAACCACGTTTGTTAGTTTTACCTGTGTGGTAAGGTTTGGGGTTTTAATCTCTCTCTCTCTCTCTCTCTCTCTCTCTCTCTCTCTCTCTCTCTCTCTCTCTCTCTCTCTCTCTCTCTCTTAGGGGGCATCTACAAGGCAATATTTTAGGCACTGGAGTTTTTTGAATGGCAAAATGTAAATAGGAACTTTAAAATATATTTGATATGCTACTATAAAATAGGGAATTCCATTAATATAAGTAGAAGAGCCTTATGAATATTAATTTTTGTTAGCCTGCTATCTTCTTCCTATTCCAAACCTAGACCCAGCCACAAGTTTCTTTCATATTTTAATTTTTTTCTTAGTGATCATTTACTGATGTTTAGTCAACCTCAGGTTCATGCATATCTCAACTTTCCTTCGTTGTAGTAACCACCTCCCCCTTGGCTGCCACGCCAACTGGGCTTCTCCAGGACTTGGGTCTATGTGTACAGTCTAGTCTCAGCATCTCAGTCTGACCATCATCAGTCTCACCTCTCACTGACCCTTCAAATTCACTACTTCCTCGAGTGGCCAACCCCTCTGTTCCATTCCAAATGCTTGGCCAGTCCCTTGAAGCAGCGGTACCACATTCACCGTGTACATGTCCTCAGTAGCCTCTCGATGGAAGTTTGGACTCACCACTTGCCATCCTGATGGAATTATTCATGTGTGGCAGGTGACTTCATTATCACAGGTTCTCTTTGACATCCTCTGTCCTTCCTGTACCTTTTACACAGTTGACTGCCTGCCTGATTTGTAAGGTTTTGTTTTCCTTTTGGCTTCCAGCACTGGCCTCTCTTAATCCTATCACATAGAGCAGTTCTTTCCTAACACCTAAACACTGGTCTCTCCAGACCCTCTCTCTGACCTGTAAAATATTCTTTTCTAACTTCATAGACACTGACCTCTCTAAATTCTCTGTCTCAGAGATTCTTTTCGGGTTTCTTCTACTGTGAAGAAACTACTCCTGTGGCTCCTGCCACCAACACAGCCCATTCATCCATTCTCTGTCCCACTGCCCACTTCATGACCTCCTTCATGCTCTTTAAGCTTCTCTCTTTATGCTCAATCTCTCAAATATTTATCATTAGCCTTTGGTCATCCATGTATGTACATACTCCAGGGTTCCTCACTGGTACCTCAACCACAGCACTCCAAATCTCTCCCTCCACAGCCATGCCAGTAATACTCAAGATTGTGGAGTTCAGTCTGTTCTTTATGCCCCAATTTTAGAATAGGGAGCATAGTCTCATTCCTTTTGCACCTCCCAGTTTCTGTCCACTTCCTTTTTTAGAAGTAACCACCATTTTGACCTCTGTTACCTTAGATTATTTCTGTCTGTTTTGGATAGAACATCAGTAGACTTCATGGTAATGGAATGGTGTGACTATAAATAGGATTTATAGTTTCTAGAAATGCATGCAAGTTCTACTTGCTCTGCTTCCTCTTAACACTCAGGAGTTTCTTTTTTGAGACAGGGTCTTATTGTTTAGTTCAGGCTGGCCTGGAATTCACTAGCCTAGGCTAGCCTCATATTCTTGGCAGCTGAGCTTCCTGGGTGTTTATAAGTATGGGCTACAACACATGGATGGTAGTGTCCTTTTGATTTAGTCTTTCTGTTAGGGCTGAATAAGGTTTGAGGTTTTTTTTTTTTTTTTTTTTTTTTTTTAGTTTTATGTTGGGCTCAGTTTTTCTGTTTGCAGTGTTCCTAGGGCTTTGTTCGTGCTAAGCTAGGACTCTTACTACTGCAGAGCTAGTGCCTCAGCCCTTATTTTAGTATTAATGCATATTTCCTTGAGAATTCTCAGTGTTGAGCTCACATTTCTTAGAATAACCTCTTTCATAAAGCATCTCTTCAAATTTGCCTTTTTCATATTGAGCTATCAGCATTGTTTATTGTTGTTATTGCTTTGTGGGTGGTGTTTACAGTCTCTTTGTTGATTGTATATTTTCAAATAGGTAATCTTCTCCCAATCTGTATTTTTATCCTGTTATTTTTGCATTCTATTAAACAAAATTTTCTAATTTTGATGAAGTCTTTAAATCTTTAAATTAATGGTTTTATGCCCTTTTCAAGAAATATTAGTCTTCAAGTTTATAATTATAAAATTGAAGTACAAGGCTAGAGATAGGGTTCAGTCGGTCAAGGTTTGCTGTCAAGCTTGGTAACTCGAGTTCAGTCTCTGACCCCACATGGTGGGAAGAGGGAACAAATGAGTTATTCTACATCCCTTAGACACTGTAGCATACATTCCCCATTCCCAAATCCCACCTTTACCAAAATAAATGAACACATTGTAATAAAACTTGAAATACAGAAGCTTAAGATGCACTAAGATTACAGCAGACTTAGTTCCACTTAAACATCAGCTGTCTGCTCCCTCCCACGCTCAGCCAGACACTTCTGGCTTTTCCTACACTGTGAAACTATTATGTGAATTTGGGTTAGAACAGTGGAATGTAAAGAGAGATAATAATCTCTAACTTGAAGGCAATACATCTTTTGTGCACTTAGCACATTTCCATATCCCTACTTTAAAGTCATTTCTCTTTTTATTTATTCTTTTCAAATATAATACCTCTCCCTCCACCTCTTCCACCCCCTCCCTCTCCTCTCCTTCAGATCTACTCTTCTTCAGTTTCTCTTCAGAAAAGAGCAGGTCGGCCTCCCAGGGATATGAACCAAACACAGCATAGTAAGATGCAATAACACTAGGCACAAACCCTCATATCAAGGCTGGATAAGGCAACCCAGTAGGAGGAAAAGGGTCCCTAATAAGTAAAAGAGTTTGGGACACCCCTACTCCCACTGTTAGGAGTCCCACAAACCACCAAGCTAACAACCATAACATACAAAAATCACTTATCTTAACTTTAAGAACAACAACAAAAAGTAATTCACAGGCAACATTTAGTTTACAGTCTAAGTATTCCTTCTACTCAGATTGCTGCTTTTGCTTTGCTATCTGGGTGCTGTTGAAATGCATCTCGGCTACCGAAACTATTTCCTCAGTCTCACATTCACAGCTGTTTGTTCTGTGACCACTGTGACATTGGGACCACAATTCCACTCCTTTTCCACATTACCTGTATCCAAGCCAACACATACTCCCACTTTGTTTCCTGAAGTTGGCTGTACATTTTGCCCTACTCTCTCTCCTTTATGCCATAGAGCTCCCCTATAGTGCTTTCTGTCTCCCTTTCTCTCATTTTCTGTCTATTTGAGCTGTGCCTGTCTTTCAGGATGCAGCTGAAATGCTCCCTTTCCACACAGCCATTCCTGATCCTGTGATCAGGAATGACATCATTTTCCATTACCCAAATGCTCCCCTGCCTTTCAGGGCAGAGGTCATATGTGTGGATCTAGTACGTTGCATGTGGAAGGCACTCAGTAAATATTTTGAAATAAATGGATACATGAACTACATTCTTGAATATTTCAGAAGCTGAAAATTTAATTTTTCTAATTGAAATTTTCAATATTTATATTAAGTGTTAATATTTTGGATCTGGCCCTGCATTGAACATGGCCAGGGATTTAAACTCTGTCTACATTGGTTTCTATGCCTTCTGTCTGGGTAAAGTTCTGACTCAACACTCCTCACTCAGAAGATTTTCTCAGTTGTATCACATTCATCTTCTGTAACGTGGCTCCTGCAGTGGTCTGTCTTGATACTAGCTGCTGACACAGTATGACCGTGCCCTCATTTGACCTTCTTGACTATTATATAGCGAGGAAGAGGTTTGTGTGGAACAAGGGAATCTACTTCTATTCCAGGCAGATGACTTGATTTAGACAGCTATTTGACAACTGGCTTCACTTGTGTCCTCTTGGCATCTTAAAAGAACATGTGAACCATATTTGAAATGCCACTGTGCTGGCACCTCTGACCACCACAATCAGGAATTTACTTTATCATGGTTAGAAATTGGCCCAGAAATCTGCATTTCTCAATATCTCTCCTGCCAATCAATAATGATAACCTAGGTTGGGGCACCACTGTGGAAAAGGTTAAAAGCACTTGGATTTAGGAACTGGACCCAAGGCCTACCTTCCTTTACAGTGACTAGCAGTGTGACCTTGGGCAAGTTCCTTATGGTCTTCAGAATGTCTAAGTGAGCATTCTGTGTACAATAATAGCATCCACTTCAGAGGGTTAGGGTGAAGACTAAATGAGACCCTAGGAGTGTTTGAAGCTAACTGTAATTTTTGCGGTTTCAACTGTTACAGCTGGTTCCCAGTTCTTTGTTAGGGAACTTTGTGTAGTTTTTATAGAAAATATACAGAATAGAATCTACCATCCCTACAACTTACAAAAATAAATCCCATTATTTCTCTGTTTTTTGTTTGTTTTGTTTTTCCCTTGAGGTGAGATTTTACTGTGTTGTTATGAGTGAGCCTCCTGCCTCAGCTTCATGAGTGCTACGAGTACAGGCAAGAGCTACCACGTGCATCTGAACCTTTGCTCTTCCTGCCTCCTCTTCCTTAGTGCTTAGATTAGAGGCAGAAGTTACTGTGCAGTGCTGGGCTTAGAGCCTGGGCCAAAGCAGGCACTCTACACTCTACAAACTGAGCTTCATCCTCACCCTTCGATAAGGTTCTTTGTGAGGTAATCTCAACTTCTTTTCCCTACACAGTGTTTCTGTGTCACAACATTATTGCAGAGTTGAGGAAGCCAGTGTGCTAAGGCAGCATTTTCAAAACGTGATGATGGTTGAAGTGGCATCGTCTCAGAGCAGGGATCTGAAGTTGTGCATGAAAAGAACACTGGACCACCTATTTGACACTGAAGCATCTTCTTGTGAAATTACTTTTTTACCTGACTCAATATAAAACACAGAATGAAGGGAGAAGATTTCTTGGGCTAGGGTTGGGTGTGATGTGAAACCTATAAAATAAACTTGTTTTATATTTGTCTGTGTGTATTGTGCACATGATTGTGGACACCACGAAGGCCTGATTTGGAACCTTTGCTGGAAGAGGTGGAGTGGAGGCAGGGAAAGTCACCAGTATCAAAGAGTTTTAGGACCAGTCAGCTGTATCCTAATTATTTGTTAAGCAGCAAATAATGAAATATCTAAGTTTGGAGTAGAAATGAGACCTCACAACTGGGGCAAGATTACTTTTATGTGACTCAGACATTCTCAAGGGCAAGAGCAAAGAGAAGAGGGTAGACATAGTGGAAGAGACTCCTTTGTACGAAGAATTAATAATATAGCTAACAGAGGGCTGTTAAAGAGGGATTTTTAACATTTTTATCCGTCTTGTCATTCATCTGATAGGTTAAAAAGTCCCCCCCCATGCAAGTTTTAATTAGCTTTTATAACTTATAGTTTCTATTAGCTCGGTTAATTTAGATAACTTTGACGTGTTTTTACCACATTTTTATTGCATTTGTATTCAACTGCCTATTGAATTCTCAGGTTGCCTGCAAAGTAGGTGATGAGAGTCTTGGTCTGAAACCTTTTCCTGTTCTTTCACTGGAGTGAACCCTTCAGACTGAGAGTTCATTTGTCATTGTCAACCAGAGCTGTCGTCATCCCACCAGAGTCAATGAGAAGTTTTAGTTCTTGGGGCAAGAAGTCTGTTGAGAACTGAGATTTTAATTAAGAATAAGGCTGATTAGTTAATAGTTAAAGACTTCAGTTTCGGATCAGCTTACCCTAATTGCTCTTTATAGTATTAAATAGTCTTAACTATCCCAAACCTGTGGATTTTTTAGTAGAGTTTGTTTATATATAATTTCTGTTATTTAAGTCATATGAACTTAAATCTAGTCTACAAACCTGTATGGATTTCAAAGTTCACAGAGGATTAAAGGCTATAAAAATTCAAATAACTTCATCCAGTGAGCGTGTTTACCTAAATGTGTCATCAAACTTCTCAGTTTTCTGGTTAGAAAACCAGTTTGGAGTAGCCTGACTCACACTGTGGACTGATAGATTGCAAACACATCCAGAATTTTCTCAGCAAACTCAGTGCAGAAACAGGGCTCTATGAGTTTGGAGGTGAGTGTCCAGTTACCTTCTACAGTCCCAGAGAAGCTTCAGGCCAGAAAGTGGAGCTCATGACCATGTCCTTGCAGGTAGAGCTCATGTCACTCTTTCCTTAAATTGTCCACCAACCTTGGAGTCAAACTCAAAGGATAGCCGAAGACAGGATACTGTCTTAAGTGAGGTTAGCTGAGTTGCTCTTTTGAGGATGAGGATGCAGACTGGATTGCCTCTTTGGCAGAGCTCCGACACATTTGAAATAAATAGATGCTCTTGTCCCTTTTTGCTTTTTCATTAGGTTATATTTCATTGCCATTTGCTCACATGTTGCTGTAATTAGCTAATTTTAGGCCAGGCAAAAAGGATTAGGTAGCATATTACAACAGCTCCCTTTTTATGATTTTGGATAAAATGAGATTTAATTTTCCATCTGCTGTTGCCAAATGGAAATGTATTCTCCAGTCTCATTTTGCTATAAAGTCGTTATCAGGAAGTTGTACAGTAATGGGATGGCATACGTGAAATCCACTTTTAAAGAGCTCTGCTTATAATGGTGTTCTCGTTGTTAATCTTGTTATTATTGTTAACTATTTTTAGATTCTCCCCAACTTTAGCTTTAGACCGTTAAAATGCAATTATTTGTGTATATACTGTAGATTCTCTGACAAATTGGGGTGTGAGGTTGAAACTTTTCTGCATGGTTTGAGTTCAGAATAAAGAGGACAGGTCAGCTGATTCTGAACATTGGGGAACTCATGCACCCCAGTCTCATAGCTGGGAAACCAACATAGGACCAACCCAGACCCTCTGAATGTGGTGTTAGTTAGGAGAACTGGGCAGTCTATGGGTTCCCTGGTAGTGGATCAGTATTTATCCCTAGACTACAAATGGACTCTGGGAGCCTATTCCACATAGAGGGATATTCTGTCAGCCTAGCACATGGGGGAGGGCCTAGGCCCTGCTCCAAATAATATGACAGACTCTGAAGACTCCCCATGGAAGGCCTCCCCCTCCCTGGGGAGTAGAAAGGAGATGGGCTGGGGTTTGGTGAGGGTGAGGAAGGAAGGAAGGAAGGAAGGAAGGAAGGAAGGAAGGAAGGAAGGAAAGAAGGAAGAATAAAGAGGACAATCAGATTTGAGCACCCATCCTAAAGTGCAGACATCCACAGATTGTCTTTGTATTTTTGGGTATAATTTCTGCCAGCTGAATGCCTTCAAGCTAATTGCTGCCTGTCAGGAAGCCTTTACACCTACTCCTCCACAAATAATCATTCCTTCTAAATCAGCCCTTCTCAACACATGGGTCATGACCCCTCTGAGCATCACAAGGCCCTTTCACAGGAGTCACACATTTACATATCAAATACTTAACATTATGAGTCATAACAGTAGTGATATTACAGTAGCAAAATGAAGTAGCAATAAAATAATTTAAATTGGGGGTCACCATAACATGAGGAACTGTATTAAGGGTCAAGAACCATTGCTCTAAAATCTTTATAATTTATCAGTAATCTCTTTCTTCTCCCTCCCCTCCCCTGCTTCCCTCCCCTTCATTCTTCTTCCCATCTCTCCTCTCTTTCTTGTCTTCTCTTCCTCCCACCCTCCCTGCCTTCCTCCTCCTCCCATCCCTCTGTCTCTCTCTTCCTTCCTCCCTCCCTCCCTCCCTCCCTCCCTCCCTCCCTTTCTCCTTCCCTCCTTCCATCCCTCCCATCAGGGTCACTAGGCTGATCTTGAGCACACTGTATCGCCAAGGATGACCTACACTTCTGGTCCTCCTGCGTGCACCTGCCTCTCACATGCTAAGATTTCAATGTTCTGTAATAGTGTCCTGTTTATGTAGTGCTGGGGGACTGAACCTAGAGCCTCATGCATACTCACTGTGCCAACTGAGCTTCCCACAACTCAATAATGGTCTCTTAATAATTACATGTCCCCATAAGTATTGACATTAAAAAATGTTAGGAATAAATCTGTAGTATTATGTATTCTGCATAATACTCACATTCCCTTTGTCCTCTCTCTCTCCCTACCCAGGTGTCCTCAAATCATGACTCAAATAAAGCAGATGCAGTCTTTACATGCCTGTCACCCTAGCACTCAGGCAACAGCTCAAGTCAAGGCTGGTGCAGAGTACAACCTTGTAGAAAAAAAAATAAAAAAGATTAAATAGTTCATGTACTAAGCTTTGTTGGACTCTCTACAGCTTTTTAACATTTGCTGCCCCCTCTCTATTTGTTCATTGTGTTTGTTAATGAAGCAAGGTTGCCATGTAGAATTCTCGATGTTGAATTGTGTCCGTGTGATCCCATTTTGTCATTTTGATTGTCACACCCTTCAGGCAGTGAGATTTTGGGTATTTTATACTTATATTTGTCTAAATTGGAATAAATGTGATGTTTCTGTATGCATCGGTTAACATAGAAAAGTATTTTTTCTGTACTTGAATATATTCTTATGCTCATTATGGAACAGTGCCTTGACTATCATATTTACCTAGAACCCAAAATGTAAGATATAAAAGGCAAAACAGAGTTAGACATCCTTTATTTTTAATAAAAGGACACAGAAAGAACATCTTCCCCTCACAGATCCTGATCATGTAACTTCTGAAGCTGTTACCTGCTTGTCAGCCCGCTCAGTTATACAGAGTGTTTGGAAAACTCAGGAAAGTAAACAAGTGTGTGTACATGATAAATAATGAGAAAAAGCAAGAGAGAGAGAGCCTGCGGGAGTAGTGGAGTTAAATAGGTTCCCTAAGGATTCTCACATGGCCCCGTTTGATTAATACCCCTCCTAACCAGAGCTCCTGATACCACATTCCATGAAGAGACACTATAGGCTTTTGGTTTCTCTCCTTGGGTCCATTAGTTGAAACAGGAGCCAGAACAAGATGGACAATGTATGGACCATTGATTGGAAGCTTAGCCTGTGCTGGGCAGATTTTGATCTCTTTTCTTCTTTACTTTTGCCATGTGTGTTATTCATGGCAACTGAATTACTAGAGGAGGAATTTGGTGAGGTGGTTCTTAAATCCCATATTATGGAACAAAGCAGACTTGTTAGAAGCACGTAAGGCCAGCAGTTGTGTTGTTTACTATTGCAAATATGTCACAGTCTAGGAAAAGTGAGCTAGGATCCTGTATTTGGCCTTAATGGCTTGCTGTGGAATCTGTAAATAGAGGAAATTTCAAACATTTCAAAGAAGGGCCAGCAAAGGTGGTATTTGGGAAGACTACTGGTGTTAAGTCTAAACCTGGATTTGATAGAGAATGCAGGTGGGGATACACTGAAATCATATTAACAAGATCAAAATACTCCTTAGAGAAAATATTATAGTCTTTAAGTGTGTTTTTGATGATGTGCTAGGGTTTTTCCTCAGTAAATAATTCTTCAAAAATCCAAGTCAGTGGGAAAGTCCGATTCATCTTATTGACATTCACTTTAAGCATGCTTTCACGTTGTATGTTTAAATGAGGTCATCGTCATGATTGTTCCCAGATAAATTTATAAAGTATACAGTGATTCTCCATTACTGTTCTAGTGGTATAAATATCTGCAGATGGTCATTTAGCCACAAATTTCAAACTCCTTAACTAAAAGAGTTTACAACATTGACCCAGTAATCTACATCTAAGAATTTATCATAAGACAACAATTAGGAGTTGGCATAAATTAATTGGAATGTGAAACTGTGGTAATGTTCTTTATACTAAAGGAAAGTGGAAGGAATCTAAATGCTCACAAAAGGGGCTCTGTTAAATTGTAATATGTCTGCATTCTTTAGTTAGGGACTTAGGACTGGGTTCTTGAGATTTTTGTTAGTGAAAAATTATAGGACACAAGAAGTGTATATGTGGAGTAGGTTGTTTCTGTAGCTTTTTTTTTTTTTTTTTTTTTTCATTTTAGCTGATTGATGTTTTGGTATATATGGCTTCAGAGTCTCCTTTTGGGGTCATCCTTTCCTGTAGTTCCTTAATGAAGTACCATCTGCCCTGTTCTTCTCACACTTACTCTGCTTTTCCCATCACAACTGACTGTCTTAGATTCTGTCCTCCCACCACCGTGCTAATCAAAGGGACTAACAAATGAGATGAGATGAGTCGAAAATCATAAAAATGTTTTTTTAAAGAACAAGAAACACAAAGATTGCCTGTTCTCTCACATGTGGACCTTAGCTTATAACGTTTATATATAAGTAGGGAGTAAGAATGGGTATAGCTATAAAACTAGAAAGACTATGACAGGGAATAGCAGGTGTTGAGGAAGGGGAGAGTAGACACAAGTGCCATGAACTTGGGAGGGAGACTATGTATGGGTTAGTGAAATGATACAGAGTTGGGTTGAGGATAGAGAAGAGTTGGAAGGGGCCCCACACAAAATTTGATGAGAATGCCACAATAAAACCTAATGTTGTATATGGCAATTCATTTTTTTAATTAATTTTTTTAGCATTTTAATGCTTTAAAAAATGTTTGTGAAAAAAGCTATGAAGAAAGTAAAAAATAAGCCCACTTTTCTTAGTGTGGGAATGGTGTGATGCTTCACAGTTCCTTTTGGGAGAGAGGATACAATAGTGTGGGGTTTTAGGACTGGCGAGAGGCTGAGTGGAAAGCCAGGTCTTTTGATACACTCAAAGCTGTCACCTAGATGAGTGGCTTTTGCATGTGGCAGGCTGTGCTCTTCTCAATACCACATTCAACATGTCTAATTATCCGCATGGAATGACTTCCCCCAAAGACACCGTGCTGGTGTCAGGCTTAAAGAAAAGTTCCCTGAGCACTGTTTTCCCTTTCATTGTTTAAGAGTATTGGGCTGTTTCAAAGAACCTCTGCACTGAGTACTTGAGAATTACATCTTCTTTTCTACCTCCTCTGTACCCTGTTTCCATCTGTCTGTAACTCCTCGTTGCTCTTGCTTACATTTGTGTCTATCTTGAAGAGCATTTTTCTTGATAGTTCTCATCCATTTTCATAATCTGAGAGCCAAGACCAAGATCTAATTAGATCCTTTCTTGACAGCCTTCAGTGGCATGGCCCAACATGTAAACAAAGTACTCTAATGAGAGACAACTGTAAAAAGTGTAATTCTGGTGCATATCTTTATGTGTCTACTTGATTGGGCCATAGGATGCAGATAACTGGGTAAGCAGTATTTTAGAGTGTGGCTGTGTTTACCGAGGAGACTGACTGGAGCTTCTGTACCTCCCCAGTGTTGGTGGACATCATCAACTTTTTGAGGGCTAGAATAGAGCAGAAAGTTGGGAGAAAACTGAATGTCCTGGCCTAAGTTGCTGAGTTGATAATTACCAAATCATCAGCCTTCTCTGACCTGTGTCACTCTGGGTTTATAGTACGTCAGACATGGACAGGAATTTGGATGATGTGCTCTCAGGTTTTCAAGTTACATTCCCTCTTTGCCTGGTCCAGTAGCATGCAGATGGGAGACCATAGGACTGAATAGTGTATATAATTATGTAGGCCAACATATTGCAATAAATGTCTTTCTGGGTGCATAATATATATCTATGTATAATGTCTCCTTTGTCTGGAAAACGCTACCCAACCCAGTGGCAGCCGCTATTATTATACTCCCTGTGTAGGTTATAACTTAGTTATTACATATGAAATCCATATATTCCCTCCCCCCCCAAAGAAAGTTCAAGAACAATTTTATTGGAGTTTTAGAGAAGAACAGCAGGGCAAGCAAGCTGAAAATGCTGGCAGCTGCCAGGAAGAGGGAGATGGACAATAGCTAGCCATGACTTTAAGTTAGGGTCCCAGTGAGCAGGCAGGTTCAGCAATGGAGGATAACGAGCAGGTGTGGTCAAAGGGGTGGAAATGCTTTTGCCAGCAGATGAAAGAAAAATGGATAGAAAGAAGGAAAGGGGTAAACGTTATACTTTTATATATAAACAGCTTTTACAGACACTTTCTTTATACTTTTATCAGAAAACAGCTGCCTGACAGAGGCTCTGTAAGCAGCAGCTGGGGATACACACGCACACGCACGCACGCACGCACGCACACACACACACACACACACACACAGAGTCTTAAAGAGATAGAGTATCTTGTCCAAGGTCAGATAGTGAGTTAGACTGGATGAACGGACAATACCTTCTTCCAAACCTCGGCTGTCCTACTGCGAGTTTCTGCTGTTAACTCAGCTACCTTGGGCCTCCTGTGAGTTCTGTGCATTGATACTTCCCCATCACTGCCAGTCCTGCCCACCCTGGTGGCTTGATATGTTCATATTCACATCTCAGGAGTTGCTATACTCATGCCACAGTTCACTTGCAAGTTACAGATTCAGGACACGGTTCAGTTCCAACATCCTCCCTTGATGTCTATGCCTGAGTCCGTACTTTTCATTGTGGTCTGCTTTACCTTCCTCTTTGTATTTTATGGCCTGGGTGGAAGGGAAGTTGAAGGTTGACTTTGTACATTCAGTCTTTGGCTTCCTCTTTAATAGGGCTGTCAAGCTAGAAACTATGAGCAGTTAGTAGATGGATTTACCAATGCTTGTTCTGTGTCCTGAATTCAGGGCTCTGCTGGCTGTTGTAACCAGCAGTTCTTACATTCCCCCTTGCCCTACCCTTCATAATTCTGCAACTTTGGTTTCTGTGCCATAGAATTAACAAGTGAGTTCTTCCTAAATGAGCCACAGATTATTTTATGACTATCTTGCCTTTCCAACTGTATTGTGATTAGATCATTAGTTTCTTCTGCATCTCCTGTAACACCAAGTCCAAGGTTTGGGTGAATAGTGTTGATTGTGGCGAGAATAGCATTGAGAGTACATTGTTAGGAGACCTGGCTCCAGATCTGGCTTTGTATTTATTCAGCAACGAGATTTTTTTTTTTTTTTTGACTTCTTAGTTGGAACTTAGTAGGTCCCCCCCCTTTTTTTCAGCTCAAAACTCAGAAGATTAATCTATGTTGTAGGTCAAATTGTTCTAGCTCAAATTGTTAAGATTCTGAGATTTCTGTAACTTTTGGTATTTGCCTGACTACTGGTGCTTAATTGCAGTGGCACTGTCAAGAGTAGAAAGGTTATAAATGGCCTGGACTTGCAGTTGATATTAGGGTTAGTTTTGAACACATGGTATTTGACGAATAGTGAAGTACACTGAAATCTAGATGGCCTTTAAGAATGGAAATACCAATTTGCAATTGGAAATTAACAGTAGAGGCGCTGTTGTTCTTACCGACATCGGTGACGAATCTGATCTGCGGACCTGAGTTTCCACATCTTTAAGCTCCTAGTTCATCATCAGACCACACTGTGCTTGTTGGGTTTTCTTTTAGACTGCTTTTTTAACATCCCTAGTTTTTGAATGGGCTAAATTTGCATTCAAAATTATTTGTTAGGTTTAGCTTAGCTTCCTGGAAAGGAAAAAACAGTCAAATGGCATCAGCACCTCTTAATTATGACCTCTTTAATTATGTGGCGTGTATAAAAATTGCTGAATTGTGCAGTTACATGGATATGGCTTTGTGGCATCTGTTAAAAATTAACTTGTGATGTATGGTCTTAAATGGGTGTTTGATATTCATGAGGTAATTACTCTCTCTGCATCCCCGCACAGGTCCTATGCTAGGTATCAAGAGGGGTGTGTGAACAGAAGACTTGTCATATAATTCTGTATGGAATACAATATAAAAATATGTATTTGTGGTAGATCTCCATTTTGTTCTGACAAAGAAATTGATACCCATGGCAAAAGTCAAGTGAAGATGTGTCATCCATTTTACTCCTTGCTGGACATAGTCTAGAGAATATGTAATACAAATAACTCCTTTCCAGAAAACTGAAAGGAAATGATTGCATTTGCGTGCAATGTACTCTACAACAATAGTTTAGTGTGCATGAAATTTAAAACTTCTGGCTTTCCAAATATTACTTTTAAAAATGGAATTTTAAAGCATTGTGCCCAGGCTGTTTTGTTTTTGTGGGATTTGGAAAAGCTGATATTTAAGACCATAGTTGCTAGAAGTCCTTATGGTCATAGTTTCAAGATATAAAGTTCTCTAATTTAATAGGCATGTTGATTTCTCCTGAATGGTTTGACCCCTTCTGAGCCTCACATGTTAGTTTACTATTTGCTGACATTTTCCCTATATATTAAAATACCTTATTTGTAACACAATTCCAAGTCTATTCTAGTGTCTGCTTTTTACAGTAAACATATCTGGGGGTTTTATGTAGATGAAGCTCACCCTCATCCCCATCAGTGTCTTGTAGCCAGTATACAGTAACATGTTTTTAATGAACCAATGAATGACTGGTATGCCACAGTAGTAAGCTAAGAACCTAGATACTTAACTCATTTAAGTAAAAGTTTAGATAATTGATATATTCATTCATTGCTGTGTTTCAAGAGATTGTATCCAAAGACTCCAGAGACTCTTGATGTTTTTGGAGAGGAATTGAAAGTGGTCTAAGTTATCTAGTGAGTCACTGAACAGTAGGATCAAATGGGACTCAATAGTCCAGTCATCTTGCCTGAAGCAAGTCTGCAAAATAGACTTGTCATGTTAGAGAGGGGACCTAAGCAGAATCTTTGTAAAGTTGCTTCTTGTCAAACAAAGGAGTGGAAGTGGTTTGTTCTTCGCTGAAACGTAGGTGTGGAGTGTGGTTAAAGCACCCACCTTTGAATGTACACCCCCTGTTGACCTTCCTGCAGGAGTGTCCATATGCCAAAGTTAATAACTGTCTATGACAGGAATAAGAAGTCAGTTCTTCTTGTGATGCCTTTCTCGGTGTGGCTCCTAAGAAACTAATGTGAGCTTCTGGATTATCAGTGCTAAGCGACTTGGCCAAGATACTTTGAAAAGTAATTCAGGGCTTTAGAAACATGTAGGGTTGAAACCACACTTTTATGCAATTGCCATAACGATATTTGCTTCCTGCCTTAGCAGTTCTTTCAAGGGCATCAATGGAGTAATTAGTTGTGGTTTGCTTTAGTCAGAGAGGGAATGTTTTTAAAGAAGACCTTTTCAGTTCTTTACATCCCTTTCCCCCCATTTACATTAAAGAAAAATTCTGCAGGTTTTTTTTTTTTGAAAGTACAGATGAAATTGGCATTTCACTTATGGATGGGAAATTTTTGCAAAATTACACTGACTGAAAGTGATTTTTGTTTGGCTTTCCTATGAAGCCATCCAGCAAGGCCAAAAATTACTGGCATTGCTTTTGTGTAAAACTTTTCACATAGACTCCACTTGTAATTCTGCCAAGTGTATATCTCAGGTCATCAGTGACACATATACTCACTCAGCAGACCTGGTCACTGAGCAAAAAGCCGTCATGAACCATGGTATGATAAGGTAATGTGGAATCACCAAGCCACACGGATTACAGCGAGAGAAACTTTGCTTACATTTACAAGTTTGGGAACATGATTTTCAGGACTGATCCCTGCCCCCACCCTCCCTCAAGTGAGAAAGCCAATTGCTTACTGATTACTACAGCGACATCACTTGGCAAACATTTTGGCCTGAACTCAATGTGTGACATCAGGCTCCTTTAGGCTTTTTCACATAAAATGAATTCTCCAAAGCAAACATAAAAATTGAGCCTTCATTTGAAATCCATTATTGTATCCTCTAAGATCTCTTTAATTACCTCAGTAATATCTTACTTATTTTTTTCTGTGTAGATATACACTAATACTTAAAATAGGTGCTAACTTTTTTTTCAGACTTTTTAGTCAGTCTTTTGTAGTTATACTTACCCAACTCCCTTTTAAGTGGGGTTTATATCTTTTGTAGTGTGAGAGTCCAAAAATTTTGGAGTGTCTTACATCACTTTGATTGAGGAAGTGAAAGTATTCTTTGTTCCTCTAAGAAAAGTTCATCTTGCTTTGTGAAGGGGTAACTCTGTTATCACAGTTTAAGAGATTCAGTGATGCCTTCCCATGCCACTTCAAAAGGAGACATGGATATAATCAAGAGCTGGGTGTGCTTACCTGAAATCACTGGACTTTCTCCCACTGTTTCCATTGATGGTGTTCACTTGGAAATCTCATGTTCATGGCCTTAAAATAGGCCATGTCTGCCACAACAGGCTTGCAGCCTCCCTTGCAGTAGGCCAGAGCAAGTGTTGAGGGGGAATGTCCCAACAATTCCAAGAGAGAAGAATTTTATGTACAAACAAAATAAAGAAGTTTCTCTGTGTGATGTGAGGCGGGAGTAAGTTTGATATTCTCACACCTATGTTGTTCCATCTGGAAGCTTTTCCTTGGCTAAAGGAAACAAGTGAATGCTCACTTATCATTGCACTGGCTAAGCAGGGAATGAACAACAGTCTAATTCAATTGCTTTTTCCTATTTCTTTGCAATGCCTGGTCAGTTTGATCATCCTTTAAGACTTTCTATCCTGTAAGACAAACACTAATCCACTAAGGTCTTCCTCTCAAGCCCATAGAAATGTCATCCTTAGCAGACTGATTCCTAGGTGTACACTTGACACTTTTTCTTTCCTCCTAGCCTGTGTCCCATTTCCATTGGTCTTTTGTTCACAATTTTGTGTCATTCCTCTTTGCTCTCTGAAAGTAAACATCTGTATCCATCTGCATCCCCAGCCTTGCTCCAGAAAATGTGAACAACTGTGAACATGAGAACCATATCCCATTAGTCTCAGCCTGTGTCTTTGTCTTCTTGCTGTCTTATGTCAACCCCTGGAAAGGGACAGCCTGCACCTCTTGGCTCTCTGCCAGACAACCCTTTGACCATGGTCAGTGAATGTTCACAGTAAGGAGAGATGAAAGAAAGTGTCTGTTAGTAGGTTAATGCCAAGATAGTATGGGGGCCAAATGAAGCCACTAGTGCCAAACCACAGGGGTTCAAAATAATATTTAATACAACATTGTCTCATTGAATAAGAAATTATATATTTGTATATTTGTAATGTCTGAGTTGAATCATCTCTTGGTGCCAGATTTCTTGAGCTTTTAAAATCTGTTCTTGCAGCTATCTCAGAGTTCATGAGGTTCTAATTTGCTAGGGTATATCGCTCACTTTTGTCCCCACCTTCCCTGTATAAAACAAACCTTCTGCGTGGTGGTGGGGATGGGTGGGGGTAGAATGGGTATAGAGGATAGGGATTCTCAAGTGAGTGTTGCCTTTGAAATAATCTGAAAATAAATGAGACCACCATTAGTGAGTACATTGGTGGAATTTTGGATTCCTCACTAAAATATTTACTGGCAATTTATTGGCCCAGTTTGGTAGTGTAAGCCTTTAATCCAGGCACTAAGGAGGCTGAGGCAGGAGTCAGTCTGCACAACACAATAAGACAGTGTCTCAAAAACAATAAAAAACAAAGCCAAAAATATTGAATAAAGCAGTTGAGATTGCTAGTGTTTTGAAAATGAAAACTCACAGATCATTTTTCTGCATTGTTCTGTGTTTGTTAGACTTTAGTGTCAACAGGGTGACTCTTGCAAGTACACACAAGAAGAAGAAGTAAAGCAAGCACACATGGAAATTGACATTGCAGACATTGTTTTCTTCCTTTACAGTGTCAATGGAGAGGTCTGATTGCCCTTTTATGTAACATGCATGTCCATCAGCTTGCTGATGCTGATTCAGAGTAGGACAAAGTAGAGCAAATAACCTGCCCTGTGTATGATAATAAATTTGCCAAGCCAACCACTTTCTAAGAGTCATACTTCTCAAATACCGGTTCACACCTGGAACAACTTTTATCATCTACTGTTCAAAGCATGGTACTGGATTCTGCCCGTGTCTTAGTGAAATCACTGTTTTAGCTGCTGTAGAATCTTGCGTGTCACAAAATTTCCTGTCCTGTTCTACATATTGTTTTGTTCTTTGTTTTTGTTTTTGTTGTCATTTATTTTTGCTGCTTGAGTTTTTCTCTAGTTTTATGAACTTTCTCTTCTGGTCCCTCCATCCTTCTGCTTTTTTGTTTGTTTGTTTTGTTTGTTCTCTTTTTTTCAGCTGTCTTTCCTGACTTGCCAGAAAACTGCCAAGCACTGAGTCTAGGGCTCCATTGTCAACACTTTGTCTCCTGATACCCATTGCACATGCACACATGAGCCCGTACTTTTGTAGACCTACATTTATGACCATGGGTAAAATTTGTACATATTTTCCTTCTAGGTTTTGGGAAAAGCCAAGATATTTCATATCAACATGTCTAACTCAGGATTCACCTCCATGTATTAACCCTTGTCTTCAACTGAAATCCCTCGAGTAAAAGCTAGCCCCATATTTCATATCTTGGTGCATAACCTGAATGCCAGCTAAATAACTCCTCTGGCCAATGCACATCTCTTCGGTCTCAGCAGTCACTTTGTGGACTCTCCATCATAAATATTTCCTGTTTACACCCCTCATCTCCCTTATCTGAGTAGTTGCCTCCAAAGCAGGCTTCCTGCCTCCGATCTACAGCTCTTCCCGTCTTTCCTCCAGGTTGCTTTCATTGTTCTCTAAGAAAGCATACCTGATGACCTCACTTTCCTTCTCACGGTTCTTTTATTGTCTTCATCTTGCAAACAGCGCATGCCTGTCTTTCCTTTTCTCATCCTGCACTTACACCCTCTTCTGTAGCTGTGTAGAATGAATGTTTGACTTCCCTCAGGACTCATAATATTTCTTGCCACACCACTTGTTCTCATACCTATTTCTCCTCTTACATTGAAAGTCATTTTGAATGCTTGCGTATGAACAATTTCTCTTAGTCTGTGGAGCTTTCTCAGTGACACTCCCTTAGAGGACTGGGAATATCTCTAGTTCCATAATTATTGTTGTATTGTATTGATAATGCTTTTAGTGTATGCTTCCCTCATCCTGGACCACCAGATCTTTGAGGCGGGGATATGTTTCACATTAACCCTGGCAGCACATCCAGCCCATAGTAACATTTGCAATACTTTGCAGAGAGGTCATTGTTTCATCCAGTGCTGTACTTACCTTTCACATTCACGTTCCAATAAGTTTATGAATTCATCACTCTTCTTCATATATTCTTTGTGTTTTCTCTTTTCTTCCTCCATCTCCATTATGGTTTGCCTGTGGGATTTTTCTACCATTAAAAGTTGTTCCAAGATTCGTTTGTATGATTCCTTATGCTTTTCTATGACTTTATCCAACTACAAAAAAAAAAAAAAAATGCATTATTGCCTGTTAATTACAAAATACTTCCATTAAATGCAAGGTATAAATGACTTTTATTTTGTTGTATCATATAAGGTTGAGTGACTCATTGTGAATTTAATGCCAAGTACCATTTTGTGATATTTTAGGCACATCTTAAAAGGCATACAATTAACTAACTCTAAACCACAAGCTAACCAAGTCATTTATGGAAAAGAAAACAGAACTAAGAAGTTGTTTAGAATCCCAATGAACTCCCTCTGACATCTGAATTCTCACATTGGCTATTCAGGTTTCTTACATGGGTCTATAATCACAATTTGTCAGCTTCTTAAAAGATTTGATTATATCAATCTTGAAGATTCTTAATAGACGTGACAAGTCATTTTGTGGACACTGAAATGTTAATGTTGTGTTACCTGTCTGCAGAGGCATTGCTAACTAATATCTAGTTTCTGAGAAGGTAGTGTTCATTTCTTTTTCTAAAAGGTTTGAAGTCACTTATAGACATGTGAAAATTGCATCTTAGTGTCATAGAGAAAGCAAAAGAGATTTGAGATTTGAAGTGTAAGTGTTTATACTTTCAGTAGAAACATGAGATAAATGCATGGAACATTTGGGAACAATGTAAGTGGCTTTATTAGTAAATACTGTCCACTGGCTTTGTAGACTGAAGCTGAGACCAATAGCAATACTTGTGAGCCCATTCAGGGGCCAGCAGAAGTAGCACTGTCCAAGCAGGATTCATTTATTCCATAGAAGATTTAAGTAAGCTGCTTTCAGAATTTAAAAGCCAAATAATGATAAGGTTAACCTATTAAGAATCAGTTGATGTCTGAAAAACCTTCAATTAAATTTGACCCTTGAATTAGATAAATGAATAATTATAAATATTTAATAAAGTAGAAATAAATATCTGAAAGAGGCTTGCTAAATGTGAAAGAATATAATGAAAACAAATCTATCCTTAGGCAGATGCTTGTAACTGCGCAGATGTGTGCTTTAAATTTAGTCAGCCAACAAACAATATAGATCTAGATGAAACTATCCTTAGATTGCACAATACAATGTACAATGAATATATACTATGGAAGTTTTCTTTTAAAAGAAAAATAATCTTATAATAAATCATCATCTAGTTTGTAATGAAGAAAAATAAGAACTTTATTCGTTCCAAAGATAGGATGCAGCTGCCTAAAGTCTTGCTTTCTGGTGTGTTTATTGTATCCCGTGTCATGGTATCATGATTGTTGGTTTCTTCGGCACAGACTTAAGAAGAAGGCTTGGAAGAGTTAATGCCTAACATTTGTTACATGATCTCCGGACACTTACATGGTCTCTCCATTTCTTCCCTTTCTGTCCTTAAGACTGATAGTGTTCCCTTTCCCCGGTGGGAATACTCTGTCTCTATCTAATAGTTCTCAACCAGTGGCTCACGGCTTCTTTGAGGTCAAATAGCAGATATTTACATTACAGTTCGT
This sequence comes from Cricetiscus sungorus, assembly GCA_030556225.1. Classification (NCBI taxonomy): domain Eukaryota; kingdom Metazoa; phylum Chordata; class Mammalia; order Rodentia; family Cricetidae; genus Cricetiscus; species Cricetiscus sungorus. The sequence goes on along the minus strand of JANBXA010000651.1, from coordinate 34,220,043 downwards.
AACAGTAGCAACATTGTAGTAATGAAGTAGCAATAAGAATAATTTTGCTGCTCGCCACACATCTACTTTAATCACAGACACTTGTTCCTATCTGCTAGTTGACTAAGGTGAGTGTGTTGAGCATGGATGCTGTTTGTTCTACTGCTGCTCCTGCTTGGCTTTCCTTTCTTTTTCACTGGTAACTTTTTCACCTCTTACTTTTTAAAAATGTTTCCTCTTTCTTTCTATCCAGCTCTTGTTCCACCTATGATTTTCTCCTTCTGCCTTTCATGCCACCTTTGTCCCTTCAGACTGTGCCTGCATACATAGTTACATGCACACACATGCTCATATAAAGAAAAGAGTAGGACAGTTTGCTATAAAAATAATAAAGTGGAGCACCAGCATTTCTCTCCTGTCTGAACATCTCCTAAGAACTGTAAGAACCATGTTCACTTACTCAGTAATTTTGTAAAGTTTTCAAAAGTAAAGTGTTTTAATTGTAATCAGTTAATACCCATTTTCCCCCTCCAGCCATTGTCAAATGAAGTCAAAAGGTCATGGGTTGTATTTTAAACTGATCTTGTCCTTTAATGCCCAGTATTGGAAGTTTATGGGTTATAGAAAAAAGTGTACCAAGCAAAAAGCCAGTCTGTGGATATTTCTCCCTCAGTTCCTAATTTCATGTTTATCTTTCTTTGGTGTAGATCATCCATGCAATTAAGAATGGTTTTACATTTCATCTGGCATTTAATATATAACTTAATATTGTAGCTTCATGATATACTCTTCATTATTGCTGGAGATGTAATTTGAGTATGTTTCATCTGACCAATCCCTACTCATCCTTGGTTCTTGGTTTCTTGGTTCTTTTTGCACCCTCCCTCCCTTTTATACCACCTATAGTACTCTGTGCTATGCTTGCATGTGAGATCTTATGTCATGTGGCCCCTGTTTGATATTACACATCTTGGAGGAAGGAACCATGACTATCTTTATACATTAGCTCTTCAGTAAGTACTAATTAAGCAAATGAGTAAAGTTAAATTTTGTAAGATACATTAAAAATTGTCTAAAGACTCTGGTACTGAAGTTATCTTTGGTTTAAATGTTGAATTTTCTGTGGTGGCTTTAAAAAGAACCAATAACACATTATTCATTAACTCCAGTATCTTTACAAATCAACTTGTAATGTAGAACTCCAAATTCAAAAGAAGCTTGAAATTTCAAAGTTTTTGGGAAAAGTTCTGATCCTTTCCTCTCTCTTATTTACACTCTAACCCAAAACCAGTCCTATCTTTTCTTCTAGCTCTCTTCCCCTACCATTCTCCATTCCACATCAGTGTCCCTTCCATGTCCTCTATCAAAGAGTAGTTGTTCTTCTAAGTTACTTTTCTTTCAGAATTAGAGAAGCCCCTCTAGATTATGAGACATATGGTTGAGAATGATTTCTTTTTTAGGTTTTTCAGAGGGAACATTGAGGAAAATAAAAGCAAAGGAAGAATGTTTTAACAGTTCAAAATGGAGAGTCAGAAAAAATTAAAAAAAAAAATAGATTCTTTTCCATGCAGATTTCCTACTGTGTGACTAGGGTATAGATATCTATACTCTTAATAGTTCCACTCTCCTGCTTCCCTTTATTTTCTGGGTGTCCAGTCTTGCCTCTTATTAGATAGATGAGAAGAGTAGACAAATGAGCTATATAAGTAGCTATTTGGGCTTCAGGGAACTGATATGAGTCTAGAAGGAGGAAGTAGAAAAAAATAAAAGAAAAATTGACAAAATATGGAGTGGGCAACGAGAGAGAGAGAGAGAGAGAGAGAGAGAGAGAGAGAGAGAGAGAGAGAGAGAGAGAGAGAGAGAGAGGAGGGAGGGAGGGAGGGAGAGAGAGAGAGAGAGAGAGAGAGGGAGGGAGGGAGAGAGAGAGAGAGAGAGAGAGAGAGAGAGAGAGAGAGAGAGAGAGAGAGAGAGAGTTGGGTGTGGGTAGAGGGATATTTGTAGACTTGGTAATCAAACAATGTTGCATTTGGAAAGCAAGAAGAGAGAAGGAATAACATTCAGGGACACCTCACAGAGCATTGCTATTTGATGAGTTTTGTTCAGGGTGTTTTCACCAACCATCAATTTGCTTTGCACCTCGTGGAGTTGGCATATTTGTCAAACCTAGCGGAAGCATTTTGGGAGCCAGGATAGTTTTAACGCTGTTGACTTGCATGCAGCCTTAGTTCTTTTGTTTAAAATTCGGATTAAGGCATAAATCAACAGACGTTGTGTGGTCTCATCCTCATCACTTAGAGAAGTACATTCACATGACCAAACCACTTCAGAATTTGGCAAGGCGGGTAGTCTTCTCTCATGAGATTCCCAAGACAAGAATAGTAAGAACATTAGAGGTCAATCCTGAGCTAGATTGCCAGAGAAATGGGGTGGGGTGGGGGTGGGGGATTGTCTAAAACTTTGCTTCCATTCTCTCAGCCTTAACTCAGATTCTTAGTTGTTTCCTTTTATAAAAGCAAAATTATGAAAATTTCCACTTAGGTCTCCGAGGGAAACAGAGTAAGAAAGGATGCCAGGGTTTTAGAAATTTCAGCAGAGAGAAAGGAGCATGAAACACTTCATCTCTGGGCTGTGGTGGCCACGTCTGGGCTGCTTACCCTTGCCACTACAGGATGCTGGGGGTAGTAGAAAGGTCTTCACTGTCAGAAGATGTTTGAAGAACAGAGGGCATGCCATCATCTAAAACCCAGTTTCTTGGACAGTTTAGATCACTTCTTTTTAATGATCAAACTTTGTATGACATAATACCTCAGTGTTTTAACCACGATGATTGGACTCGATCTGCTTTTTATTATAGTCTGGATAGACTTCAAGCCCTCAGAAGAAATACATATGCTGGCAGGGTTCATGCGAATGTGTGCTCTTCCATTTTATGTTTTAGTCCCATAGTAAGAAACAAACAAACCAAGTGGAAGCATCTTGGCTATCATTCATCTTTCTTCCCCCACAGAACATATACTATTTATCTGGTTGCACACATTCGAAGAGCATTAGGAAATGAAATTGTGAACTGAAAGGGAGTGCATATCATGAACACTTCTTAGGCCCAGTCTCCTGGCTGGCAGGTGTACTTCTGCCTTCCAAGTGCCCACAGCTGCTGTGGTACCTACCTCATTCATTGGTTTCTCATAGATGTCCTCCTGCCAGGGGCCAGATTTTGCTTGAAAGGCATCTCGCTGGAGAGCTTCCAACACCTTTTTTGGAGTGACAAACCCATACTGAGCTTCCAGCAAAGCCAAGTCCATTTTTTCAGCCCTTAAAATGCCTATGACTTCATCTCGAGCCTGGAAGAACAAACAGTATTTCAGAAAGATTGTTTATCTACCCCAGGACTCAGCACAGTCTCTTGTGATAGTTTGGTGGTATTTCTCATTCTCTTCCAAATATAAGTGAACCATATTTGGTCATCATACCCCTTGGAGAAGATAACAAAACTGTGTTCCTTCTTCCATTATGCACACCACTTACGCATTAACTGTACTACATCAGGGGTATGTTTCTTTTGTTTCCAACAGCAGATACAATACCCTACAGAGGACTGTCTTTGGGACTGTTTGTCGGTTTTTATATAAATAAAATGATTAATAATGCTGAGGAGCCAATTTACATGAGATTCAAAATGATTATTGTTATATAAACCAATCCAGAAGTCTTCTGACATGATTATTGAGATATGCCTGTGCGCTAAAGCTCCCAAGCCACATGAGTAGAGGATGTGACCTTTCAAAGCATTCATGCCAACTATATGTCACAATGACAACCCCAATTTCTTTTTGAGTTGGTAGAAGAGAATTGTTTGTGAAGTTAATGCTTTGCTTTTGGGTATACAGAAGTATGAACCACGGCTATTGATTTCTTTAACAGCGAGCATGCCAAACTCATAAGCAGGCTTCGCCTTAGATAATGGCAGGGCTAACCCATCCCAGCTGACCTGAAGTTCTCCCTCCAGAATGCTGAGAAGATATAGTAAATCATCTCTTGAGAGGTCTTCTGCTTGGTGGCCTTTACCAGTGTGTGGCTTCTCTGCCTTGGGATGTGGAAGGACCCCATCTGTCTTCCCAGAGGGGTCTTTTTCTTGCTCTCTGTGCTTCATGTGCTGGAGACTGGGGAGTTTGCTATGTCTTGGGAATTGCTTTGGGGCTGAGCCCTCGGTATTGCTGCTTCTGGAACGCATTCTTCAAGGACTGGAAGAGGAGAAGATAATTTGTAACTCTTAGTAGAGTTAGAATTTTTATAAGTACCTATTACTGCTCTAACAACTCTACACTCTTGTTATATTTAACTTGGTCTTTTTAATATGTGCAACAGAGAAGGGTATTACCAGATTCATAAATCACCGTCTTATTTACACTTCTGCTCTTAAAGTCAACATTTTAAAAGCTTGTTCTGCCATGATTAAAGCCACTTATGTCCATGGGTAAACAGCCTGTGTTTGAACTTCATCCACCACACATTCCCCCTCAAGAACCCAGGTTCATCCCTCCAACGGTGGCCGAGTGCTTACTTACATGGAGGCATACTTTAACATAATTGTGAAAGGGTGAACTTGTTAATGACTTTTCTTTAGTTTCACATTATTTCTTTTTGAAGTTGTTGGAGTGTATGTATATATGTATGTATGTATGTATGTATGTATGTATGTATGTATGTTTTTGTCTTGTAAACTTCTTAGCTTTGGCACTTTAAGATAGGAAGGTCAAATGTCTGCTAAAGAATCTTGTGGTTTCTTTGTTACTAAGGCAGAGTTTAGTATTAAAAAACATTCAAGTCAATCCTTGACTGTATTCCTGACAGTCTACCAAAATTCCAGCTGTATCACTGAGATAAGTCACAACTTCTGTTGCTCTCTGTGAAGGCATTAGTACAGAGCAGCTGCCTGGAAATGGACCACATGAACTCCATCACTGAGGATACAGCTATCCAAATTAACCTACAGCGAGGAAAGTTGTTTCAACTTTGAGGTTTCTTATAGTGGACTCTAGCAACTCAAAAGCAGGTTTTGTGATTTTCTTTGTTTAGGCAATATCTTCACTATATACTCATTTATGTAGACCAGGCTGTCCTCAAACTTGTGGTAACCCTTCTGCCTCTGCCTCTGCCTCTGCCTCTGCCTCTGCCTCTGCCTCTGCCTCTGCCTCTGCCTCTGCCTCTGCCTCTGCCTCTGCCTCTGCCTCTGCCTCTGCCTCTGCCTCTGCCTCTGCCTCTGCCTCTGCCTCTGCCTCTGCCTCTGCCTCTGCCTCTGCCTCTGCCTCTGCCTCTGCCTCTGCCTCTGCCTCTGCCTCTGCCTCTGCCTCTGCCTCTGCCTCCTGAATGCTAGGATCACGGGTACATACTACTGTATCTAGCTATTGTCCCTGCTACTCATTGTTAAATCACTGATACTTACTTTCTATACACAATAATACCATTTAAAATCTTTGGGGGGGGGTTCACAAACATACAGGTTAACTGCTGCCATGTACTTTCCATGCATACTTGTCAAACTTTAGTAAGTAACTGTGAATATAAGAAAGAAAATTCTAGGTGCAGTTAAACCTTCTGTGTATTGCCTTCAGTGTTTATCCTCTCCCCTGCCACTGCAGAACTTGGTGTGTAACATTCCTTTAAGTATTTTTTTTATACTTAAAAAAGTGTGTTCATCCTGCTGAACAGTAGATAGTATTGCTTTGCATGTTTTTAAGCTGATGTATCATGTTTATGTGTTTCTGAAACTTGCTTTTTTATCCTATATTTTAAAAATTCATCTTTGTTCCTTTTTTCTGTAGTTTATATAATTTTGCTAGCCATATAATGTTTCATTGTGTGAATAATATACCATCTACTCTCCCATTTTGAAAATCATTTACCCATCCACCCATGCAAAGCAAACACACACTACTAGGAATATGCCACTCTGAATATTTTTCCTAATTATATGCATTAGTTTACAAATATTTTTAAGGAACCAGAGTGGGATTTTGAGCTGTGAAGTATGAGTCAAAAGTATCACTTGGGACGGATGCTCCTTTAATGGAACACTGTTGAACACCTTTCACATGCTACTGTGAGACTGTGAAGTAGAGGAGAGCTCTTGGTTGTGTAATAAAGAAGAAACACAGAGATCTAAGTAGAAGAAATGAAAGCACATGTAGTCACCGAGCTACCTCAGTAAAGTGATGCCAAAGTACCAGTGTATGTACTGTGTTGTTTAAGACAAATGCAGTCAACCTGTCTTTTTTTTTTTTTTTTTAAAGGGACTTCTTGTCTGCTGTAGAGAGTACTTAAATCCTAAGTGCAGCATCCATGAAGAATGAACTATAGCAGTAGTTGTCACTGGCTCTTCCTTAAGTAGCCAGGGAGGGTTCATTTATATGAGAAAAGTGGAGAAAAAGGTGTGTGTGTGTGTGTGTGTGTGTGTGTGTGTGTGTGTGTATAAGAATTTACAAATATATAAATAACCAATATAGTTCTATTACTTTGTTACTTGGGCTGGCTCCAAATACCTGGACTCTAGCAATCTTTGTCTCAGCCTCTGAAGTTACTGGGATTAATTCGTACCAAGTAAAAATTATGATGAGTGGGATATATGACTATGGAAAATTCTACTACAGATATACTAACTTAATTGTAAATGGTGTTCGGGCATAATATTCACATAATATTAACAATATTAACATATTATGTGCCTTATGAAAATTATCTAAAAATGAAATGGAGAAAGATAAATGTAAATTATATTTCTAATTGTTTTCCTTCAGTCCTTGTATTTTCTTGAACACCTCAAGGATGCCCTTATACTGCACTACTAGAATAATAGAAAGTTAGTTATTATGTAGATTAGATATTGTCAAACCAACTAAATACTGTTCTCTGGCTTATATTTGCACATGAAGGACAAAGTCATCTTGTACTTTTTGTATAATGTTTTTATTTTATCTTATCTTATAATGTATATATAGAGGGGGGTTGCTGAGGATGGTGCCAAATAATTTGCTCTACCACTGAGCTACACCCAAAGCCCCAGTATGATTGATCGAAGTCCATGTCTCCTGGGATGTCCCTTGCCTGATATGCCAGTTCGGATGGATCTTCAACAGAGTGATTGATTTGCTCCTTGTACTTTGTTGCCTTCTGTCTTGGGTGTATATTATTGTTCTAAACTATTCTAAAATTAAGGTAGTAGCCACAGTGACTCAAAATTCTGTGGTCCACTCCATAGCTTCATCTATCTTCATCTACTTTGGGTATGATTGGCCCAAGATGCAATCTCTCACATGCATTTAGTGATAGGCTGTTTGGAAGCCTGGGGTATCAGGTAGATTGCCTCTTCTCTGAGCTCATCCTCTGGTAGGCTAGATCCAAATTCACTTTTGGTAGTCTCAGTACGGTACTGCAGCAGCAGCATGGGGACTGAGTCACCCAAGCTCTCGTTTTATAGTTAGATACACACCACAAGGCCAGCCCCAGATGGCTACAGATTCCATTTGTAGATGGAGAGAGAGATTCAGTCTCAAGAAATAATTAGAGCCATCTAATTTAAAAGCAACAAAGTATATTTAGTTCTCTAGTTGTATTTTTTTTAAAGAATTTCTGTATTCTTATGCCCTTTGATTACATAATTATAGGGAACAATAAGAATCACCTTGTATCTCTTATTAATTGAAAATGATTCCTCCTCCTTCATCACATTTTCTAAAATTATGCCTTCCACCAAAGCAAGATAGCATAAGGTGTGTTACCAGGAATTGGGCATTGCATTTTAAGCAGTGCCCTTTGTGCTGAGGCTGCCCAAGCTGCAAGGGAGGACGGAAGGGGGCTCTGCATGTCCTGTATGCTTGTTTCTGTCCCCTCACTCTTAAGTGGTTCAATGGAAATCTGCCAGGGGAAAGCCAGTGACAATTTGTAAATAGAAAAGCAGATACACAAACAACTCCAGAATTTTAATAGCATGTTTGTTGTTCTTTTAAACATGATTATAGTGTTTTGTTTTTCTTTCGAGACTACCAGTTCTGTGTGGGAACTAAGGTGAGTATCTGTGCTGTCGTTGATTAATGAAACAGCACTCACACTGACTAAGAGCAGATCCAGAGTGTATAGGTGCCTGGTCTACCGAGCGTGTGTGTCTCTACATGTTTACAGTGGTGGAGTTTCCTGCCTCCATCTGCCAACAACCACCACATGAGCAGTAATGAGAAGTAATTATCGAGAGGGCGAAAACAGAGGCATGAATTTCATGATACTCAAGCATTGTATTATCAGTGACTTCATTGTTTCTCTTGGCAATTCTTTTAATACATCTGTGCATAGCCCAGAGATACAAAGTGGAAATAAAGAAAAATTTATTTGCAATGGTGGTTTAGGATTTTTTAGTACCACTTCATGAGAGAGGGAGAGGGAGAGAAGGGAGGGAGGAATAACATTTTTTTGATAATAAATATCAGATAATGATGTCTTGCTGCTTTAATAAAGCTGTAGTGGTCCACTACCTTAACTGCCATATGATCGCACCCTTTGAGTGCATAGACTGAGAATCAGGAAACCTGACTTCCGCTTTCAGTTCTCCCTTTAATTAGGCAGGCCCAACTTACTGCTTATGTGAGAATTTGGGGCTACACTGACCCTGCAAGATCATTCAGGGTGAAACAAGGACTAAGGGTTCTTCCCTTTGACCTCTACTCTGTTTCTTACTCGTTAATGGATCCCCTGACAGCAGGGCTGGGTCCTAAGACTAGATGAGCTCTGAAGTCTCGGGGCTTCCCAAACTGAAGTTTTGTAATTCTCTGTTGTCTTGTATCTATGGATACAAATACCATGTAGTTGGCAGTGAAAAGTAGATTGTATTTTGTTTTCCTATGTAATGACCTCGGTCTGTTTTTCTTTGGTTTAAGCTAGTTGAAATCATGGTGGATTTTGGTAAGAATGTGTCAAAGTAAGGGAATGACTACAGAGAATTTGAAGTCCTCCTCCTCCTCCTCCTGTTCCTCCTCCTCCTCTTCCTTCTACTTCTTCCTCCTCTTCATCATTTAGTTACAGGAAACAGGCAAATGTAAATGCAAACATATTCTTAACCCTCTCTCCCTAATTTGTATACCCTAATCAAGTCCTTAACCTTAAAGTCACTTTTTTATTAATCTTGTATATTGAAATTGTTTATTCTACATAACTGGGTAGTTATTCAGAAATATATTTAGTATTAGTGTATGGTTAATATTGCATGTGAATTATGGAAGGATATGTTGAGAATATTTTATTTGTGTAAAGTAACTTGGAAAAGATTTTAAAAATCAATTTTGATATTTTTTTTCAATTAATATGATATTGAGGTAGCCAATCAAAAGTACTTTGAAAGAAAATAAAAGCAGCAGTGATAACTAACATTTATTCAATATTTACCATGTACAATTCTATTCTAAATGCTTTTCTTTAATTTTCTCCCCCCTCCATTTTGTAGGGAAGAAAACTGAAGTTTGGAATTGTTAAATAACTCGCCAAAGATCATACTTCTAAAAGTAGCCAAGTTGGGTTCTAATTTAGTTATCTATGTACAGCACCTCCTGAATCACCACACTTTAGCTACTTAGAAGTTACCAAAAGGTAGAAGAGTCTTAGTTCGACATAAGTGTCCATGGTGCCACCTTATTTGTTAACAGAAACCAACAAGCCTTTGGCTTTGGAACAACTGGCCTATTTGATGGGATTATTTTGCTTCTGTGTGTTATATATGTGCAGAAGCATATTTGAATGCACAGTTGTTCTTGAATACCAATTTTCCTTCTTGACCTCCTTGCTAACATTTTGGAATGGGAGGAAACGTGCCTCAATATATAATATGAGGTTTGTAGAATTTGGTAGCTCTGGGCTTAAGCCCTAGTCCCAATCCAAGCTGACTCTGGCAGTGGTTCTTCACCTTCCTAAGGCTATGATCTTTAATACAGTTCCTCATGTTGTGGTGACCCCACCCTTCCCAACATAAATTATTTTGTTGCTACTTCATAACTGTAATATCACTACTGTTGTGAACCATAATCTGATATAGAATCCCAAAGGGATCGTGGCCTACTGCTCTATGGCCTTGGGTCTGGGTCTGTCTGTATTTGTGAAATGAAGATAGTGTTGCCTGCTGGTGGATTGTGTGGCACACTCTGTGAGCACAGGGCTCCTATTGTTCATGCTGGCATCCCTGTGTTTAGAGGAGTTGGACCTCAGCAGGGTTTACTGGATGACTGAACCATGCAGTTCATTCTCTGCAGAGCTGCTTAGGCGAGAGCTGCTTCATGGCAAAGATGGTACTTCTGTAAAACACTGGCTGCAAGTGTAGAGAAAGATACTCCAAATCCACTGAGGTGAAGTGTGGCCGTCCTACTACACGGCAGGCACTGATTTAGGTGTGCCCTGTGTAATATCTTACGTATGCTTAAGAGAATTTTATCAAAAATAAAATGAAAAGCAGTGTGGGAAAAGGCTTCATAAAGACAAAGTGAAGTTGTAAACTCGTAAGTCATCAAAGACAAAGAAAATGCCCACAAAAAGTTGAGTGTGCATTTATGTACATGCATGGTCATGTGCCAAGTGGGAATGTGGCATCAGAACCTAAGATGTCACTAACTTTAGGAAACATTTGCTACCACTAACCCTCATCATGGGCTAACTCTCCTCCCTACATACATAAAATGAGCTGAATGCCCAACCCACTTTTTATTTGATCAACATTAACTTTGTTTCTGGGCATTCTAATTGTATTAATGTTATGTTCTTTAAACATGATTTTAACACATGGAAGTTTTAGGTGTGAGTTGTCTGTTTTGATGACTAGACAACTGCATAATGTAGAGGATACTCGTTGCTGGTAATGACCCGAAGGTTTGGGTTTGAATGTATTTAAAAGCCCATCTTTGGATTCTTTTTTATTAACATGACTCATAGCTTTTCATTTTCTACCTTTCTCTGCACTGAGTCATTAAGCTAAAACTTAGCTCCCTCAAAGGAAAATGCACAGAGCTGCAGTAAGCTTACTGGGTTCTCTGCAGAGCTGTCTAGGTTTTTGATATCATTGGTCTTATGGTAAATGTGATTCATGTAAGCATTATGAAAATGTGTTCTATAAACAGATGTTAACGATGCCAAGTCATAGAACAGCGAGGTCGTGTTGCACAGCGAGAATAGGGAAAAAAATCCTATTGGGATTTTGTTTGGTCTTTCAAAAAATATTTTTTTAAATGTTTCCTTTTATTGCCTTAGTCACCAGCATTTGAAGACACTAAACTCAGCCAGCTCTACTAAACCTGTCTGACAGCCATAAAGACAAATTGAAAATCAGATAACTTAATATATCATTTGGCTCTCTTTATCATTTTCTCAAATTTTCAATTAAAAGAAAATCACTAACACATTTTATTGGTATTCTTTTCCTTGTAGGGCATGGACACAGTTTCAGAGAAGGAGATGGAAAATGGAACATGTGGTTCATGTCCATTCCCAAGGAGGCTGGGTTCTAAGAGGAAATATCACAGACTCAGACATCACTGTGCCTACTCCTGTGTGTCTCACAGTACCAGGAGGCCGGATCTTCCTTTACCTCCTGCTCAGCTGGCAAACTCAGAAAGGGCTTCCTCTGTTAGCAGATGCAGCCCAGCTCCCAGGAACTTCAGGTTTTATACCTGGCTCTTTTTCAGAACTAACGTAAGCCAAGCTACTTCTGTTGTCATAGTATAGTCCTTTAGTGGGAAGGATTATTCTCTACTCTAGAAGACACAGTGTTCCAACCTATTCCTTGCAGCATCAAGTTTCAGGCCATGTCACCAAGCATATAAACACATTATGAATATGCCCCTGCAGACCTACCCACTCTTCATTTAGACCCTACCTACTGTGTTTCTAAGGAAATGTATAGAGTTGAACACCATGTCCAATATCTGAAACACCAATAAGCGCTAGAATGTTGGTGGTATGTTTGTAGGGAAGATTTTAGATGTCACTCTCAGATGACAGCTCTTAGGTGGAATTTTGCCTACAGACCCCAAAATTCCTTAAGGGTCATCAATAAAGACTTGTTCCAGGTTAACCTATCAGGTGATTACTTATAAATATCTTTCATGGGTACATTGATAGCATAAGAAGACAGCTATTCATCCAGTTGTGCAAATGAGGAATTGTAGATTTAGGAAGTATAAATAACTTTAGTCAACAAACATTTAACCAGTTATGAAAGCTTTGGTGCTCTCATCCCCCCACTACCCCACACACACCCTTTTTTCTCTCCATGCTTATGCTAGACCCATTGACATTCACATTCTCTATTCAATTTGAAGGTGCCCTTTGGTCCTTATCTACTAACTGCTCAGTCCCAGAAGCAGCTAGGCTGTAGATACAGAATAAATAGTCTGCTGATGAGGTCTAATGGGGCAAACTTACATCATGGCTTTTCTTAGCTCTGTGTTATGAAGAAAGGACAAAATGAAATATAAAAATCTGTTGAGTATAAATAGTTTTTTTATCCAAGTTTTCCATTACAAATCAGTGGCTCTTTAAAGAGTCTTTTCTCATTTAAGGTTGAAACAGGGCTACGAATGGTTTCCAGATCCTGGTGGAATAGAGAAGAAAAAGAAACTTGTTTTCATGTAATTTAACTCAGCTTTAAATGCCATATTCCATGGCCTAAATGAGAGCTTCTGAAAATCGTAGGATTCTTTCAAGTTTCAAACTGCATCACTTACATGCTTCTTTCAGCTCTGATTTTTCTTACAAGTGAGATGGTATCAAGTCAGTCATTTAACCTCTCTGTCCTCTTTGAATTTTTATGTAGTCTGGTCTGATGTGTCCTGTCTGTTTGCGTGTGTAAGTAAGGCCTGGTGAAGTTAATGGATGTACCAGTGGTCACATCCAAAGCCTACACCAGCATATGGGACTCCTGCCCATAGCTGTGTTGCTGTTTCTGTTAAAATGTTCCTTGTTCATACCGAATCTGTATTTCCAGCTCTAGGAAGATATAAATCCTAAAAATATAAAATTATGCTTTCCAGAGTACTCAGAGTCTCCCACAAAAACTTACTGACTTTCTCGACTGTCTTCCTCGTCCTTTGGATAATAGGTCTGGTCACCTGAATTTCTTCTCATTTGGGGCATCCCAGTGTAACACACATCCAGGGTGAAATTTAGGAGACATCAGTAATTCACATCTACAGATTTTACACAATAATGTAATGTCTTTCCTTTCTCCTCTTTTATCTAAGGCAATATAACTACACAAGAAAACTATGTATTACAGACAAAGTATAACACTTATGGCTGCTGGCCAATGTGAGACCTTTGAGCCACTGACTACCACTTGCCCAGCATCTCAGATATACCAGATTGTTATCCTACCACTGGGAAGAAAACTGAATGACTCCTTACTTCTCAGGCATGTGCTTTTTCTTCTCAGTGGATGGGTTGGAGAGTAGCTTTGCCAAATTTCTCATTTGTATTTGATAGTGTAATTTGTAGTTTCTGTTCTTCGTGCCTTTTAAAACATTTATATACATAGACATATTATTCTCCTTTGGCAAATGCAAAGATTAAAAAACTTGAGAAACTCACAGCTTATTATGGTAGAAATTCAGGGTCATGATTGAATACAAAATACTTAGAAACACAATAAATAATCTGCAGGAAGAACTAATTCAGCCAGGGGACTAGTGAAGTCACTTAGGAGGTAAGCTGGCTTTTGAAGTATTAAGAGGAGTTTCCAGGTCAAATGTACAGGAAGAAAGTGGCTGGAAAACAATGTATGGGAAATATCAAATCTTCCCAGCGACTGGAGCAAAGGTAGGGCTTAGTAATGAAAGATAATAAAGGTAGAAAGGTAACATCTGGGACAGATAAGTTTGCTCATCACAGGGCAGCTTATAATAGACAAGTTGGAACAATCAGTGCCCAGCAAACACTGGGAGAATGAAATGGATTAAGTATCTGTGCATATATTCTATAGAAAGCCTGTAAAAGTCATGTTTTCTGTTTTGTCAGTTCCATTTGAGAAATATTAGGTGTGTGTGTGTGTGTGTGTGTGTGTGTGTGTGTATGTGTGTGTGTGTTTGTGTACGTGCTCATTCATGAGGATACCAGTGGCACGAGGCACATATGAAGGTCAAAGGACAATCTCATTGTCAGTTTTGACCTTCTATCTTTTTTGAGACAGGGTCTTCCTTATTGTCTGCTCTTGCTCTGCATACCCCAGGATAGCTTACCCACCTGTGTTTACCTCCCATCTCACTGTAAGAGTGTGGAATTACAGACATGTGCCACCCACCATGTCTGACTTGTACATAGGTTATGGAAGTTTGAACTCATATATCACCAGACTTACATAGCAAGCATTTTTTTTTTTACCTGCTAAGCCATCTTCCCAACCTCAGAGTATTTATTAATGTAGGAAAGTTATGATTTAGAAAATAATGATCTTATCCATTGCATTGTCTTCATATTTTAGGGAACTTTCATATTTTAGGGAGAAGAAAAATAAATAACCTTAATAAAGCCTTAATAATCAACATGACATGAAAGGTTTGCTTGATAACAGCTGGTGATATTGTCCATAGTGGGTGAGAAAAGAAGACAAAGTAAATTTAAATGTAGGGAATATATTGGATAATATGAAAAATGTAAATTTGTGTTACTAGTTGCTTGTCGATGAGTGTGTGTGTGTGTGTGTGTGTGTGTGTGTGTGTGTGTGTGTGTGTGTGTGTGTGTGTTTGGAGATAGGGCCCTGAACCTCTCATCTTGTTTCAAGACTTTGCCGAATGTAAATAAGGTAGTAAGTAACAATACAGAATATAGCAGAAGACAGAGTCTAAGCTGTGGCAATAGCTTAGCTGAGTTGCTCATGCACTCCTTGATACCTCCTGGTCCAATTTAAGGCAAATTACTTCATTTTTCAGGACTCAGTTTCTTAACTGCAGTAGTAGAAATGTTAGAGACCAAAGAGACCTTGGATATACAGTGCTGTGCCCTGATACCCAGTAGCAGGAACTCACAGCATCCTGGTGGCGATGACTTAAAGAAACAACTTCATCCCATTTTCATTGTACTTGTCTTCAGCTTAATAAGAAAATTACTTTAACATCATGAGGCAAATATATTTTATAGTCCTACTTCACCAAGTGAAGCAAGTTCTTTTAGTCAGAGGTAAACGAGTATTTTAAGCGTGTGTATTATTGTGTGCCTTTCTGAAGTGGAGATTGGCAAACTGAAGGAATGGGAATTTGGCTAAGAACCAATTGCTGCTGTCCAATAGAGAAGTGATAGTGAACTTTGCCCCTTCCAATTTAAAAGGACTTGGCATGAAGTGACTCTTTGGTCCACACTGGTCAAAACTCTAGAACTGTTCTAAACAAGCTGCCAGAGGTTGCTGACTTAGAGCAGTATGCTCACCCTTGCTCTTGGTGGTCAGTGAAGACTTTAAAAATCTACTGTTGACATACAAGCAGCACAAAACTTGCTGTCTTCAAGTACCACTCCAAAACACTTTACCTGCATGGTTTTCATTGGTATAAAAGCCCTATGATCTCATGTTATGATTAATCTATGCTTTAATATGGGTTCTAAGAATCTAAACCTTCTGAGTTTAGGTCAGTCTGCCTCAAGCCATAGAGATGGTAAGTGGCAAAACAGGAACTCTTACTGGCTACCAGATCTCATCCAGTGTCTACAAACCTTTTATGTTGCGTGAATTCTTGCCTATTAGAATTAATGGCCTGTATCAAGTTAGGACAGATACCTTCTCCACCAGAGTGTTACAGCTCTGTGTCAGCAAAATTCAGGCAGCCAGTCCTGTTTTGTGAAACACTTGGATCTTGTAGTGGTGAGAGATTAAAACACAGTGTGATTTACATTCAAACCGCTTTGTTCAGCTATCTTAGGCAGTAGAAAGAGTTGTTTGCAAATCAGGAAGTCTGTGTAAGTAAACAGTCACACAGGTACACTAAGGAAAGCACAAGCAGCCTGGTGAACACTCTAAGGTGCTCTGGCTCCCGTTAGACCCCAAGAGTTTGGGGTCTTCAAAGTAATATGTTTTCTTTGTGTCCTCGTTGAGGTAGTGTGCTTTGAGGGGAGCTGGCCAACGCTGGTATGAGCTCCAACTGCTTCAGCCTGTTGAATAGAACTGGATCTCAGATACTCTGAAGCCACTGATGTGCAGCAAGGCTTCTGAGGCGGAGACAGAACAAGTTTGAGGGTTCTCCCTGTCCACTGTGTGTGTGTGGTAGCCCTTTGTTAGAAAGCTTTCTGGGCCGCCAAGAGTATGTGTTGACCAGGGAGGTGGCTGCTGCTAGGAGCTGTAAGTAAATAAATGGATGTCAGCCGTTTACAATTAGGGGAGAAACAAAGAATAGTTCCCCTCCCCTGAGCATGTTGCCTTGGATGTTTTGGGTAATGATCATGAAGCCTTTACCCACAGACTAAACTAAGCTCTTTGTATTCTTTGCAAGGTGGAAAGCTTGCCAAGCCAATTGCAGCATGCAAAACACAGACAATTATTCTCTTGGCATTTAGAGGCCGCCCCTGTTTTTACTGGGGGAGGGGAGTGGGTGGCTAGTTGATAGAGGAAGGCTTTATAAGGAAAGACAAGCCAACTTCACCCTGTATTCCTTTTAAAAGAAGCCCATTCCACTCCCTTTTGGGCTCCTATGTCCCTTCCTATCACAGTCAACCCCTCATCACAGAGCCAACAAGAGAAGGAAAGCCTCAGGCCCAGAAGTGTCACACTCATTTGCTATTCTCAGTGTGTCACTTAGTCCTGGCTGTTTTCATATCTGTCTAGTAGCTCTCATGCAATTATGTTATTGCTTTTGTGGATATGTGGATACAGATGGTTAGCGAGTATGTTTCTAGGGGTAATCAATGAAAAGGCATAATCCTTGAGTGCGGTCCAGGTCCAGTGTGTACCATAAATTTCATGATAACAGTTCATAGCCTCTGTTCCAGATCCATGAGGACCTGAAGTTTCCAGAGGCCCTCCATTCTTACACCAAAAGTCCGTGAGAAGACAAAGGTGCTGAGGCTAAGCCTATGAAGAATCTACCCCCCACCAAAACAAAGAGGCAACTCTCTTCTTACTTAAACACTTAACTGTACTTTTGATTTCTGTCCTTTGATTCTAACTGGAAGGTCGGTTGTATGGCATGACTCTGTTCTCCTGGGGAACCAGGAATAAATGATGGTCGGTGCCACCACATACAGTGTCACCTTGAGTTAGCCATTTCCTTCTCAGTGCCTTTATCACTTGATAGAAAAACAAACAACCCCATGGTGACCCTGGACACCTTCCTTCTCAGAGTGCGAACAGGGCTGTATTTCAGAGTACTTAATATTTTCCCAAGAGGTACAGAGAAGTACATTGTACTCATTTTATAACTTCCTAAGCAGGTGGTTGAAGCTGTACAAGCAACAGTGACAGTGGTTCTTTTGGCCTTCCAAGTCTAAAGTTTAATTTTTATTTTGTAATTGCCTCTAAGTTCTCAGAACCAGAGTGAGAATTATTTCTTGTGCAGGAATATTTTTTTTTCTTTTGATGTTGCTTATCTTTCCCTTAAAACCAGATACAATGACTTTAACAAGGGCATTCTTAATCAAAAGTGGGGTGTGTGTGTGTGTGTGTGAAGGGGGGAGTTCAGGCAGAGTTCTGTTGATGTTTCTTAGATTTATAAGTATCCTCATGTATATCATCACTTTCCTTAATAATCCTTAATTCCATAATTACATTACATGTATATTTCTGTGCTTTTTCTTACCCACAAAGGAATACTGAAGATAAGGACATTTTAGGGTGTTAGTTCATTGATCTGGCTAACATAGGAAACAGAAGTTGGTAAAGTTTCCCAGGCACGAGGAGCCTGCTGCAGCTAAGTAAGCCCTAACCAGGTCACACTGCGTTCACACTCACAGGTCACACTGCGTTCACACTACAGGTCACACTGCGTTCACACTTACATCTGCATCTTCTCTTGCACCAAGACAGCTTCGCCATGTCCAGTGACATGCATCAGAAATGGAGGAGGAAGAAAACTGTACCAGAAATTCTGTTATGAATCAGGAGCTTCACAGACTCTCGTTTAACCCTTATGAGAATTCTAAGGATGCCCAACTATCCAAATTTACCCGTAGGAAAGAAAGCCAGAACTAAAAAGTTAACCTGCTTAGGTTCATAAACCTCATTCATATGGCCCGGGCGCCTGGGCCACACATGTTTTATTCCCATTCCTGGGACTCTTTTCCTCCTCAGCTCATTATATCATTTTCAGGAACCTCCCTTAGTAACTTTCTTGGCCTTTTAGGTGCACAATGTTGTTCATGGAATAGTATCACTGGAGTTTAAGGATGTGCTTTGCCCAGTGGGAAGCTGACCATGCCTAACAGAAAAGGAATGGAGGCAAGCCTAGTGCAGTCACAAAAGGCCATGCTGTAAGTTTTCTGCTATCGTGGTTTTGCTTTTTCTGATTGATCATATTGATAAAGATATAAGGGAATATTCAGAGCATTAACTCAAGTTAAAAAAAGGAAAAACTGTTATTAAGGAGAGTATAGCCCCAGGCAGGATCATCACCTGGGAATTACTGGGTCTAACTCTGCTATTAGAATAACTCTAAGCTTGTTAATAGGGATCCAAGGCTCTGCTTGATTTGACCTGCAGCCGTGCCTCCTTCCTCTCCCTCTTCAGTTTTTTCTCTTCAGGTGTGTGGCCTTCTGTTAGTTACATAACACTCTCCATTCTCCCTCCCAACTCTAGGCCTTCTGTGGAGCTGTGCTCTGCTTGGGCTTCTCCCCTCTGCCATCCTCCCTTTGGCCCACACCCCTTAGCTTCAGCAGCCTCTGTTTGAGAATCGCTCACCAGCTTCATAACCATATCATCTGTGCTCTGGGAAAACACCCTTATACATAACCTGCTCCACTAAAATGCTATCTTCATGAGTGAGTGACATCATCTCTTTGCTTAAGACATGGTTCCAGTGGCTTATACAAGACACATACTCTGCCATATGAATGGGTATTTATCATGAATATCATCAAATGACCGATTTTATTTTATTATAATCTTACTGATTGAAGTCTTAGAGATTTGGCCAAGCAAAGCTCAGATATTCACTCAGCTGCTGGACATTAATTTGAGGATGATGGGAAATAACAATGAACCAAGTACATGTATGACAAACAGTGTTATTACATCACCGTCTGGCTCCCACCACCTTGAGTTGGTCATCTGACATCTCTTTCTGAAAGTATTCATTGATAAGCTAGACCAGTTGCTCTCCTTAGATCAGAGTTTAGCAAACTTTTTTGTTTAACGAACACATATTAACTGTCTTAGATTTTGCAGCCCACACAGCTTTTGCCACTAACCCCCCCTCTTTCTCTCTCTCTCTCTTTCTCTCTCTCTCTCTCTCTTCCTCTCTCTCTCTCTCTGTCAGTCTCTCTCTCTCTCTCTCTCTCTCTCTCTCTCACACACACACACACACACACACACACACACACACACACACACACCGTTCCTCCAGCAAGCAGTCATATGTACGCATGAATGACAGTTACTATGTTCCAGAAATATACGGTTAAGAAGGCATTCTACCTGGAGGGATGCTCAGTTAGTAAAAATCCTTGCCATGCAAACATGAGGACCTGAGTTTGGATGGCACCCACATCTTTCACCCTAGAACTGGCAAAGATGGAGCTCCCTGGAGCTCATTGGTCAGCCAGTCTAGCAGAATCGGTGAGCTGTAGGTTCAGTAATACTGTGGTGAAGTAACTGAGGAAGAATCACAGTGTTGACCTCTAGCACACATACACCAGACACATGCACACATACAAAACCATACCCCCGACACACACACACACCCATGTCATGTTTTGCCTCTCTACCTTAGATGATGTTATGAAATAATGGTCAGGGAACCTATAAATAAGTCAGTGTGAAAGAATGGTTCCTCTGCCTCTTAGTTGAACTTTGTTCACAGAATCATAACCTAAGGCAACTTGGAAGCAGATAGTAAGAATATATACATTTGGCTGGGAGATATAAAAACTCATGGACCACAGTCTCCTGTAGATACAATTTTGTCATCTACTTAATGAGAGCAATAAGGTCAATTTCCAGTTGAGATCTCATGGTTTCTGATCACAAAACATGAGTCCTAAATCAAATGAGGGCAGTTTCAATGTGGGTATTTTCCATTTAACTAGATGTCTGAATTATTTCTGTAATGAGAAAATTATAGTATTGTGCTGTAGAATTCAACCATTTTCCTCATCTGTTCTTCACCAGCCCTTTTGTTTGCTCAAGTCCAAGAAACAAAAGAATTTTCTGGTTGATAATGCCCCTGGTCCAGAAATGTCCAACTGTTAGAAAAAGGGTATAGAATTCAGTATCGTGGAAGTACAGTCAAAGGTAGCTTCGCCATGGTGAACTGGAATCTTCATGGAACAGAGCATTTCCATTCAATAGATGAAGCTTCTGCTGTGCAGAAACACTCTCCCAGTTTTTACAGACATTGAAACACACAGAAACACAAGGGAGAGAGAATTGGGTTTTCTCTTCCTTCCACAGATTTTCATGATCTTTGGCTTACTAGCTTTGTGTTCATAAGAGAAGAAAAAAACAAAACAAAACAAAACAAAACAAAAAAAAAGCAGAAATACCTAGGCTTACTATTAAATTGCTTGTAAATAGTCCTAAAAGGAAACATAAGAAAAATGCCTGTTGTAGGTTTTATTTGGATTGGTTGAGGGCAGTTCTCATCCTTATATTTTGGATTGTTTTTTGTGGTACATAGTAGAAAAAAGAATGCTATAAAACATGTCCCTAAAAATGGGCAACAGAATATAGCTTTAAAAGAAATCCAGAATAATATGTGATTGATTTTGTCACAAACTGGGTGGCCTGTAGAAGTAAATTTTCCAAGGACTACTGGTTTTCCTTTTGAAGTGCCAAAAGTTATTTTTGTTGTTTTAATAACCACCCTCATGAAAAATTTTAAGGTAATCTACACTTCCCTGCCTAATTAATCGCCAGTTGTATATTCCATTTGTTTAAATCACTATATGATTTTTTGTTTTATTTTCATAAATGTACTTTTTTTTTTGCTTCCTCTATCAGTCCTTTGTCCGTTCCTATCGAACCGTATTACCTTAAATCTGAGTTCTAAAGGAACAAAATCAACTGTAAGCATCCCTTTCTAATAACACTTAATTAGTATCTTTGTAGAGATTGAGTGTGTTCTGCCATTCTAAGGGCTTGTTTTACTGAGCCAATGAGGTTCCAGTGTTAGTTTTCATATTTTAGAGGTGAAGATACTAAAAGTCAGAAATCAAAGTACATGTCTAAAATCACAGAGCTAACAAGAAACTGAGTTAGATTCTGAGCTCAAGCAACCTAACTACACAGCTCAGGCAGGTCTCCAGGTACGCCATGCTGCCAGTAGAATGGGAAAGCAGATTTATGCTAGACATACTTAGGACCAATAGGTCATATAATAATCCAGTCTCCCTATGAGATAACTATCATAATTGTTCTGATTTTACACACAGGCAAATGATTTCAGGTCACATAAGAATAATCACACATCCATTAATGGTAGAATCAGAGAAGGAATTGGATGGCTCTTAGCTTTTCTAAGCCTCCATTTCCTTACTTATCATTAGATATGGACAATAATAGCACCAAACTTTTAGGATTAGTGTTAGGACAAAATGAAATAATCCATTTTCAGGGTTGTCAATGACAAGGACACAAACAGTAAGGCCTTTGGGGAGTTTTTTTGTCTTGTGAATAGACAAGATGCCCACAAAAGCACTAAATCATAGAAGCAAAGCAAGACAATTGATGTTTATTGCCAGGGCATATTAAAGAAAGTATTTTTCTTGTGCTTACTGCCATAGGACCAAAGACTGCAAATAATTACTAAACTGGAATATAGTGGCATGAGTTGACTCAAGATGGCATTGCACAGAATAAATCTCAGCCGTGCTTGAGTGAGAGGGTAACAGCCCCCTCCAGCTTTACTGCTCACAAAAGATTGCGAGCCTGCAAGGAGCAGTTAGCCTTGCATGTGCTGTGCAGTGGTGACAGTGAGGTTATGTGCCTAAGCACTGGCGGTCAGGGTCCTGCAGCCCCCTTGTGTGGAACTGCTAATTTCCACATAGGTGATATGTACACGTTCCCATCATTTTGTGCCAGAAAATAGTAAGTATTTCCAGTGGGCTGTCTGTGTTTCATAGGTTACAGATAAATGCCCTTCCCCTGCTCCCCTTCCGGAAAGCATCCTGCTCATCCCTGATTAAATACATGTCCCTCTTCTTTCCTGTCTCTTAACATAGATCTCCAACATCTCACTTACTCCCTTGTGTTATGTTCCTGAGTGAATCATGGAATCTGTGGCTAGTGCTGAGAGGCACCAGGCCATTTGCTCAGCAAATGTTTGTTGACTGGCTGACTATCTTCCTTGCTTGCTTGTGGTCTGCCTGACTTAAGAATGTGGCGACCATTTGGTCCAGATATACCACCTATGGTCGTATACCCAAAAGTCTCTTAAGTCAACAAACAATATTAGTAGTTATACATCAATGTTTACTGAGGCATTGTTCATAACAGACTAGTTACAGAATCAGCCTTTGATATCTGGCAGCAGATGAGTAGGTAATGTGAATACAAACACAAGGGACCTTTACACAGTCATAAAGAAAAATGAGTTAGGTCATAAAGAAAAATGAGCAAAACTAGAGATTATCATGTTAAATGAAATAAGCCAATTGCAGAAAGGCAGTGTGAAATGTAGCATGTCTTTGTGCATGCATGTATACACATGTGCATGACCCTGCACATTGAAGGGAGAACTACACAGAACTAAGGTGGTCAGGGGAGAAGAATAGAGGATAACATAATGGGGTAAATGTGACAAAAGTACAGGATACATACATATATATGGTAATGTCATAATGAGGCATAGTATTGTATAATAAATACTCACCAGCATAGAGGATGAATTAATGTTTAAAGAACATGCTTGTAAGCAGACAGTTTTGAATGAATCCCTGTTACAGTGGGTTATGTCTGATCTTCACTGTCTCTTTGCCTTGCTTCTCATACCCTCCCTTCCATTTTCCCTGTGCCCACACTTCCCCTGAAAATCAACCACTCATTCTGGTTGCCACCTTCCCTGCTGCCCCGCCTCGACTTCTCTTCCCTTCATCTCCCATTGTTTTTCCTCCACAGTTGTGGACAAGGTCTCCGGTTGGTTTTCTGGTCTGCACCTCTGTTAACTGCTGGGTTGTGGGTACATCCTCTGAATCTCACCTCAAGAGGCGCATCCTCCCCTCACGCCTGTAGCTTTTTCCCACTGCTGACTCTTCATTTCAGCATCATGATGTGCTCACTTGCCTCCAACATGTACAAATATCTGCACTCACATAGTCCTAGTTGACTATGTCCATCTCCTGAGTTATGTGTCCTTGCTTACAGTCCAACTTCGTCCTCACTGGTGGCTTCATCATTTTTTTATTATTATTTTTTTAATTATGAGACTGTTGGCCATTGGTTATGGTTTCTTATTGGCCAGCTCTGACTTAACTATTAACACATTTTTCTATTAGTCTAAATAATTCCACGTGGTCTTGGCTTACCGGAAATGCCAGTTCTGCATCTCCTTTGCCTGCTACATCTCTGCAGAGAAGAGAGAGATTTCCTGTTTGTTCCTGCTTATATTCTGATTCTGCCCAGCTACGTCACTTCCTGCCTGTCTGTACAGACCTCCAGACCTCTATGGTTAGCTAGTGGCAGTATCTGCCATGCTAAAACACTTCCTGTCTGGCCAATCAGTGTTTTACTCAACAACCAATATGACAAACATATATAAAGAAGAACATTCCCCAACATCTCCTCTTTTCTGCCTAAATAAAAAGAAGGGTTTTAACTTCAGCAAGTGAAACTACATAAACAAAAGAGTTATTAAGCAAGAACTATAATTGTAATATTTAGTCCAATAACATCAAGAATTAAAGAAAATATTCTATCATCTATCCTATCTTTGTGATTCAAAAGTCTTATATGTAACTTATCTTTAATCCTAACTAAGGAAAACTATGGCTATAACTGTCTGTCTTCAACTCCATCAAAGACCACAGAAGGATAATATATAAACTCTAGAAATGACAGAGACAACTCACTGCCTGGTCAGTCACCCTAAGTTCTTCCTTAATGTTTCATCTTCAGCCCATAGGCCATAGTGTGTCCGGCAGACTCCTCAGCAAAGCAAAAAACTTTAAATTGTCTGCCTATATTGGCAGTTTGTCAGTCACTTTTTTCTGTGTCCTGTAGAATGTCTGCCAGACTCTTCCATGAAACAGGACTACTGTAGCACTGTCCATCTTGTTTCAGCAGTCACTTTCCTGTGGGTCCTCCTGAACGTCTACTTTATAAAGCATATTGTTAAGCAGTCTAGACAAGAGCAGTATCTTGACCAAATGACTAATCTTGCCATATTGGAAGCAAACTCCATAACGAGTTTCTTCAATGTCCATCTTCCTTTCTGACACAGGTGGTGTTGCCAGGAGCAATATGTCTCACTGTCAAGAAAAATCCTAAATCATTTTAAATGCCATATTCTTTAGGTCTTTGAAAGGTTTGAAGAATGCCTATCCATTTGAAGTATATCTCTATATATCTATAAAAACCTAACAAACCTAACTATAAATTTTGACTATCTATAATCTGTACTTAATTATACATCACATTTTTAAATGAGCTATGCAAACACAATACCTAAACAAAAGGAGAACTATACATATCACAAAACTGACCTTAAATTTGTATCAATAAATGAAAATCCATACCAATGTAAAGTATATCCTATTCTCCCTTTTTCCTTTAAAAAGAGATTGACTGTGATCATTAACCAAATACACATTTATAGACAATATTTGGGAATGTGGGTGTCCTTCTTTCCAAACTGCTTCCTGCTGGTTGAGGACGCTGTTTATACAATGTGGATCATGAACAAACACAGAACCCTAATCAAATCCTTATTTTTGTTGTCTGTAAGGCATCCTTGTCCCAGCTGTTTTGAATGTTGGATCACCTGGGACACTGCTTCAGGGGGTCTTGCTTCATCAAACCATATTAGTCTGGAAGGAATCCACAGGACCTGCATCTCCTTTGTCTGCTACATCTCTGCAGAGAAGAGCCATCATTTCTAAATCTAGAACTCCTTCATAGTTAACCATATTCCTGTGCAGACTGAAGGGAATTCAGTGGTGACATTTTTTCCCCCTACCTGACCAGACTATGAAGCCTGGAGACCTTTAGTACCACTTCTTCCCTTGACAAATTTCCTTCTGCGGGAATTAAAATACTAGTGCTTCTGTTTGTAAAAGCAGAGGAATAACTTGAAAACATTGACCAGACCTTCTGATTCAGTAGAAAGCTAACCATAACTTACATATTTATATGTACCTACATGGTAGGTATATAATATATGAGATCTTTATTATTTCTGCATGGCTTCACCGTCATAACATGTTTCAGATACAAAACATACTTTTAATCACTTCCTCAATGTCAAATATTGGGATTCCTGCCCTCAAACTAAAGCTAAGCACCACCATCCATAGTCTGTGTGCTTGCCACTCTTTTCCAAAACTGCCTTGTCTGACCTCTTAATCCTGTTTGTGCTAGTATCCTATGTGTCTGGAGTTTTTTCTTTTCTATGTTACTTTAAAAATAGAATATAGTTTATTTTTAATTAAAGAAAATAAATAATAAAAGGGGAATATCTAGCCATCTGGTGTCAGTTTCTTCGGTTCTGTTCTGGGCTGATGCATGCAGATAGAGAACCCTAAAGAATTCACTCAATGGGCAATGTGTTACTGAAGCCCAGCAGGCAACACCTTACACACACTCAGCCCTCCGTTTGGGAACCTGCAGGGTGGCGAGCCAATAAGAACTATGCCATGTTATATGTGCCATAGAAGGGTAAGAAGGTTCTAGCAGGAAATGACCTACCATTAGCATGGTTAGATAGTATTTTTTTTTTTTTAAGTTTCAATGGAGTTGGATTTGAATGCTGGCATTCATACAGGGAAAGGAGAGTCGAGGCTACTGTATGGAACATGAGGCATAGAGGCGGAGCCTCCTGAAAGAATTAGGGTAGAGCATGGAGCCAGCTAGTTAGTTCAAGAGGCTATGGGAAGGTGTGCAGAGTGGAGGGAAAAGATAAGAGACCATGACAGACAATAGAATGACCTGGAGACAAAGCCACATTGAGATTTGTGGTGAAGTTTTGATTTTATGCTTAGGCAATGGAAGCTAGTAAGTTTGTAACCAAGTTATCTCTGTAACAAGAAAGCTAAGTGAGAACACTATTGGTTTTTGTGAGTATAAACAGTCAGATGGGGCTGGAGAGAAAAGTCATCAGGTAAAAAGCACACAAGTGCTGTGTAACCACCCAGGTTTGGGTCCCAGCATCTGCATGAAAGAGTGGGGTAAAGGGTCAGGAGAGGTGGCTGAATGGCTGAGATCATTGCTGCTCTTTCGGAGGACTGGGGTGGAGTTCCGAGCAGCTATGTCAGGTGGCTCACCGGTGCCTGGAACTCCAGCTTCAAGAATTGACTGCCTTTTCTGGCTTCAAGTTCAAGCCTACACACACTTACACACACACACACACACACACACACACACACACACACACACACACACACACACACACGGGTAGCCTGTCTCATGGTGTCTGTAACTCTAGCACTATAGGGTAGAGACAAGCTTGCTGGTCACCAGGTTCAGTGTAAGATCTTGTCTTAAGGGACTAAAGTAGAGAATAGAGTGGTAGAACAGAAAACATAATGTCTTCCTCTGGTCTCTGCATGTGAGTACACAGGCATATGCATACTCATACAGAACACACATACACATAAAATAAACCAGCTGATTGTCATGCCATGATAAATATTTGTTTTGTTTCAAAACAGAGTTTCTCTGTATATCCCTGGCTTCCCTTGAACTCACTCTGTAGACAAGGCTGGCCTTGAACTCAGAGATCAGCCTGCTTCTGCCTCTGGAAAGGCATGTTTTGTTTTTTTTTTTGTTTTGTTTTGTTTTGTTTTTTTGGTTTTTTGTTTGTTTGTTTAAATCGGGTAATTTACTGAAATAAGTTATAAATCTAACAGAATAAAGTGTAGAGGATATTTGCAACTTTTAAGGAATATCATTGTCTAAATGTTCAAATAGTTTCTGTTTTCTTTAAATTTTTAAATGCACTATGAAGAGGAATTGAGTCATTTCATTTTTATCTAGGTCCAGTTCATTGTATTGGCTTCATCATGAATTTAGTAATCTCTAAATCAAAATGTTACAACCACCTAGAAATAGAAGGAGAAATATTAGCTACAACAATGACATGTTCTAACACCTAAAGCACAAGCGGCCTCCTGACCACATTGGTACCCAGGGTGTCTGGGATTGAGTAAAGAACAATTAAAGGAAATTACTTACGTAATTCTTTAAAAAAAAGAAACTACCCAACAAGGAGTCTGATTGTGGTCCTCTGGCTGTAGCCCCCAAGCACATTCAGAATGGTGAGAATAAGACTAGACCTAAGGACAGAGGAGATAGCACTGTGGGCTACCTCTGTCAGGTGTGAGTATGCCTGGTTAGTTCTTCAGTCTCTCTTTTCCTGACTCCCTCCTTCCTTCATAATTGCCTACAGTTCACATGCTATAGAAGAATATATGTTGTATAATGCAATAATTAACTAAGTTCCACCATGACCCAGGTTAAGTTCATTTCCTGCATTGATAAAAAATATAGTAATTCAACTTGCAAGATGCCAAAGGCAACTTTGGTTTTGTCTTGTTTTGTTTATCCTCCAATCTCCAAGCAACATCAATAAAGATTTCGTTCTGTCCAGCTTGAATTATTCTCCTCTTGACAATTGGTATGAGGTAGATGTCTAAGGATTTCCATTTTTCAGAAGGGGAAGCTAAGATTCCAAGAAATCAAGTGGCAGGACTTGAATGTTATCTAAGTACTACAATTCCCGACCCAGAGGTTTTCCACAGCTCTGCGTCCCAGATTTTGACACTTAAGGGAACAATATTCCTGTACAGAACTATGAAAGACTCTGGGGGTGCCCCAGGTTGCAGGGTGGAGTAGAAGCATCTCCTTCTTTCTCCCCAGACCTTTCAAATCTTCAAAGCACTGGCTAGCCCCTTGTGCCCCCCTTTCCCGCCCCCTTTTTGTCTTGCTTCCTTAATGGTCAGCTTGCCCTCTCCATAAGGACTACATGGAGTTCTGGGATGGAGGGAGGGTCACTTTCACTACAGGGCTATTGTTCATGCTTCCTTTTGGATGATGTAGGAGTTGATGTTATTTCTCCAGTGTTTACTTTTTGTCTGAATCTATGTCAATTTATGTGCCCTTGGCTCTAAACCACAGTTTATATATTTTCATGTTGTTAATATTTTTAATTGGTGTTCTTAAAGTAAATGTACTCTGTATTTGGCAGGCCAACAAAGTGGAATAAAAGAAAGAGTCCATTTTTAAAAGTAACCATATAAGGTGAAAAGTCCCTTTTTGTGTGGGTGCGTGGATGCATGTGTACAGACTGCAGGTTTTATCAGGCATGATGTTCGTTAATATTTATTATAACAGTTTACAGTGTAGGCCCTTGAGTCCCTCTGCATTGTGCACAGCCTCAATGACGTAACTGTGGAAAATTCAATAAATCTAAAGTTGAAAATACGTCTTGTGGGAAGTTTCTTTATAGTTGTAAAAAAAAAAAATTGCCTCCTCCAGGATGAGAGAGATGGTGTGGCCAAAGCCCCAGCTGACCTTAGTATGCTTTGGCGAGGCAGGGGGAACTGTCCACTGCACTGAAAAATTCTGTTAAAGGTGAGATGATGATGATGATGATGATGATGATGATGATGATGATGATTATGCTGTGTTTTATTTAAATTCTCGGTGTCACACAGTTCGTTTTTGTCAGGCACTCTGTAAACCCCTTCAATGATTTGTAGCTAAATACCAGCCAAAAATCTCATGCTCAATATTTGAGGAAGTTGTTATATTGTTTTGAAAGAAATTCTCAGAATCTACAACTTGTTTTATTTTTCTTGTTTGTTTTTGTAAACCCCTTCAATGATTTGTAGCTAAATATCTGCCAAAAATCTCACGCTCAATATTTGAGGAAGTTGTTATATTATTTTGAAAGAAATTCTCAGAATCTACAACTTGTTTTGTTTTTCTTGTTTGTTTTTGTTTTGTTTTGTTTTGTTTTTTCAAGATAGGCTTTCTCTGTGTAGCTTTGGGCCTGTCCTGAACCTCGCTCTGTAGTCCAGGCTGGCTTCAAACTCACAGAGATCTGCCTGCCTCTGCTTCCCAAGGCTTGCTCCTTATTTACATTTCTGGTTTGTGTGTATTAGAGAAAGTTAGACATATAGTAGTACTGAGGACAAAGAGAGTCATGGTCCTCACTCTGGGGAGCCTTCTGTCTCATAATAGTAGATTGCTGAAGGCCATAGTTGGCCCAGAATTAGCA
Organism: Cricetiscus sungorus; assembly: GCA_030556225.1. Taxonomy (NCBI): domain Eukaryota; kingdom Metazoa; phylum Chordata; class Mammalia; order Rodentia; family Cricetidae; genus Cricetiscus; species Cricetiscus sungorus. The sequence continues at coordinate 34,190,479 of JANBXA010000651.1, read as the reverse complement.
TTGGGGTTGAGAATATAGAGGAAATGTTCCTAGGGGAAATTTTGAAAGGTATTATGAATGGTCTAAGGGATGTAGATAAATGAAGAGAAGGGGATACTGTGTTAGAAAGGCTGAAGATGAAAGAGTACATGGTGAGTTTAGAGGAGCGAGGATGGTACAGTCTGGTAATGACACTAGATGGGAGTTTGGGAGGGAAGAGAAAGATGCTGAGTGCTGGGACTGAAAGTTGAGCTGATGGGTGAGGAGGTGAGGTCAGACAGGAGGAAGAGAAGAGAATAATGGGATTTCTGATCAGTTGTATATTCATTGTTCTCTTGATTACACAATCAAAAGGCTCTGAATGAGGTCATTAGGTTTGGAAATATTTTGAATACTGTGTTTTGTTATTAGAGCATAAATTTATTCAGTCACTGGAGTTAGGTAGGTATGGTCATTTAGTAGCTCGGAGACTTCAGAGAACAAAGACAAAAAAGATAACTGTTAAACATTCGTATGACCATGACATGGTTTTGGGTGCCTTCTACATCCAAGGTGGTGATGAGGAAGAAAGGGGAAATATCTATAATGTGGAAGTTCTAGCCATACAATATGAAGAAATTTAAGGCTCAAATTAACTCTATGAATTAACTATTATTCTAAAATATAAATATTTTAAGTAACTTACCAGTGAATAGAAAGGTAAGTGCAGAAATAGAATTGAATGCAGACCCTAAAAACAAATATGGAAAGGTTGGGGTTCAAACAAAGATGACTCAGTATTCCTGTAGCATTAATGGCTTCTAGAGACATAGTTCCTGCTTTCTCCTTATGGTCCCAGTTACATACAAATGGAGGACTATCCAGCATAAACACAGCAAGTATTCATGCACACAACAGTGTAGCTACAGACACCATCACTCCCTCAGTAGCTTTGTGGATCTGATCTGGGTTGTCATATTGCTTATGGCTGCCTGCTGTCTCACTTGCTTTTTCTGGTCTCTGTCTTGTCAAAGAGGGTATATCAGGCAAACACCTGTTCAAACGTGAGCACAGAGACTACAAAGTGAGTGTGGCATTTAAATTCCATTTCACACAAAACTTGATTAAAATACATCATGAAGAAAATATTCAGTAGGCTCCACCAGCAATCAGTCCTAAGTAACATTCAGTGGAAATCTAATTCATAAATTCACATGACTGTAATATTCTTCAGGCTCATAACTAAATATTTGAGCATAGTATGTATTTCATTTTGTGATTAGATAAAAGCAAGTTACAGATGAGTTCTATAACACACTTTTATACCACACATGCATATATTTAGAAGCTATTATAAGCCATAATTCTCATTTCTACCAAGCCTATTGCAATTTAGTTGTATTTTTTTTATTAACAATTATCTCCTTTGCCCAGAGTGATAATGAGCCTTTTAATCTCAGTCCTCAGGAGGCAGAAGCAGGAGGATCTCTATGCATTCAAAGCTGGCCTGGTCTATATATCGAGTTTAAGACCAGTCAGAGCTTCAAAGTAAGACTCTTTCATCATCATCATCATCATCATTATCATCATCATCATGATATTTAGCTCCTTTAAGGGAACCTAACTGGCCTCCAAGAACCTTTGGACTATAGACAGTGTCTGTGTCTATACCAGTTTCTTCCACACCACAAGCCCAGTATTCTCTTTGGTACTCAGAGATATAGGAATTGAAGGTAAATAGGCCCTTCAAGAAGATCATACTAAAATGAGTCTGTTCCAGTAGAGCTTAGGGGCTCGGGGATAGGCACTGAGAAAGCTGAGCAACAGCCCAAATCTTTCTCCTGCTTCTCTTGCACAGTAACATGCTGACACAGCTTATTGAGTCCATTTCTTGTGCTGATCTGCCATATGTGTCAGGTGTTTTTGAGCTAGTGTTTCACAACCTGTGCTTCCTGGCATGGTTTGCAAAGTGCTGATGATTGTTTAGAAAAGAATGATTAAAAAGAGACTTTGGAAGGATAGCGCTTTTAAAAGCAAGACTCCTGGGGACAATGATGGGCACAGGCCCAGCCAGGTTGCCCAGGATCATATCTTCACACATGAATGCTGAAAACTGCTTTCTAAGTTATTTTATTTCCATCGGGTACCAGTTTATATAATTCACAAACACAGTAACTTCCCCAGGCCTTCAGAGAAAGTATATAAAAACTGCCATTCTTCAATACATCTTCAGTCTACGAGACCCCAGCATAGGAAAGGTAAATTAGAAGCAGTCTACATTTCTAGTTGAAACCCACTTATGTCTGTGCAAGTTCCCCCCCCCCACTCCCACCCCCACACCGCTGACACCGGAATAAAAGGCTATGGAGAGGTACTCAAACTGAAAACTCATATCACCACAGCTATCCCTGTCCTGAAGATCCCTCACAGATGAATAGGCGAGTAAGTCCTGTTAGGAAACTTCTGGACCTCCTTCTCATGCTGTCCAGCCTCGGATGCACCTCTCAACTAATCTTTGACACAGTTGCCTCTCTGACAAGTATTTGTGAGCTTGTGTTGGATTTTTTCATGAAGCTCAGGCAGAGCCAGCCTGCACTGTGGGACTGCAGGCAACTTCAGATGGAACACTATCCAATCATGCCTGTGTCAAGAGACCACATGGCTACTGGGGATCCTTCTCCACTGGTACTTAGGCTGTGCAGAGTACCACACTCCATTCTCTAAATGCCTTCTTGTGGCCTCTCGTCCCTGCCATCAAGCTTCCCCAATTCTCAGAAGACTATGTTTTAAACCCTGTATCCTAACACACCACTTAGACCCCACTGTGAGATGAAGAGTATGCCTTTGAATTGTGAAACAACAAACCTCAGAGTCCTGTATTTTCCTTCAGTGACTAAGAAGTTCATGACCTTCTTTCTCATCTTCTTTTGTTTACAAAGGAGTTTTACAGTTGTTTTGGTCCTGTAAAAGGCTAGAATCTGTTTTTATCAATGGTGGCCACTGCATGTATCTCCTGCCCAGGCAGGTGACTTCTGCTGTAGTTCATTCTTTGGAGGCAGCATTATTTCTCAAATCTGACCTGCTTCCCAGCTACTTGGAAGCAGCATAAACATTTAAGCTCTGATTTATTCTGGGGATATTCCTGCATTTGTTTGTGCTTTAACAAAGGACATGATATTTACAGATATTTCTTTCATAATATCTCTTCAAACAAGTATAGGAAATACAATTTATAGATGAATAAATACTCAAAGGAGTTGTTTCATGATCCTAGAGTAGGTTGCAGGGTTGTGTGTGGACTATGTAAGATGGGTTTAAAAGCTTGTAATGCTGGGGGTTGAAATGGACAACTCTAGGCAGGTTGTCCAGAATAAAGCAACCTCCTTGACCAGTGAGTGGCCTTTCCAGTCCAAACCTCCCCTCCACTTGTTACTCAACCCATTGATCTGAAGAGCCTGAAACATGAAGAAGTCATTTAGCTGTGATAGTATTTTGAATCAAACTGTAACTGTTAACTCCAGCCCCATTGGTTGATTCTAACATTGAGAGTTTGTGACCCATAAACCCAGTCTGTCAGAATTCACCACTGTCGACATCATTCTGGGGGAGGGGCAATACAAGTTCTAGAGAAGCAGGCACAGTCAACTTGGACGTAGCTGTTTCTGACCTTAGTTCAGAGCAGGTGGGATAAGGACAGTAACCTGAAAAGACTAATTTTTTTTTTTTTTTTTTTTTTTTATAACCAGGGGTCAGGATTGCCACCGGCCCCTGACGTGCCTAGGATATGAATCCTGTGCGATTTTGCCTTTGACACCTTACTAACTCATGACCATTCAGTTTGGAGGAATTTCATCGGCTAATATTTAAACACATTTATCATCAACATTTAATTACTTTATTATAATCAAATAAATTGTTTTTAAAACAAAGATACCAAGTATTCAAGTCCTCATTCCCTAACTATTTTAGTGCATTTTGTGTTTACCCATGCTCTTGAGGTTGTTTACATCTCTGTTCTAACCAACCCCATGTTTATTGATATCATGCTGATATCTTCAAATCAACCATTTAGAAATATTTGCTCCATACAAATAGACAAGCTTCCAATCAGGGTGTATGTTTTTCTCAGAGAGCCAGCTGTTACTCATTCCCCAGCAAATTGCTGGACATGATGATTGTATCCCAGCCAGTGGGAAAGAAGGGTGTGGTTTTTGTGACAGAAATGCAGTCAGTTGGCCTAGGTCTCAGTATTCTCTTTAGACAGTGCTGCCTAACTGGACTGGTGTTTAAAAAGATAAAACTCGGGTTAATAACTTTCCAGGCATCTTACCCCCTGCTTCTTCTTCATGAACATCTACCATCTATTAAAATTGTTATCTCGATAAACTAAGATCACTTGTTCAGTTTTGGGTTTTTTTTTTTGTTTGTTTGTTTGTTTGTTTGTTTGCTTGCTTGCTTGCTTGCTTTTTGTTTTGTTCTGCCCCAGTGTATAACTAGTTTTTACCCAGCTGTTGAATAAATTCTATGAATTTTCCCTTCCATAAAATCTAAGCATGTCAGTGCTCACAAATAGAAAAGAACTCATTTTTACACCTCTCCTTAAAGCAGCAAACAGATACCTATTTTGTTTTGTTTTCCCACAAAGAAACATGTTAGTCCTTCTTCCTTTTCTTTCTCCTCTTTCACTTACCTTCCCCTCACTTTCTCTCTTCCCTTCCTGTTGTTCTTAAAGCCTGAACTATTGTGGGTGATTGTGACTTAATTAGCGTGTGGTTGTTTAAAAAGTCAGTCTAGCAGATTTCTGCTGTTCCTGAATGGGTTGTTGTTACCTAGGGCCCCATCAAAACAGTTGGGAAATTTAGGATTGTCCTTATAAAAGTCATGTTTCAGATGTGCAAAGCTATTTGTAGAGCTCTATCTCTGGAATTACAAAGGCCACCTGTATAAGATATGTCTGTAGGGAATGACTTCAGTAGACCATGCTGTTCATGGAGTTCACCATGATTTACTCTGTCTGAATTAACTCAAGCTGATAGGACTCCACACTGTCTTGACTGAGATCCCAAAAGGAAGTGGGTAGAGTGTTCCTGGCTGAACCCTGATACTCCTCAGATGCTACACGAGTGTGGGATGGCCACTAAGTGACTATTTCATTCTTTACAGTTCCCCATTGGGAAGAAAATCATAAGAGTAAGGATAGAGGGTTGTGTAAGAATAGTCCAGAAAAAGAATGAATAAAGTTCTTAGACTTTTCATATTCTGAGAGTGGCTTTTTGAAAAGCTTGGATTAGGTTTGGCAAGAGATGTAAGCACTGAAATCTTGGAATATGTTCTTGGCTCTTACTGTCATCTCCGACTTAGAGCAAATCAGCTGACTTTTCTGCTTGTAAAATAATACTCCCTCTGACATTAATGCTTACCTCACGAGGTTATCTACAGGATAATGCTGTGTTTACGTCATTTCGTTCACAGAGAGCTCAGTACACTTTTCATGCAGTAAGAGTGAAGTTTCTTCTCAGCAGTGAACATGAGAATTGACTCTTGAAAACTGAACTTAGGCCATGAAAGCCAGACTCCAACGTATGGCAGGAGGAAGCATCATACACAGCGAATTAGTGGGTTCAGTGAATTTCTGCTGTAAGTCCCATTCTTTTTCCTTATTTTTGAATTAAGGAAAGTTCTTGCACCTGTATGGGAAAGCCCACCTGTGCAATCCGATTGGTCCCCAGTGATACATCCAAAACCTGGAGACCAGTCAAGACATCTTTGACTACGCTCCTTATTACCCAAGTAGTAGCTGAAAGACATCTGGGAAATCTTGGTTCTGAACAATAGAGCCACACTAGATAAAGAATCCCAATCCTAGAAAACACAACATGGGGATGTTTCCTGTGTGCGTTGTACTTCACTATACCAAATATCCAGTGCTTATTATGTACATGATTGTAAGGGAAATGGAAAATAAAAGAGATATCGTTTGTCCAACAAAGTTAACCTGGTATTAGCAAGGGCTTACAAGTAGAAGGTCAGTGTGGCCATTTTCAGGTGATCACAAAGACATTAAAGAATTGTGGGTTTTCTGCAAGGAAAATAGCATATCTGGTTGGCCTACCCCAGCATTGTCCATCTCCCAAGCAATTTGTTCATCACTACAGAGACGATTGTCTCTACCCTGGGCATCTAGACTAGAATACATCCAAACAGATGGCTTCAGCATATTCTAGTTAATGTGGTGATGAAGGATACAGAACCTTGCCTGGAAATACAAGGAAGATTTTTCTATAGAATGAAATTTCTTCCAAAGTCTAAAATTGGAAATCAATGTGGAAAAGGAATTTGAAGCTAAGAGATTAGTATTTCGTAATTCCCAGTGTTCTGGCTACTGTGACAAACTACAGAAAGCTTGCCTTTATTATAATTATTATAATACTTATTACCTAAACGATAACTGGGGGAAGTAGTGGAAAATAATTTAAAGGGCCTATCTTGCTATCATTCCTTCTGAGGCCTCTGAAGTGGATCTGGAATTTGTAGGGTTAAATTAGCTGAATGAATGATATGTTTGGCTTAAGTTCAAGTAAGGCCTGGATGTGAGGTAGGGAACAGGAGAAAAATTGGGCTAGAAATAAAAATCTGGATTTTATTCTCTATCACTAGTATTTAAAATCTGTAACAGTGAAACTGAATAAGGAGAGTATATAGAATAAGCAAGACACCAAAGATGAAACCCCCCAAGAGCACATACAGGAAGGGTAAACAGAGAAATTATGAGAGAATGTGGGAGTCCAGAAGAGAAATCAGGAATTCATTGGTGATCCCATGGAGGAAAATGTAGTACAATGATCATGACAGATGTGGGGTTGTGACGTCTTACAGAATAAGTAGAGAGAATGAGTTTGTGAGATCTATCCTATCTATATCAGAGAATAGTATTGGTTTCCATAGGGCAACCCAGGTTCAAGAAGCAAATAAACAATGAGTAACTTAGTGCATTATTAAATAGGTTTCTAGGCTTAGAAAAAGAGTAAGTAGGCCATGAGAAGTTGAAGATTTAGGAATTAAATGGGATAATTGGAACACAGCCGTGGGAAAAATGGAAGAGGATTGAGGCCATTTCAGGTTGGGCCTTTCACCCGAAGGATGCATTCTTTTCCAAACTGGAAGGAAGCATACAAGGTGAGTCCAGAGGTGTGTATACAGGAGAGTCAAAGAATGGTATCTCATTTAGCTGAAACACCATGCCATTTCTGGTGAAGGGTATGACTTCAGTTGTGGTCTTGTGTATGATAGCAGTTTGGAATGATGCTGAGAATTAAGCAGAGTAGCTGGTGCTAGACTGAGGGCTGCAGATTTCTAGGAACCCCAGTCTGAAAGCTGACTTTTTTTTTTTTTTTTTTTTTGTCTTAACAATCATTCCCAAGAGCATGTTTACCAAAATATAGAATATCTTGGAGTTTCGTTAAAATTTTAAGGAAAAGTACTAGAGTACAGTGTAGAATGGTTTCAGCAATAACCATGCTATCGTAGTTGGTAAAGCAGTGAGGCCAGGAAAGGGGTCAAGGACTATCATTTTTTTTCTCTCCCTGCCATTAAAGAGCACAAGTGGTGAAAGCAAAGGCATGGGAAGACTAGAAGGCTTTGATGCTGTTAGGAAGCAGCCTCACTTGATGACAGTCCTGGGCATGGGTAATCAAAAACTTCAAAAGGATGGGGAGTTATAGACTATTGTGTGTGTCCCCTAAAGATTACTAAAGTTGCCTCAAACACTCAGATAGTAAGAGGACAAAGAACATGCTTCCCTAGTCAGGAATAAATGTAGAGTAGCCAGCTTAGTGAGAGGATATCCACAAGAAAGGGTCGTCCAGCAATTCAGAATTCAAAATAAAGCTGTTGCACCCTAATAGGGATGTTAGGACTCGTGGCTTAGAGTTCAGCATCTCTGAGAAGGAATGATTGCTAGTTCTGAGAGCATGCCACCTGTTGTTGTGTAAAATATAATGTTTGAAATATTGGATTGAATCATGTGAGTTTGTTGATATGTGACCTGTATAGTAATTTCACACTGCCACACTGTGCATGTATTAACTCACTCTTAGAACTACCATCAGAAGTGGGTTACCACTGCAGCTGCAGAGGCAAAAGCACAGACAGCAACAATAATTTACTCAAGGTCGTCTTAAGGACTAGCTTGATACTGTGGTTTTAGAAGTTACAGTTGCTGATTGGGAAACGAATGCCCCTTCACCCCTCACTACCTTTCAGACCTTGAGGTGAGTGAGACTGAACTCCTTTTAAATGTGTAATTGACTGAACTAAATTCTACAAAAAAGAAAATATGATTTCCAAGTCAGTTTTTTTTCAAAGTTTCTAAAAATTATTTATTATTATTATTATTTATTGTGTGTGTGATGTATGTGGGAACTCACACTTAACAGCACATACGTGAAGATCAGAAGACGGCTTTGTAGAGTACTATCTTTCCTTCCTCTTTTATGTTAGTTCCAGGGATCGAACTTGGGTGGTCAGGCTTGTACACCAGGCGCCTTTACCCACTAAGCCATCTCACTGCCCCCTAGTCAGGCCTCAAGTCTCATTCTGCATGCCCTGTGCTTCCACATCACTGTCTATGTTTGTTTGTTCTCCACACTCAAATTTCTTCCACTTGATTACAGAGTATTTTTTTCCTTGCTTACTCAGCTGAAACCACCATGTCCCTGGTTCCCTCAAAGGAGTTTGCTGGGAGACAGGTATGGGAGATAATGCATGATCATCTGGATATTACACAAACAGTGTCACGGATATTCAAAGAGCAACAAAGGATGTTCATCCACTCAGTAAATGACATGGTGTTTTGTATTTAGAATGCGAATCAGAATGAAGACAGAAGTAGGCTATTTCAATAAAGGAGAACATTCCATGAATGAATGAATAAGTGAATGAATGAATGATTATACTGGGGCGTCAGAATTTAGGTCACCTAAAAACTACATATATTACTCTTTTTGTGGGCCTTGACATATATAGTCACGATGGCAATAGTGGATTGGTAAATAATTACTATACTCATTAGGAGTATGTTTAATAAAAGGATAAAACAATTAAATATCCATAATATAATCTGTCTAAGCAGCAAATGAATTAGCGGGAATACTATTGGGATGACTCTGGTTGTGACAGGGACAGGATTGTAATACAGAGACAAAAAAGGATGTGCAGAAAAAGGTACAGTTGAAACACATCTTTTCAAGGTCTTCTTGTGTTTGATAATGATAAATGAAGGTGACTCATTGTTGTTGGTCCTGACCCTATGGGTACTCTAATTTCGTGTATTTGCAAAGTTGACAGATCTCAGGGATTTGCATGTGAAAAACTAATGCCATGGTAGGATTACTTGGCCGCAAATTCATCGGGCAGCCTGAGGGTACCATAAGCCACAAGAAGCCCATGACCTGCAGCAGCAACAGAAATATCCCAGTCTGAGTAAGCACTGGTAATCCATTTTATTCCTTTCCATCAGTTATTAAAATAATAACGGATTGGCAATGCAGACTGTTTCTACCTCTAGTGCTGTCTGCTGCTGAACACAGCTGTTCTCAGTCATTCTTTCCAGTATAAATAATGGTTCGTGTTTCCATGGGCTGTCGCGAGATCTTTCTGTACTTGTAAAATGAGCCCATGTCACCACCCTTTTGGGAAAGATTGAAGGTATGGGAGAAGCCAAGCAACTGCCTGAAAAAGCCAGCCCTCACCCACCCTAAGATATGTTTTCTGCTCCTGAGGATATTTCAATTGCCTGGGTGTTAATGATGTGAACTTCCATGGGTGTGGGCAAGAAAATTCTTTCTTGTATCTGTCTGTGTTGTAGGCCTTGTACTTTGGGGCTCTTCTTTCATGTTTGATGTAAATAATGACTTACTTTGTTGTGAGACAGTGTTACAAGACACTAAGTACTTCAGCAAAGAGCATCTTTTGATCTTATACCCTTGACAATAAATGCTAAAGCCAGAAACTGGCTGAAGAATTCGGGCTAGAAGCCACTCAAAGCCTCTTTTATCTATTCATGAGATCAGGTGCACAGGAATAATGAGTGGGGTAAAAACAAAGTGACCACTTGAATAGTAAGGGGTTTGTTCTTTCCCTTTTCCTGTGATCCCTTAAGGAATGAGTGCATGTTTTAAAATTCTTGTAATACTGGTGTGGAAGCACACATTTAAATGTATTCAGGTTATCAGGTGAATAGGGCAGGGGAGTGGCTGTCTTGTTTTAAAAACCTTAATTTTCCTGAATCCCATATGAACATTGTTAGTTAATTCACAATTCCATATTCATATAAAATATGAAATTAAGATACATTTGAAAATCCTGGGGGATTTGTTTTCTTACTTATTTTGAAAGTCTAAATTGTACTGCTAGCTTTTGTTGGTAAATATCTAGTGCCTACTTTATTATCTACAAGTTGTAAGCCTTCCCCCTTCAGAACTTACAGAGTCCATGCCTGTATCCAGTAATGAATAGCCTTGAGGCAGAGACAGGGGAACCTCTCAGAAATAGTAGACATACTTCCTCCTGAATGAAGAGCCGGATCCACACGTAAATTCCTGATTAAGTCACATCATTTTTCAGTTCTGGCAGGGGCAATGAAGACAAAGATTGGAGTCGAGGCTTCATGCCACGTGTTCTGTTTTCATGAAGCCCATATTTGGGGCAGGAATGGGAAGGCTAATCTAAGTCAGTGTATCTTGTTCTGTAATGTCTGGTTTACAGCATCTGAAGAGCCATGCACAGTTTTTATTTTTATGTTACTGTCAGTGCTTCCTTGGTGTACAGTTCTCCCTAGATAGCTGAAAAGATTGCTGTGATAAGAAGGATGCCTAAGACCACATCCCTGCTCTTTCCAAGTTTAAGACCAGTAGACTTCTCTGAGCCTATTTATCAGAGACTGACAGGCTAACTGAACTTCATTTTAATGGCCTTCAATTTGAAAATTAAGCTCACTCTTACTTCCATGTAAGTACTGGACAATGTGATTATGTCCATTGGATACAATAGAGAGGACAATTTATCACGGAAGGCCTTGTCACTTTCAACTTAGTGGAGTCGGTTGCAGTATATACAGTTAGTACTCTCGCATACTAGTTGATTTGTGGTGGTTTGAACCTGCAGTTTTTAGGCCTCATACAGAGGGTGTTTCTTTGAAACTTTAGTAGAGCCGATTTTCACATTGTTGACTTTGAAGCTCTCCTTACCAGGTCAAACAGATTGAAAAGAAAGATAATGTCCAGATTTGGAAGCAAAAGTCTGTCATTCCATGACATAATGAAAACTCATTCAGTTTTATTGAAGTAAAATCAGTATTTTAGCTCTTGTGAGATGAAATAATATGTGTGGGTGAAGTAAACCTAAAGGAGATTGACAGTGAGCATTTTAGCATTCTCCTCCCATCCCTTGGCATGAGCTCAGGTGCTGGCTACACCCAGATGGATTCATCTCTACCACTTCTTAACTGTAAACATGGGTGTGTTGTCGGTCTTTCGGAATTGTAGAACCAGAAAATAATACTACACTAACAGCCTTGCTCAGACAAGTCCATGAGATAGGAAAAGCAATAACTAATCACTACAATAGTACTGTGTCTACTCATGTTACAGCCAATGTGCTGGAACCTCAGCTGATCCAGGTGAAACCCAGTGAAGCCTGTTCTACAGCAGGCATTGAAGTCTACCTTCTACTCTTCTCTGCCCTGACTACCAGATTCCAAGGGAAGGGAATCTCTCTTCAACAAGTCTGTAACCGATTCTTGGTTCTTAAACTACTCTAAATGTTAAATGCAGCAGTGATCAAAAGAGAGAAAGTCCAAAGTACCATACATGCTAGTATAGGAATTATGTGATGATAAATGCTGGGGGAGGGAGGTAACAACATACACAGAGAAAGAAATATTTCTATTTAGAGACAGCAGCTAGCAAGGAGCTGATTTAGTAGAATCTGAAGTGAATACACACACACACTCATTGTATTTTCATTCCCAGATCATACCAAAACTATATTCTTACCCATATATGTAATGAGCTTCAGAAAGTTGAGATGAATCAACACCATATTCTTTATTGCCTTTGGGGATAGCAAGCAAACAGTACCTGACTTAATATGTCTAAAGCTGTATGTGCTGTTACTAGTTTACTTAAAGAGAGCAACAGGAAACTGTGACCTAAGTTTGTTTCTGCTTGTCAATAAATAAGCATAAAGAATGCATAATAGAATTGGATGTCATACATTACCCTCCCTGTGGAGTGGGGGGGAAATGGGATGGGAGAGTTGTCAGGGGGCATGGAAGGGAGGGAGGGAGGGAAGGGGAACTGGGATCAATATATAAAATAATAAAAATGTTTTGTATTTTAAAAAAAATAAATCTTGTGACTAAATATTAAAAAAAAGAATTGGATACCATAAGATTCAACAAAACTTTTTTTTTTCATAACGTCAAGATATTTTGGTTATGTAGACTTTGGGTCTGTCCAGTTTTTGGTTTGTAATGTTTCTATTTTTTGCAAGCTTTTTTTTTTAATTATTAAACCATGTCCAAATTAAATAGACCCCCATGAACATAGAAACAGTAACCATTAAAAAAAAGCAAAATCAAAAAAAGAAAGGCGGGAAGAGAGAGAAAGAAAGAAAGGAAGGAAGAAAGAAGGAAAGAAAGAAAGGAAGGAAGAAAGAAGGAAAGAAAGAAAGGAAGGAAGAAAGAAGGAAAGAAAGAAAGAAAGAAGGAAAGAAAGAAAGAAAGAGAGAGAGAGAGAGAGAGAGAGAGAGAGAGAGAGAGAAAGAAAGAAAGATAGAAAGAAAGAAAGAAAGAAAGAAAGAAAGAAAGAAAGAAAGAAAGAAAGGGAGAAAGAAAGGGAGAAAGAAAGTAACCCTATGAGGCAACTGCACCAAACTAACAGGGCTTATGCTCTCTACCTGTATTCCAATAATTAGCATTCAAGTCAGTGGTTTTACTGTAAGAACTTTAAAGATTGCATGTTATTATCTCAAAATGTTTACTATAATTTTTTATTTTGTTTCTGGATAATGTCCCCTCTCTTTTTTGGGGGGGGTACTTTCAAGATTTCCTCTTCAGTTTTATTTCAGTAGTTTGACTGTGATATAAATTTGTTGCTACCAATTCTGCTCGTGGTAAACTGGCTCTACTTTTTACAAAATGTCAGACTTTTGTTCTTATTTCTTCTGTCCTGTTTGCTCTCAGCTTCAGCAGTTCTTTTCTCGAGTCCCACTCTTCCCTGTGTCTTTCACATGAGCCCTGATGAAGTCTATGGAGAAGGCGCTAAGCTGACGAACTCCCACAGCTCTCAAGAGTCCTGTACTCTTATTCTATCCTATTGCCATCTCTTGCTAAGCCCTCAAATAAACAGTGGAGTCCTCCTTAACTACTAGCAACACCCGAGGCTTTTCTTTGTGAGGTCACAGTTTTCCTTGGTGTGTCCTTGAATGCCAGAGTGTTTGCTTTTGTGCCTCAGCTCTGTGGGCCCAAGAAAAATTATGCATTTATATTGCATTGACTCTTCTCTCTATCATAGTGTGAATGTGATTCTAGCTTTGTGTATACTAAGTAGAATCAGAATTCTACTCCAGTGCTGCTTTTTTAATCTTTCTACAGATAAGCTGTAGGAGTTCTGCAACCCTGAGATTCAGATTATATTTTACAGAAATTTTAACTGTTTAAAGACTATAGTAAAAATTTAAGTCATGGTATCTTGTTTATATACCAAGTATATTCATTATGTTTCTTTTATGAAATAGATTTTTTTGCTAATATTGATCTCCTTGAAGTCATATTATACATATATTTAAATGATTATGATACACTTTTGTAAATCAGAATTATCTTCAATCATATATTTTTTGGGATTCTGCCTAATATGTGATTTTTATGGACCAGCTATTTCCAAAATATCCCTCCAAATCAGCCCTAAAGGGAATTTAATTTTTCTGTTCTGGAAATAATAGTAATAATGGTAAATGCTTAACCAGATAGGGCTTTTAATAGGTTATACATTTTCTATCATTTATATACACATATGTGTGTGTGTGTGTGTGTGTGTACATTATATATAAATGTAATCTTTTTGTCAACCTCATGAAGTAACAATTGTTATCAGCCATATTAATGAGATGAAGGGATTAGACAAATGGTGTAAATGCAGTCATTCAGTAACTTAACCAGGATACTGGAGACTAGGTAACTTATTAAAATTAAACAAGGTTTATTTTGGTTAAATATTGTGGAATCCAAAAAACATGGTGCCAATATTGACTTCTGGTGATGGCTTCAAGCTGCCTCTTAGTGGCAAGCATGAAATGGAAGTAATTATAAGAAGAATCTAATTTGCAAGAAAACCAAAAGAATGTCCTGGGTTCACATTGTAACAACTCAATCTTGCTATAGCCCAGGCTAAAAGAAACTACATTAATTCTTTTAAGTGGTTGGATCTCTTATGATCCAAATGCCTCTTAAGACTACACCCCCAATACTGCTACATTGAGAATCACATTTCATTTCATTGTGAATTGGGTATGAAAAAACTCATATTCAAACCTAAGCGTAGTTGGATTTTATTTTGTTAAACAGAAAGGTGAGAAAGCCATCATATAATTATCATCTTGAGGCACTTTAGGATTAACTGGAATGTTATCTATTGAAGTAATAAAATACCATGGCCAAGGCAATTTATATAAGATGGACATTATTTTAGCCTTTGGTTCCAAAGACATAAGAGCCCATCATGCTGAGGAAGTGTGGCAGCAAGCTGCAAACATGACAGCAGGAGCGGGAAGCAGAGAGTTCACATCTCTACCACAAACAGGAAGCAAAGACAGAACACCCCGAACAACAGAAGTAGTGTAAGGCATTTCCGCTCAAAGCCTGCTTCTAGTGACGTACTTCCTCCAGCGAGGGTGCTCCTTGTGCCCCTTATACTTCCATAAAGTAGGGATCACATGTTCAAATGCCCAAGAATATGGCAGAAATCTCCAATTTAAAGGGCCACAGCTTTACATTCCTAATAGACAATTTTTTTCCTTCTATAATGTATAATGTTTTGTGTGTATTTTCCATAGGAATTCTTTGCTGTAATTATGCCTTTCAAATAATGATAGAGAAACCTATTTACATTGTGTAGATCTGTTAAAGATGAAAAAATATTTCTATCACATGATACTTTGTTGCTCTAAACAATATAGTGTGTGAAGCAAGTCAGAAATAATAGCACTAAATACTTTATCTGAGTTTATTCCAATCAATGCAGTTAAGGGGATCTCTCCCTTCCGGTGGGTTTTTCCCTCATAGTAGTCTTCTCATTGTATGTCTGACTTTGAGAACATTAATGACCTAACTTGAGTGACAGAAACTAGTAGGAAGTTGTCATAGTAACCTGATCAGGGAAGCTAACACCTAGCCCCCACCTACATGGTTAAAATCAAAATGTCTACTTAGATGTAGATTAAATGTTGCTACTTGCTGCCATTTCTTGTCCCATGGCCAGAACAGCATGGGCAGTAACATTGAGGCATGACGTGGCCAGGTCTGTGTTCATGGCTCCATAGCAAGAGATAGATGTCTGGGGGACAGGCAAACAGCATGGTGTGGAATGAAGGCCGCAGTACAGTCGAGCTGACACCCCATCATGGGGCAGGAAGGAACCAGTAAAGGTAGCTAGATAAACACTAACATCAATGGCTTTATATTTTAGAAAGCATGGATCAGCTGAGTGGGGGTAATGGGCAGGATAGAGAGATCCAAGACAGGGAGCTGACGTGGTTCAGGGAAAATGAGGGCCTGGGTTCTAATAGTAGAGTCACAGGGTTCAATAGTTGGGGATTGTTGGGAGTAAGGGACATAAGGAAGACAGCGAGTGTGTTTACATTGTCTCATGGGATTTTTGTTTCTTAAAGGAATAAAATTCTTAATCCATGAAATTTATTTAAATAAGAAAATGGTTGATTTTCAGCATGGAGACTCTAAACTGAGTAGCACAAATACCTTAATCAAATTTATTAAGGTTATTAAAAAACCTGAGGGTTTATGTTAGGAAAAATGAAAGGCAGTGGATTTCTTTGGAAATAATATAACACCGCATAGGTCAGTGCTGTTGGATAGATCCTTCATAAACGAGATAGTGTTATGGCCTAATGCCTGCCATTCTCTTAAAGTCATGGATGGAAAGAAAAAGGAATCTATTACTATTACTCAAGAGTCAGTTCAAAGCATATAAGATGCATATAGACATCATAATCCCCAAAGAAAAAATACAATAAAAATATAAAGAAGCCAAAATTTCCATGTATAAATTATTATGCCAGCTGGTCCTCTTTAAGATTAATAAAGCTACGTTGAAATGCCTTATAATTCCACCTAAAGCCTTTTTACATAAAACAAGAAATAGACATTTCAAAAGAAAACATTTTATGACTTACCTCTGGAAAATATTATAAATTCTTAATAATGGTAAAGAATTTAGAATTTATAGACTGAAAAACAGTCTGTAAAAATAAAATATCATCTTCAATGTTTCCCTCATGGAAACAGAATTCAAAATCTCACATCCAATCATCTCTAAGAAACCCCTGAGCAGAAGATGAGAGTTGAGGAGGTGGTTTAGGGGCACGAGCAGTTGCTAGGCAAGCATGTGTACCTGAGTTTGAAGCCCCTGTAGCCATGTGAAAGCTAGGTGTGCCAGTACATGCTGATGACCTCAGCACTGATGGTGATGACTGGGGACCCCAAGAGCTCACTGACCTGCAGGCTAGGCAAACCTGCGAGCTCCAGGTTCAGTGAGAGACCAGGTTTCAAGGCAGTAAGGCAAAGAAGCATGACAGAAAGTGCCTAACATTCTCCTCTGGCCTCTACATGTACACCACACACACGCACGCACGCACGCACACACACACTAGTTAAAGTATAAATAAACCAAAATGATAAAGACCACTGAAAATTCTATTATATTTTCTCTTTAAGGAAACATTAAAGAAAGACACAAAGCTTGATATGTGACTCAAAATTAAAAGATATTAACCAATTTTACCAGAGGGAAAAGAATTTAATGATGCAATGTATGTTCACTTTCCGAATGGGGTAATTTTTCTGTGGTTACTAAATTTTGAAAGAATGAGCCAGTATTGGGTCCTTGTGATTCATATGTGGAAATAGAGTGCTCCCCCCCCTTCTCCTTAAAGCTCAGGCTCATGAGATATAAAACTTTTTAAATGAGAAGTCCACTTGAAATTGTTATGTTTGCAAAAGAAAAGTATTAAACCTGTCATTACAGGCGTGTTAAACATCACCTCCGTATGCCAATACAAAAAGCATTAATTGAAATATTTTAGCCTTTTCTGCTTGCAGCCAACATTCACAGAACAATGATGTTATTCACAGAACTGCTCTGATGTTGTGGGAATATAATGAGGAACGAGATGTAGGCTCTCCTTGCCCAGCAAGAAAGCACAGTTTAGTTGGCCAACAAGTTCACAAGCAGCTATAAGGTTGAATTTGTCTCGTGCCCTATCAAGTGAGATGCCAAGTGTGGCAAGAGTGAGATAAAAACTCCCATCTGTGGCTGAGGAAACCAGGAACATTAGTTGGAAAGAGAGAATATTTAGTTGAGCCTTAAAGGTTGAGTAGAAATTGCTAAAGCGACAAGGATTACTTAGAAATTGGAAAATGAAGGGTCTGTCCTTAGACAAAGAAAGCCTAATTCAGCTGAACCATTTAGAGTAGTAAAAGTCAGAAGCCAGGCTTACTGTACCTTAAAGTTCTCTTTGGAGGCTGCTGGGGTCTATTGGGCATTCAGGAAGTCTAACCCAATTTGACAGTCTGTGAGCTAGTGTCAGGTTGTCTGGGTCTGTTAATCTTAACTGTATGACTTGGGAAAGTCACCTAAACTCTTTCTCTCAGTTTGCTCACCTGTAATCTCTCTGAAGCCTAGCATCAGATGTTTTAAAATTTAGAATTTTTCAGTCCTTAGAAACTTAATATCATGTATTACTCTTGCTATGTTAGGTAAATTCAATAAGAGTTGAAAGTGTGCCTTCAAAATACAAGCTGTATAGGACTGTTTAAGATGTGGAAAAAAATAACATATGCCCCTATACGTTTTCAGCCTAGATTTTGTACAAATAAGTTTGTAACCCACTCCTGAAAAACTACCAACTTCCAGCGCGTTTTACATTTCTGACCTGTGGATTACAGATTCACATTAGGCCCGTTAGGGTCATATCATTCGTGTGACATTGTCCAGAGAATCAACTGGACAGTCTGTGCACTGCGTTGCATACTGACTGGCTCATCGTACACACTTCTTTTCCACTGTCTGCATTCTTATTAGTTCCAAATGTGACTTGCTTAAGAAGATCCAATGCAATTGAGTGGCAGTTTCCAGGAGCAGACAGCCTTGGAGCCACCCAGCTGTATCTCCTTCCCTTACACCGAGCTAGGTTCAATGCTGACTTGGCACTGTACCTCCAGGACATCTCCAAGCCATCCAGCCAAGGGAGGCGTAATGAAGGCGTAATGAAACCTGGTAGACTCACTGGTGAGAATGAAAAGGTTTTGGCTTACCAGTAAGATAGGGAGTAACTAAGGTTTGGGAGTAAATGACCTCTCACATCTAGGTGGGGTTCCAGATCTCCAGCAGGGCCAGAGTACTGCCCACAGCTCTGTTACTGAGCCTCACAGGCACACTGTGCGGGAGGGTGGTACCCATGGTGCTTTGGCCACACACTCTGGTTCTCTCACACCCCCCTCCCTACTTTTAACCATACGGCTCGAACATTGCCTTGGTCTTCAAGGCAAAGCAGTGCATAATCTTAGTCCTCAGGGCTAAGCTCACATGTCACATCAACTGTTGAGGGAGATCAGGACCCACCGCCCTCAGGTTTCCCTGCTCCTCTTCCTGCCACAGCCTTTAGCATACTACTGAATTGCCTTGTCTGTGTGTTTTGTCTACCCAGCCACTCCACATCATGCCTGTTTCCTTTTCTGCAACCAAAAGAGAAGAAATGTCAGTTCTTCACACAGATGTGTAAATACAGTAAAGATACGCAAGGTGACATTTTTTAAAAGGCAAGTTTATGCCTTTTCAATGATTGTTAAGTAGATTTGTGGTTTCTTTAAATCTCATGTGATTGGATGTTTAAAGAGCTAACATGGTCAAGTGATATGTTTGAGATGTACACACACACACACACACACACACACACACACACACTTTTTTGTGTTTCTGTGCTTTGTTTTGTTTTGTTTTGAGAAATAGCCAGTGTTTCTCTGGCTGTCCTGGAACTCACTCTGTAGGCTAGGCTTGCCACAAACTCAGAGATCCACCTATCTCTGCCTTCTGAGTGCTGCGATTGAAAGCATGTACCACCACTGCTTAGCTTGTATATATTTTTTTAATGATATGTATGTTTACATGTTTACAAATATATATATACATACATATATATATATACACACACACATCTATATATATATATATATATATATATATATATATATATATATATTATACCATAGCATTTCTTAGGCCTGCCATACTTAACCATTGCTTGTCAAACATCTTCATAAGTAGCTATGTAATTAAGAGTGGAGTACACATTTCATTCAGCTCATTTTCAAAGCTATTTGAGTCACCGAAATGTTTACTCATGGAAGTGCCCTGACCACCATTGATTTTCAAACTGTTAATACCATATGCAGTATTACATAGAACAATCCTTGCTCATTTTTCAAAACTTTGCTTATAAAATTTGATGACAATTGAACAACCCCATGAAATAGTTATTTATGCAGCAATAAAAATTAAATAAATCCATGTATTGTAGGCTTGCCACTGAAGACAGCTGTGGTAAACGTGTTTTTTAGTCTGTTACATCAAAGTAATAGAGGGCTTTGCAAGAATTTGCAGGGCTGGTGTCCTTGAAGAACCCACATCCTCACTGTGCTTTAGTCCCTGCTCTGTGTACATGAGGGAGTCAGGAATAGTAAATACAGCAATGAACCTATCAAAATGCCTCTTTTAAGTGGCTCTTACAGCCACTATCTCTGTGCCTCTCCCACAGTTTGAGAACTTTCTAGGGATAGTGCTCCCTTAAGAGCTCTCTAGCACTGATGCAGAGAAGTAGAAACCCTGTGTTGCTAGAATTGCCATTCCCCACTGTCCTCATCAGTATTCCCTGTGGTGCAACTGTTGTCACCAAGAAAGTGAAATCAGAAAATAGGACAATTTCAAAATACAGAATAACTTGCTGAAGCAAGCAAGACCGTAGATTTGATTAGAAAACAAGCAGTAGGGAGCCCAGGAGAAAACATCCTGTACTATATGATGTCTTTCAGTTAACTGAAATATTTTGGTCCTGTTCGTTAATATCTTAACTTTTGTGGTATTGATCAGCATGAATAAAGGTGTGTGTCTGTGTGTCTGTGTCTGTGTCTATGCCTGTGTGGGTATCTGTAGTATCTCTGTGTGTGTGTGTGTGTGTGTGTGTGTGTGTGTGTGTGTGTGTGAATTCACATAGAAAGTTCAGGATAAAAGAATATCAAGTGCTCCAATACAAAAATCCACTCATATTTCTATAAATTGATTTATGCAAATTTTAGTTTTGCTTCTTCATTTATTTTAGTAAAGTTGGAATTTGTTTGAGAGCCAGAGATGTATTCTTTATGAGTAGCAATTAATTTATTTATTATGAAGAATGTCATGTCATAGCAAATTAAAGGTTATATTTTGTCTTCTTCACATGTGATCTGGAGCCAGGAATGAAAACCACATGATATGTTTTAGAATTAAACCATTTATTATTGATAGATAATGACAGGCTAGGAACAGGAGGCACCGGTCAGTCTGCATTAGCTCATGAGCCCTGAATCACTTTCTTATGATCCCTAAAGATCTTTGCAATTCTGTCACTTGCCTTAACTCTCTGGTAAGTTTCTGGTGTGGTCAGATGTCCTCTGCCTCTAGTCACTGAAAGCCACTCTGCACACTGTCTAGGGGCTTCTCCCCCTAAAGGATTTTCGCCAAAAGTTTCCTCCTTTGGGTACTTCTTAGGAAGAGGGGTACTTCTTAGGAAGAATGGACATGTTTCTGAAAACATGGACCTTATCTCTGACCTTCCACTTAAGCCACCAAGAGGAAGGGGATCCTAGGAGGGAAAAGAAAGATTTGCATAATAGGAATAGAAAAATCTATTGTTTTAACTTACTCCTAATTCTTTCTGATTGAGAAGTTAAGTATATGATAAAATCAAGGTCAACATTCAGCTAATATAGAATACTTTGCTTGTTGCAAAATACCAGACACAGAGTACATAGTATAAATGAGGGTTCATAATAATCTTATAATTCAAAGAACATATGCATTCAGATACAGGTACCATTTTTTTCAGAGGGTTATTATTATTTTTTTTAATAAACAAACAGTGACCAAATAAACTGGTACTGTTTTTTAAAAGAAAGGGCTTGGAGGGAACAGGATAACTCTTGTTAAACATAAGTATTTAAAGGGCCACACAAAAGGGCATAAGGAACTGGGCTCATGTAATTAAGTATATATTAAGCATTTTTTTCTTTGTAAGACATAAATTATCAAAAATCAAGGTTACAAGTTAACTGAGAGAGAAAATTGAGTAACAAATTGTCCTAATTACTAATAGTTTGCTTTCTAAGGCATTTGGTAACCTAGTAAGATAATATCTGAAGAAGATAAGCTATCCAAATCACATTCATAAAATTAAAGTCTGAGCTGATGACTCACTCCTTTAATCCCAGTGCTTGGAAGGTAGAGGTGGGTGGATCTCTGTTAGTTCAAGGCCAGCCTCGTCTATAGAGTTCCAGGACAGCTAGGGCTACATAGTGAGACCCTGTCTCAAAACAAAACAAACAACAACAAAAAATTAAATTCTAAAATTTCTCTTTGGTCTTCTGAATTTTTTTTAAATTGTCACAAAATAAACTATGTCCTAAACATGTATTTTCTAGCCAGTGTGACTCCTGTCTTCTAAGTGTGCCACATGTCTTCCAAGACTAAAACTCTGTTGCCAAAGTAAACCAAAATTAAAAATTACTTCAACACATTCCTGAAGTCTGGGTTATTGCCTATCACAATACTTTGACATTAGTAGGAGGTCGTAAGACACAATCTATACATGAATTTAAGCAATAACAGGAAGTGTATTTATACGTGAATTAATTGTTGTGAGATGTTAAAATTTTATTTCACATGTCTAACTTATCTAAGATGACAAATGGAAAGCTTATAAGACACTTGTTTTGGGAGCTGAAGAAATGGCTCAGTGGTTAAGAGCACTGACTGTTCTTCCGGAAGACCGGAGTTCAATTCTCAGAACCCACAAGGCAGCTCACATCTGTCTGTAACCCTGACACCCTCACACAGACACACATGCAGGCAAAATACAATGCAAATGAAATTTAAAAAAAATAAGATACTTGTTTTAATAAGAATTCTGTATCCCAGATGTTGACATTATTAGGTCTGAAGACAGCCTTCACTGGCAGAAGGTTAGTAGACACAAAGTAATTGTGTCCCAAAAGTGCTGTGTCCCAGGATCAGATTTTTGCTTTTACTTTTCTGTTTGTTTCTTTGGTGTGTATTCGTGGGTGAGGGGGGGGGTTGCTTGTTTTGGTTTGATTTGGTTTGCTTTTTGGAGACAGGTTTCTCTGTTTAGTCCTGGCTTCCCTGAAACTCATTCTATTAGACCAGGCTGCATTAAACTCAGAGATCTGCCTGCCTCTGCTTCCTGAGTGCTAAGATTAAAGGCTTGAACCACTACTGCCTGGCTGTTGCCACTTTGTTTTTTGTTTTTTTTGTTTGTTTGTTTTTTTATGAAAGTTGCTACATTATCCATATGGCCCTCCATTCCATGTCCATTAAAAAAATCAGTGTTCACTTAAAAAAAAAAACTGATTTTATGTGCGTTTATTGGTCTTTGTATAGTTTTAAAAATAATAGGGTCTCTCTAGGGTAGAGTATTTTTAGCAAAAGGTTTTGTGAAGGTTGTTGGTTTTTCTGTTTTATTTTTATTTTTCTAAAAGTTCATAGGGAAAGAAAAAGAACAGGACAATAGCTACAATGGTATGTTTTTAATGAGAAGAATTACAATGTCCCTATGCTAATTGAGAGAGACACAGAGGAACGATGACTAAGTGAAGAGGTATGCCCCCAACTCAAATGCTGGGAGAATGAGTCTCTTTTGTTGGCCTTATGCTGAAAATTCTTGTAGCGGGTTCACTTGCTCCTACAGAGACATTCAGCATCATCTGGAGATGTTTTGGGTTGGCCCACTTCCAGTTTGGAGATTCAAGGCACCCAGTCAGTAGAAACACCATACTCTGCCCACAATATCCCTCCACAATAAATGTCAGATAGTTCAAAATGTCCATAGCAGTATAGTAGAGAAGTCCTTGACCTAGGTAGAATGTCGAGCACTGGGACAATAAGCAGGTATAGTGACACACACCTGTAATCCTAGCACTCAGGAAGTTGAGCAGGCAGATCCTGAGTTTGAGTCCAGCCTGGATTATAAAGCTAAACTATCTGAAAAATTCAAAATAGGAAAAAGTAATATTAGGTGTATACAAACAAATATTTAGGTGTTAGAGGTGATCTGACCTTAATCTGACTAAAATAGAAATAGCCACGTGTCTCACAAGACTAAAATTCTGTTGCCAAAGTGAACCAAAATTAAAAATTACTTTAACACAGTCCTGAAGTCTGAGTTATTTTCTCCGTGAATAAATGTAATAAAAGTATTTTGAAATTCCATTTGAAATTGCATACACATGTCTAGCAAGCAAGACTCACTCACAAAATGCTTTTGTTAACTTAAAAATAACACTGTTGTGGTAAACATTTCATTAACTTGATCTGGAAAAAACATAGTAAACAGTTTCAGACAGATTTTCCAGTCTGTCTGGCTATTGGGCTCTCAAAAGTTGGGGAGGATACTGTCCTTCCAGCCATTCTTTCTGCTTCTGAGGAACAGCTCTATTTTCTTAATCAAATCAAAGTTTAGAAGGACATGTGGGGCATGAGAATGCAAGGGTGAGCTGTAATTTCTTTGCTTGTCAGCACATGTTTCAGAAGAATCTTACTTCAGAAGAATTTTGTTATCCTATGTCAACAACTGTTTTGTTTTATTTTAAAAGATGACTAAAAAGTAAAAGAATTATCACAATAATCTAAACCAGCCTTTAAAAAAAAAAAAGTCTGGAATTTACCTTCAATTTTTCTTACAGGAGTTGCTTTGACCTAAGAGATGTTTTAGTCCTACTTCTGAAGTCCTACTGCAAGGGTGTATTTGAATTTGGATTGGCGGTTTAGTGGTACAAATGACAGCAAAAGGACCTCTTTCTCCTTTCTTCCTCCAAGGCACAGAGAGTGTTTCTGGAAGGGGTGTTTGAGTTGTAGAAAGGCCAGCGGGGCCTGCTGATCTCGGAATCACTTTTTCCATATTGTCATTTTTGGTCCTCAGTCTGCCTTCATTCTCCTGGCTGCTCCTACCTCTGTTCCTATTCAAATTTGTTCTAGAATTCTAAACAACTGGGAACTCCCTGTGTTTCCTGATCATTTATATAATTATTAGAAATGTGCTACAACTGTGTTTGTGCCTTTACAGCGGATATGGCTTTTGTTCATGGACTAAAAAGGAAAAATTAGTGATTTTTCTCAACAGATCTTTCACACTAATAGTTAAAAGTAAAACCAATAGTTGTTAGTAATTAGTTTATAGAGCTCTTTCATATATGGTATCTATCTTCTTTGGACCTAGCAACAACTGAATGCCGTATATTATTATCGTCTTTGAAGGGGAGGGGAGGACAGAACAACACCAGCCATAACCATGGCTAGCCTCAAATTCACAGAGATCTGTTTGCCTAAGTGCTGGACTGCAAGGCAAGCACCACTATGACCAGCCCAATGGCTTTAGTGTGGTTTTATTGTGGGTGAATATGTATGCAAGTGTACATATGCACATGTGTGTAGGTCATAGGAAAATCTGAGGTGTCATTCTCCAGGAACTCTCCACTTGACTAGCCTAGAACTGAAATAAGTATACTAGGCTGGTCAGTAAGTCCCGAGGATCCTCCTGCCCCCCTCCTCAGTTCTGGGAGTATAAATATATGCCACATAAACAGCTTTTTATATGGACTCTGGGTATCAAACTCAGGTCTTCATGCATTCAGGGGAGGCATTGTACCAACTGAGCTGTTCTCTACACCAGCAAAGCCTATAGAATACTCAATGAGTGCCGCATGAAGTTTTAGCAATGATAACATTAATTGTTCTAAGGAATAATCTCACTGAAGATATATGAAGTTTTTTGGCCCATCCTTTAAGACTCAGCATTGATATCACTATTCTCTGAAGCCATCCTTGGCTCTCGTAGGTACTTCTGCTCTGTACCCAAAATATGATGCAGTATGTCATTATTGAATGGCAATGGCATCAATTCTATTTGTACTGAAGATTACCTTTGAAAAGGTAATCCTTTTTAAAGCATTTCTGTTTTGGAAGCATACTTAAGAAATTACACAAAATATGATAATTGCAGCTACTCAAGAGGGTGAAGCAGGAGAATCCCAAGTTTCAAGCTAACCTGAGCCAAGACCCTGTCCCATGCAAATAAATAAACAAATAAATAAATAGATAAATAAATAAATGAATGAATGGGGCTGAATAGAACTCTTCTTTCTAGCCTATATGATAGCCTACAGTTAGTCCTCAATGCCTTACAGGGGGCAGGGGCAGGGAAGGAAGGAAGAAAGATCATACTAATTTCCACACTGGAAATAAGTACTAAGCACAAAGTAGAAGACTGGAAGAAAGGGAACCCTGCCTCGTGTATAGCACATATGACCTTGTCTTACAGTATTTACTAGTATTTATCTCCTGCTGCAATGAGAGAGGTATATTTCCTGGACTACAGTGAGAGAGAGGTGTAGGTGTGCAATGTTATCTATAGTATGGATGGAAGAAAGTTCTAACAGCTGCTCAAAACTATGTAGAAGTTTCTTCCATTGTTTTCTTTAGATTTGGGCGAGTGGGAAGATAGGACCATAGAACATATATCTTTAGTTTGTATAGGCCAACTCCCTGCCCTGAGAATTGCTTCTTGTGGTTCCGAGAATGAATATGTTGGCCTTCAAGGAAGAGCTCAGGCCCTTGCCCATTCAGTCAGCCCTTTGCTAAACACATAAAAGAAGCCTGCCACTTGATGGTTCGTTTGCTGTATGGTTTGCCAGAGGCTCAAGCAAAAGGTCATAATTAAAAGATCTGTGTTCTTTCAATGCTCTCTTGCTCAATAGTAAGGAGAGAATCCTCAGGGCTTCATCCCATTCCCACACAGTGAATCCAGTTAATCTTCTAGATTAAAACAAAACATGCACGCCACGCTAAAATCTTATAGTTGAGTTTCACACTTATTCTAGCTCCCTCTACTCCCTGAAGCCCTCTCCTCATGTGGATATAAAAATGTCCATCAGTCTCTCCAGTGGTTCAAGCATGGGATGTTGGGGGGTGGGGGCAGATATTGGTCTGCAAGGACTCCATTCATGCGTATTGTGTGAATGTGTTTCCGGTGGTTCTAACGTGTAATCAGAGTGAAGACGCTGTCCTAGAGTCAACAGTATCTTCAACTCCTAGCTGGTGTTTTTCAGTGTCCCTGCTTTTAGAAAGAATACAGCTGTCCAGACCCACCACAGAGCACTTCCCACACCAAGTCTTTGTTTTCTTCTTTATTATCTATCACTCTTGCTAGATTAGGAACAAGATGCACTGTTTATTGGCATTACTGTTGAATCAGTGTCAACTGTACATCTTAGAATGTGACTTCTATGATGAGTCAGGGAGAGTCAAAGGAGCTTGAAGGAGCAGTTAGAAGTTTGAAGGACAAGTCACACTGATGACAAAAATGTCACAGAATGCCTTCTAGGAATGATTCAAGCTAAAACATACTTACAAATCACCATGTCAAAGACTGCCTACTCTTACTACTTCTTTACAAACAAAATAAAAATAAAACTCACAAAATGGCATATGTTTATAAAAAAATTTGATGTTGTTAAAAGTGACATTTCTTTGATGCTTATTATTTGGAGTATTTTTTACAGTGTACAGAATTAGTATATAGATTGATTTTTAAAGAATTGAGCCATTTCAAATATAGTATTTAGTAATTGTGTTCTCTGTAAATACAGTGCCAGAGCCTGTAGTTTGTCCTGTAGTAAGACATGGGTCAGGATAGTGAAGGGATTTACTAGCAACCATATATTCCTAGACAACCTGATTCATGAGTGTTAGCTGTTTAATGGCACTTACTCATTGAATTATCCCATATTTTGTATTCAGTCTCTTTTATCAAAATGAAGTTCTGATTATGGCTATTTTAATAATGATACTTATTACAGATGTCCATTCTCTAAATTGGGGCTTGTAATTAAGCTTATGTTAAGGGTGATAAATTCTGTGGTAGCTGTGATAGCCTCTCACTTACCATTGTTCAGCCTGAGACATACTCAGTGGCTAATACTCTAAATCCAATACTCTACCTGGCTTTTCTAAACAAGTATTAACAGAATATAACTGTATCTGTTATATATATATATATATATATATATATAGAGAGAGAGAGAGAGAGATACTCTATATATATCTGTTATATATATCTGCTATAACAGAATATATATATATATATACATATATATATATATATATATTCTGTAGCTGTTCATGTACTGTAATGACAGGGGTGAGGCATTGCAACAGAAACCAGATAGTCACAAAATCTAAAATCTTTACTATCGGGGTCTTGAGGCAAAAACTGGCTGACCTTTGGTTTAGTTGATCAAAAGAATCATACTGTCCATAATCAGAACAAAGCAACTGAGCTCTGGATGTGGGAATGAGAGCTCTGGATTTTGTCCGTAACACTACTCTTGTCCTATTGCCTTTGACAGAAAGAGAATCAGCAAGAACGTGGTAGAGGATGAGGCAGTGAGAGAGCATGAAGGCATGTTTCATCTAGTTGGGTCCTGTCAGACAAGTCACACCTTCTCCCTTTCTATTCTGTCCCCTCCCAAGAGGAACAGTGCTTGCTGTATATGTGGCCAAGATTTTCAGAATACCTATATGCTGGAGCCTTTTAAATTTAAACCAGTCTGCCCTGTCTTTGCTGCCAACGTTCATAAATCATTCATCTGAACAATTAAAGGCTGGGCACCTGTTGAATGCTGGCCCAGGTGCAGTAGGTTAACCCCCATCCTCCCAGCTGCTTCCCAGGAAAGGTAGGGGACCCCACACCATGCCACCTGTGAAGGAAACATCATGAGGCGTTTGGTTTTCATCTCCACTGGGCTTGGATGTTCCCCCAGTTCCTCAAGGTGTAGGGAACGCCCCTCTCTGGAGATTCCACTGCAGCCCTTTCAGTGATAGGAGTGTGAATGTTTGCATTGGCCAACTCTTGGGAAAGGTGGGGAACGTGACAGAGGCTTGCTAGAATTGAACCCCTTCCCTTTGCTGTGTAAACTAGTTTCTAGGAAGGTTTCCTTTCTCTTTGAGTCTAAACCTAGTTTCTAAGTAGTTTCCTCTCTTCTGGAGCATGGTCCATATGATCACATTCTGCCAGAGCGTGGGTGTGTCATAGAAAGACTTGCTAATGATGACCCCCTTCTCTTTGCTATGTGAACTAGTTTCTAAGAAGGTTTCCCTTCTCAAGAGCATGGTCTGTAGGATGACATCCTGCCAGACTGTGGGTGTGTCATTTAAAGGCTGACTCTGAATTTGGTTTAGAGTTGAAGTTTGAATATCTCCTTTGATTTGCACATTGCTCCACACTCTACTAAACTCAGACTGGGATAAAAGTAGGCTAAACATCAAGTGATCTACATAATTGAGAGGAAACAAGTTGATTCTGTGTCTGGCTTGTTCAACTGATTGTTCATCTGCCCACTCTGTGAGTGTAATTAGCTTGAATGTTTAATAACAAAATTGGAAAGCTGAGAGAGACCTTGAAAAACATCTAACTGTACTGATGTGGAAATGGGGCCTGCAGACTCGGAGTAACTTGTGCTGAACTCTATTCCTTCAGGCCCTAAGACCAAATGGCTTAATCCACAGTTAGGCATCCCATTTGTCAGACTGCCCCCTCTAAAGCATTATTTAAACAAAAGGAAATACCAGAACCTTCAGTGTGGGTTCACATTGCTTTCTTTGATGAGCCTGTGTATGTTCTGAGACTCTGCTGCTCTCTGCAAATCAGACATACTTGCTGGATTGCATCAGAGTCCAGGGGACGTGATTGATGAATAAAGGGCAGAGGAGGGATGACGTAATGGCTCATGTGGCCTTTACCTGAGAATTATCTCTGGCTGTGTGTTGCCTGGGTCTGTGTGACTCACGCACCTCAGTGCTGCCATCCCTGTTACTCAGCACGATAGGCTCACACTTACCTCACCCTATGTTTCTCTGCTTTTCTTGCCAAATCTGATTAGAAGCACTTTTGTTTTAAGCTCATGTTTATGAAGCATAAGTGCACTTTGCACCAATGACCACACTGACTCAGTCAAAACAGCTTGATGTTTACATCAACTCGGATCAGGAAGTACTTGCATAGCACCCACTCAGGGTCCCACATTGTCAGTTTTCTCTTTTGTCTTTAAGCATTTTGACAAAGCCATTCCAAAATAAACCTGAAACAAATACCCACTGTGAACCATATTTATGGCAGATGCTTTCAAATGCCTTTTTGCTGTTAGCTGCAAACCAACAGTGTGGAGCAATTAGTACCTGTACCATTTTAGGGGTTAGAACACTGACCCAGCTACCTTGGATAAAATAGCTTGTGGCATGTGACTGAATTGAGAAGGAAATCCTGCTTTCTTGGCATCAAGTACAGTCATTTTTCCACTACATTACAAATGTTTCTAATATATGGACTTCAAGAGCTTTTCAAAAAATATGTTCAATTTTCTTCAGGGTAAATTCATACTTGATTTATGATCTTCATATTTGATATACTGTCTTTCTGTCTTTATCCTTGGTGTTCTAGAAGTCAAGAGAACAGAAGTAAATTTATTTATTGAACAATAATCACTGAGTTTTTGCAATAGAGTTTTATCAAAAAGCCCTATTTTGCTGGAGTTTAATTATACCTGCTTAGCAAATGAATGTAAAAAGAGATAGAATGAAAATATATATGTACAGACAAGTCTCCTTAGCTTATGCTGAGTGGGTCTGTACGTGTGTGTGTGTGTGTGTGTGTGTGAGAGAGAGAGAGAGAGAGAGAGAGAGAGAGAGAGAGAGAGAGAGAGAGAGATTTAAAGGTTTTCTATACAAAATTGTATCATTCTAAAATTATGTTCTTTACAACATAACATCTTAGGAGTATTTGTTTTAGTGAAAATTTAGTTTTTTGAAGTATTTAAATTTTCATTTGAATACAAAACACGTGTAAAATGTTCACAATAATAAGCACTCGAGTACGGGGAAAAGAAGTTGTTACATACTCTTCTAAAGGTTTTGTGTTTCTTGGGGGGTTTCTCCTGTCCTCAGAGGAAGAGCTGTAAGCATAGAGAACACAGAGCGGTTACCATGACGTCAGGCTGTGCCTTTGTTCCACTTGCCTGCAGTCTGCAACTGATTCCTACCACAGTCCCTTTGTCCCAGTGCATGGGTATCCCATTCGTGCCCAGCTCCAGGACCTATATTGCAGCTGGAATGTCCAGAACCAGAGAACTAGAGTGGAGAGTGGTAGAAAAGAAACAAAGAAGCCAACAGGAAGTAGAGATGATTAATAAGAAAAGGGGAAGCAAATTCTAAGATGCCCGACAGCAGTGGTCAGAATGCCTGTAGCAATATTTCCTCAGCTAGCGTTGGCTGAACTATACAGCTGTGTTGTAGTGTTTGCTGAACTATACAGCTATGCAGGCTGGAGAGGCACAGGCAATCTGCAGCTCACCACCTTCTTGAAGACAACCACAGACACGTCATGTTCCTCCCGGACTTAATGGTTAACTCTCCCTTTATATTTCTCTTTGGGTGAAGTCATTTCCCTAAATACTCTCCCAGTTTCTTCATGACTCCAAGAGTTACACTTTCCTTTTGAGTATATTTGCTAGCACCCACTTTTCCTCATTCCAGGTACCATATGTTTACTATAACTGCTCCCCACAGAAGGCGAAGTTTTGAGTCTTATCATCCAGCCCTTTCTTTGAGGTTGCCATCTGTAATTTTATGCTCCAAGGCTCCTTTAAAAGAAATACACAAAGAAAGTATCTCTTCTCAATAGCCATGAAGGTCATCATTCAAATCCCAGAAGTTCTTGTTTTGCCTCTTTTATTGTGTATTATTAAAACTCAGCTCTGGAATGACGAGAATCTGCCCTGTTTATTTTACATCTGTTCTTCCCGTAAGAAAATTTCAACTTGGGTTACATTCGGTCCTTTGACGCCTAGAATTTTCTATGTAAGTTTAAGAAATTAAAGCTAAGAGCAAATGTTCCCAATGATGCTTTGAAGCAGATAAGCAAATTAATAGTTGCAGCATGTCTTCCAAAGTAAACAAGCTTCTTTATGGGTAGGAACCTGCATTGTGTCAAGCTCTTTAATTACTTCACCATCCAGAGCTCTTTTAATTGAACTCTATTTATCGTACATTGTAGAGAACATAAAATAGCTTGTTTTAAAGTAAATGTACTTGCCTTGTTTATGTACACTTCATCCACTGTGATTATGTGCATCTGCACAATCTAACATTTACCTGCTTGCTTAGTGCTATGCCTGGTGTTTTGTATATCAGGCTGGCAACAGTTTGTGCTGTGACTTTCTCTGCCACAATGTTTCTCTGTCCTTGGATTTCATTAGCCTTCAGTAGATGTTAGAAATTGGAAGAGAAGTTCCCTGATTATTCTTGGCTCTGAAGGCTGTTCTTACTTTCCAGTTTTCTTCATATGACAATGAGAGTCAATGATTTGCATCTCTCCTCTCTATCCTTTTCACCTTTTACTCGTTGTGGTGAAAATACATTACTGTTTGAACTTTCCATTTAACTAGGGGACTGTGTAGAGCAAGGCCTTAGTGACATTTACACAAAACTGACTTCCAACCACACAAAGTAAGGGGAGGAAGGAAGGAACCAGATCATTAAAAAATAAGTCTGTTGAGGGCTGAAGTGAAGACTCAATCATTAAGAGTGTTTACTGTTCTTGCAGAGGACCTAGGTTTGATTCTCAGCATTTACTTAGCAGTTCACAACCATCTGTAACTCCAGTGCTAAGGTATCCAACTCTTCTCCCACCTCTGATGGCTCCTGCATGCACAAAATGCACACACATACAATACACATAAGATCAAATAATTTTTAATCTATTATGCAATAAAGAAGAACATCGAGGGCAAAAATCTATTCACAGCTGGGTGGCTGGCACAGAGCAGCCTAGAGCTAATTTTGCTATAATTGTAATTCAAGGCCATATTCAGAGTGATTTTGTTTCTTATTTACCTTTTAATACAACATTTAGTTATTTCTTTGAGGATTTCATACAGTATATTTTTATCATATTTTCTCTCCTTACCCCTCACTAACTCCTACCACATCTATGCCTACCTCCCTACCTATCCAACCTCTTCACCTCCCTCTTTTCCTCACTTCTCACCTCCCCACACCTTTCTCCCTCTTTCCGACTCCCTGTCCCTTTCCATTTACTTCCAGTTGGTGTTAGCCAGCTCCTCTTAGGTGTAAGACCTCTGGTTATATACCAGATGTCACACATTAAAGATTGACTATGCCTTTCCCCATAGCTATCAGACATTCCTCAGGCAGAGGTGGAACTATGTACCCACCCTCGGGATTTTGTCTGGTTTGAGATTGCACAAGACTTGTGTAACACATTTATGTGTGTGTGTGAGTTCCTATGTGTTTCTGCCCTGTGGTGTTCAGAAAATACCTTAAAGTCATCTACCACCTTTGGCTCTTACAATCTCACCCTCCCTTCTTCTGAGGAGATCTGTGAACCTCGAAAGGAGGGGTGAATGTAAATGCGCCATTTAGGGTGGACCACACCAAAGTCTCTTATTCTCTCCATGTTGACTAGTTGTGCATATCTGTGTTAACCACCATCTTCTCTAAGAAGAAGCTTATCTGATGAAGATGAGAGATTCACTGATCTGTGGGTATAACAATAAACCCATTAGGTATTACTTTGATGCTGTGATCCATTTAGTAAAATAATAGCATTAAGTTCTCCCCTACAGCCCACAAATTATCTTGCCATAGGGCCATGCCTCTGTCACAGTACCATATGTGGGTCCCATCTCGTAGAGCCAGTCTTAAGAAAGAAGCATATACACCAGTAGGCATATTTTGCCAGGCAGATCATTATTATATGCTGAAGAACTCATGGCTAGCTAGATGACTGCCCTACCCCAGTAATGTACATAGAACTTTCCAGCAATGTGAAACCTAGTCAGTAGAGATGAATTATCTAGTCACTATCCACTTGATTTCATCATGTTCAAGGCTCAAATATGGGGTGTCTTCAATAATAAAATCTCCTTAACTTCAAGTTCTAGAAGATATCCAAGAGGAGAAGCCTGTAATGTTGGGTGATTTATATGGCCCCAATGGCCAACAACTCAAAATGAAGTAATAATAACAACATTTTGTGCCCAGTTTGTGCTCCCCATATACCTTTGGGTGTGGTCTACCTACCAACCACTGCACCCATAAAGAAAATTGATTCTCTTTTCCCTGCAAGCCATCAGCTGTCCATCATTCCTCCTTTAGCGGGGATATCTCATGATTGCTTTCACCACTTCATGCTAGAATGCTGACTGCTTTGATCCTGTGTGGTCTTGTGCAGATAACCACAGTTGCTGTCAGGTCATGAGTGCAGTGGTCCTGTTGTGTCAAGAAGACACTGTTTAACTCCAATTCTTCTCAGCCCTGGCTCTTCATAGTCTTGTTGTCCTCTCTTTTACAGTGGACCCTGAGCCTTGTAGGTGTGGGGAAGCATAAATATAAATGTTCCATTTATAGCTCGATATTCCAATAACACGTATTCTCTGTACTTTAACATTAGGGAGGTTAAAAACCACCACCTACTGCACAACCAAAAAAAAAGAAAAAGAAAAACAACTTCCGATGAAATCTGAGAGCTGTAATAATCTGAGTACAGACATATGAATTTGGAGGACAGTGTCATATTATGTTCATTTAACAAAGTGATAATGGTAGAGGCCTGTGAGCTCCTCAACCATGAGTTCCCGACCATATTTTCACTACCATCCAGCTGTTTTCTCCAGTGGAGTGGGGCTTAAATCTATCAGAATGCTACTGTTTAACCCTCTCCTATCCATGCCACTATTGCCACATCGGTCATACTGTAGCTCACAGTGTTCACAGCTGAGTAAGGTTGTTGATGATCTCTTCACCCTCCAACCCAGCCTATGTAGCTTTCAGTACTGTGAAAGCTAACCATCTAAGTCAAAAAGTACCGCATGGATGGAAGCTATCGTGTTGTTTAGGGAGAAGAGGCCTTGTTGCTTTGACTGCTATTCTTAAGACGTGGTACTGGTGGGTGTCATTAGAAAAGAGAACTGGCCATTGAGGGAATAAGAAGCAGTCAGGTAACTGTTAGTGCCTGATTGACATAGCGTAACATCTGATGATTAGTCTCCTAGCTAGTTTCTAATTATCTTGGGATATGGGAAACTGAGACTTCCCTGGAGATTATGTTAGATTAGGTTCATTTCCCTAGCACAAACTTGCCTGGGACCTATATACAGGGTGCGGCCCTCTTCTAAGTTGGCATAACATTTTCCACCTTCCTGATGTTTGTACTACATAATTACGATAAATTGCTGCTGTTTTTGGAGATAATCTCTGTTCTCACATCTGGGTTTCGAGTTTTGAGTAAGGCTGCTGAAGCAGAGGGGAGGAAGGAGCCTTTCCATAATATTAAGGTCATTCCTGATAAAGGTGATTGCTCCACCTTTCCCAGCTGGATCCCCTGCCAGCAATAGCATAGGCTTGAGCCAATGCCAAATGTTTTTAATACTGTATGGCCTTGCTTGATAAAGCCTGTGCATGGCAAAGGGAAAAAAGGCAAAGCTTCCCAAACTAAAATTTTCCAAGCTTTCTCTCTATGATTTAGGCAGAGCACCCTCCGTCTAAGTATTACCATGTGTTTGCTGTCGTCACCGGTAGCCTGTGATTCTCATTCCCCAGTGCTTCTAGAGATTAGAAATGACAGGAAGTGCTGGTCAAGTTAAGATGGAAATCTACTCTTGCTGCACAGCATTTTGGGGTTTGACAAAAAGGACAAGGACAAAGACAAGGAACAACTAAGATTAATACTGTTATATTCCCAAATAATACTGAGTAGTTGTGGTCTGCAAGTTAGTAGTATTCAGAGTTATACATCATTGTCCTGCTAACGTTTTGCATGTGTTCACCAGACTTGCTTTCCCTACTGTTAGAAACTCTCCACTAGAAGAATCATTGTCTTTCTCTGACCCTTGTATTTCACTTGGAGAACTAGCACGGTGTGACCAATAAATAGTTGTTGGGTATCTGGATCGTTAATGCCAAACCATTGCATCTCCCTTGGCAGGGAGGAGACAGTGTGATAATAACCACATGCTCAGGTGGTTCCCAACCCTGGAGCACCTACAAGTGTAAGAAAGAGGTATTTTTCTCTATTTCACAGATTTTCAGATTTCATGTGAAATATACCATTAGCCTCAACATCTACCAAATACTGTAATTTGTAATAAATAACAAAATTCATGAATTTAGTTAGTACAGTGAAAAGGGAAATAAGAACTCTCTGGCTTTTAAACATTAGGCTGTGTCTGAATGAGAACTAAAATTCAGTTTAGGTGACTGAATTGGGTGATGCCTTTTCCCACTTGACTGTTCTAAGCTTTGGCTCCACCAGGCATTGGTGTCTCATGCCTTTAATCCCAGCTCTCGGGAGGCAGAGGCAAGCGAGTCTCTGTGATTTTGAGGTCAGCCTGGTCTACAGAATGAGAGCACATTCCAGGACAGCCAGGACTATTAAATAAAGAAACCTTGTCTCAGAAAACCAAAAAAAAGCTTTGATTCTTGTTTTAAGCTGAATTAATGATTAATTACCAAATTTACAATATTACCAAGAACATAAGGCCTATCTTCAATTTATTTTTCTATTGTTATGAAACAAATTGTAAGTAAGCATATATAAATCATTCCTGAAGGATTAGAACTCAGCAGTGGCAATCCTAATGATACATGTGAGGCAAAAATTAGATTGTCTGCCCTGGTTAGTAGCCTAAGCAATGAAAAGCCTTAATGGACCATGAAGACTGTAGGGTTGGGTGACGTGGGTCACAGCCCAAAGAACACAGGCGAGCAAAGTACAGGGGGCCTTTCATCACCTCCATGACATTGAGCGTTTTCAGAGAGCAGGCACTTAATTTCCCCAGGTTGTTAATCTGGCACCTTTCATGAACATCACTGTTCACTCTGGGATATAAAAATAAAAAAAAAGCAAATAGCCAAAACATGTAAGTGTTAACTAGAAAGAAAACCAAGAGGAAATTACCGTAACACTTGGTGTACTGGCATCTTTCTTCTGAGAAGGCAAAGATAGTATGAAACTTGCAGTTTGGCAGTCTCCTTTAACAGTAACCAGAGGTCTCAAGAAAGAAAGAAGGTGCCGAAAATAGACACGCAGAGTTCAGCCATCGCCTTTAACTACATATGTATCCACATTGTAGACTCCAGATCCATTGGAGAGCCAAGTAACAGGAAAGTAAGCAGGCTCTTCCCATGATGCAACTGATTTTGCTCTGCATTTATCATCTCTGTCCTAAAGGAATCAGTGTTTCCTGACCTGGCATAGTGTGTTCCTTTTGCACTGCCCGTCTTTGTTAACATGTCTGTCATGCCATAGTGTACTGAGTGTTAAGCATAATACCAAGTCTTTATTTGTTTTCTCTGTCTCTTACTTTTAGGTAAGTCATCTGACTGGAGTGATATTTCACTTGTGAGAATTTGCCACTTGGTAACGTATTACTATTTTATCACATAACATGCACTGTCACTTTTGTGATTTTTCTCAATCTGTTTGTTCACATGCATTCCATAGCAATATACTGTGCCTTGGAAGGCAGTGACAACAGTACCAAAAAAGTGAGGAAACCTGGGGAACAAGGAAAGATGTGGCCCTTCGTGCATTTGCCTATGAAATCCCACTTTTGAAAGAAACTTTTGTATAGCTATTTTCATCAGCTTTGCGTTTTAGAACTTTAGGAAGCAGAAGCATTCTCATATTTAGGAATGACTGAATTTCCTTCTGTGACTCGCACCAAATTTAGAGTTGTAATTTCTGCTTGTATCTGATAAAAATCTCACATTCCTCAGATTCCTCAAAATGTTGCTGTCCATGTTACATGAAAGACTCTGTGTCTTGTGAAATATAATTTGGATCATGGTTTATCTTTTAAAAAAAAGAAATTCTAATCACTTAAAACACAGTCTTTCCTAGACAGAGAGGTGGAGCTGGGTCTTTGTTCAGAGCTAGAAATGAAGTCTATGAGAGCAGAGTGGACAGCAGGTGCCTTTCCCAGCTCTTTCTGGATCTTTTCAGTGCTAAGAAGGGTGTCTGTATTTAGTACAGTTTCTGAAAAATTGGTAGGTCTTGAATGCTAGCAGATTTTCTTCTAGCTTTGTGCTCTTTTTCTAGAACTAGACACAAGCAACCCTGAAGTCCTTCCTCCTGGTTTCAGTCTTTGGTTAGTAGATATTTGATTTTCCCAGTATCGTTTTGTTGTTGTTGTTTTGTTTTGTTTTGTTTTGTTTTTCGAGACAAGGTTTCTCTGTATTGCTTTGGAGCCCGTCTCAGCACTCGATCTGTAGACCAGGCTGGCCTCAAACTCACAGAGATCCGCTTGCCTCTGCCTCCCAAGTGCTGGGATTAAATGTGTGCACCCAGTTTTGTTTTTTAAGAAACTGACCTTTCCCTCCTTTTTGCTCCTGGCCCATTAATCAAAGATTAGTTAACAGTAAATGTATGGATTAATTTGGGGGTTATCTATAATTTTTCATTGGTCTGTACATTTGTTTTTAGCCCAGTAGTATACATTTTTTGTTGCTGTATTGTGTATCTTAAAGTCTGTAGCATTTTGTTCTTTTTGTTCAAAATTGTTATTTACAGTCTTTTGTGGTTCCACGTTTTAGAGTTATTCTTTTTATAAGAGTGTTGTTAAAGTTTTGATGCTTGTTAAAAGAAATCTATAAATAACTTAGTGTAGAATGATATTTTAACAATAATTACTCCTTACAGCCACAAATTGTGTTGTCTTTCTATTTTATTGGTGGAATTCCCTTTGAGATGAGGTCTCATGTGGCCCAGGCTGTCCTCCCACTTTCCAAGTAGCGGAGAGTGTTTGGCCTTAAAGGCCTGATCTTCCTGCTTCAAAGTCTTGAGTGCTGGGATGCAGGAGTGTGCCACCATGCTCAGGATTTTCAGTGCTGGACTTCAGACCCAGGAAGGGCTTCCCACATGATAGGCAAGCACCTTACCAAGTGAGCTATGTAGAATATTTTTTAACCCTTTTGAAATTGAAGTTATAGTTTAGTGGTAGATTAGTTTGATCCTCAGAATCAAAATACATACATTTTTAATAAAGTTCATTTTACCAAAAATTCTGACAGCCCTTGAAACTGTATGCTAAGATTATTGAAGCAAAAACTTCCATGGCTAATATATAATTAAAAAAGAGAAACTTGTCTTAAACTTTTAGTGCCTTGGGAATCATCTTCTGTTTGCTTTTGTTGGATTGAAAGCTCCATGATGCTAGGGACCATGTCCTCTTATGCTCGTGTTTATACATATAACACCTGTCACACTGCCTGGTACAAAGAAGGCACTCAGTAAATGTTATGAAAAATGGAATTGGTAAACGTATGAAATCATTTATGATGATTGTTTGAAATAGTGAGGTGATATATACATTTAGAGGATTCAAACATATTTTAATAAAAATTGATTCCTGCTAGCCAAATTATCTTCTCTCCTCTCTCTCTCTCTCTCTCTCTCTCTCTCTCTCTCTCTCTCTCTCTCTCTCTCTCTCTCTCTCTCTCATTCATACACACACACACACACACCCTCTCAAACTATGATGTTTCTGTTAATTTGCAGTAGATGACTTATTCCTGATTCCAGACTTAGAATTCTTTGTATCCATTTATCCTTCCCTGCTAATAATTGCATTTAGGCAGGACAACCAAGTACATTTTAGAAATAGATTAATGCCAAGACAATAACAGAAATAAACTATAACAGGCTGATCAACTTTCCTTCTTCGTTTAAGGCTTTTGTTTGAAACAGACCATATTATCTTTGGATAGTGCTTGTACACTGACAGGCTTTATAAACTACTTCACTTTCGATTACTCTATGACAGCCCTCCCAATACATTTTTCAAAATTAGTTTCAAAATGTTCAGAAAAGGTACTTACATCTAACTTCTTTATTTTCTAACACAGGATACTAGTATGTTGACCAGACTAGCCTAGAACTTAATATCCTTGACCACACTGGCCTCTAGCTTTCAATGGTCCTTCCTCCCCTGCCTCAGAAGTATTGAGGTTACAAGTGTGAGCCTCCTTGTCTTTTTAATATTGTCATCTAATGCCGGGTTTTTATCTGTAGCCTTTTCTTCCTTTAATTACCTTCATAAGTATATCTTTCCTACTTACTAGCCTGTGTCTTGTTTTCTAGAAACCAGGCCCCAGTAAGTGACCAGCTATCATTCCCCTGTAAATCAGTGTGGAGCTTTCTCTTGTCCTCTCCATTTAAATGCCTGTGTCTGAATGCCTGCTGTTAAGGCAGCCTGGATTCAGTAAAGAAAAACAGGAATTGTGGTTGTTAGGAGTTGTAAAACAGAAATAATGGATTTTTCTGTACATGTTCTATCTGAGTATCCGAAATGAGAAAGGTAAGAGTGAGAATTGCAGCCTTTGCATGAGCTGGGCATGCACTTAGGAGGCGGAGGTAGAAAGTGCACAAGATCATATGTGGCTGCTAAGCCTGGACAGCTTCAGATCCTGTCTCAGAAAATGAAAATGGGAGGGAGGGAGGGAGGGAGGGAGGGAGGGAGGGAGGGAGGGAGGGAGGGAGGGAGGGAGGGAGGGAGGGAGGGAGGGAGGGAGGTGAGGGGAGAGGAGGGAGGGAGGGAGGTAGGTGAGAGGAGGGAGGGAGGAGAGGGGAGGGGAGGGAAGGGGAGGGAAACCTATCCTGATGTTGCCAGTAAGTGTTTTCGGCCGTGTGTTCTGTGAAACACCATTTTCATGAGATGCACTATAGAAGTCACGCTACTTTAGGAAGAATAGCAGTCAGTGCTTACAAGTTCATTGTGTAAATTGGATAGCCTGGTTAAGGCTATTAAGTGCCCTACACAGGCACAGGTGTGTCTTTGCTGAGCCAGTCCATTTAGGAACACACTTTGGAGAAAATGAGAGCTATAAAGATGCTTTTAGAGCAGTGGTTCTCAACCTATGGGTCATGACCCCTTTGGGGGTTCAAACAACACTTTCACAGGGGTCACCTTCGATCATAGGAAAACACAGATATTTACATTAAGATTCATAACAGTAGCAAAATTACAGTTATGAAGTAGCAACAACCTAATATGCTTGGGGTCTTCACAACATGAGGAACTATATTAAAGGGTCTCAGCATTAGGAAGGTTGATAACCACTGCTTTAAAGGCTCATCGTTCCCTCATTCTGTTTTCAATTCTTCTGTTTCTTTGTTTATTTGTTTGTTTCCTCTTCCTGTATTTTGTATGTAATTAAGAATTCCATTCTGCTCACCATTTGTTTTTGCTCTTGACAAAATATATGACCTAAAAATTTCTCTCATTAAAAATCAATACTTTCAAATATTTGTTACATTAGATGTCACTGATTATCATTTGAGCTGGAAATGGATTGAACAATAGAGAGAGGTCCAACCTAGTGAACCCATTATCCAGAGCAGAAGGCATTGTTCAAAATGTTTAGATCAGCAAAAAAAAAACAAAAAACAAAAACAAACAAACAAACAAAAAAACACTTGGAAGGGTTAGCTCCTTCCAGCAATCATGCTAATCTTATCTAACTGAAATTATATAGCACTTCCCTCCAGACTTTCTCTGGCCTCCTTAACCTTTCTCATATTTAGCATAGCAGACAAGGTGAGAATTACTATAATCCCCGAAGCATGGTCTTAGATTTCTGTATGGATTTTTAATAACCTAATTTAAAATTTGCAAAAAGCCCATATATGTGGCCTTTTTTATTAGCAGTATCACAAAATACTGCTTTATTAGGGGAATCCAATATTCTATGTAACTTTGTCCTTCTGTGTGTTTTATTTTTTTTTTTTTCATTTTAATTTTTTGGCTTTGGTTCTTTGAAACAGGATCTCTCTGTGTAGCACTGGCTAGTCTATGTAGACTAGGCTAGCTTTGAGTTCATAGAGATCTGCATCTGCTTCTGAGGTGCTGCGATTAAAGGTGTGCACCACCATGCCAGGCTTGTCTGTCTGTCTGTCTATCTGTTTATTCATCCATCCATCCATCCATCTATCTACCCTTCTATCTATCCATTCATCCATCTATCCATCCATCCATCTATCCGTCTATCTATCCAATCATTTATCCATCCATCCATCTATCCATCCATCTCTTCATCCCTCTACCCATCCACCTGTCTGTCTGTCTATCTATCCATCCGTCCATCCATCTACCGATTGTCAGAGAACAACTTCTACCTTGTTTGAGGCAAGATCTCTCTTGTTTGCTATGTCCTTTTGGCTAGCTGGACTATGAGTTTCTAGGAGTTTTCTGTTTTCACCTCACAGTAGGAATTTGGAAATTACAGACATGTGCCATGATATCCAGATTTACATGGGTTCTGAGAATCCAAACTCAGGCCATCAGGCTTGCATAGGAAGCACGTTTACCCACTGAGCTTTCTCAACTTTGTCTTCTTAACAGAGATGAAAAATCAGTAACCCAGACAGTTGACCCTATTTGTTTTGGTTTGGGCTAGAGAGCTGAGGGAAATGTCAGAGGGATGAGAAGAGAGGAGTGGACTGAGAAGGACAGAGAAACAGAAACCATCATTGATATATTCATCCTGTGAAACATTTACAGCAGCTTAAAACCAAAATTTAACAGGGGGACTTTTAAACAAAATCAGAAGACCATGGGAAAAGGATGTGAGAATAGCTGATCTACTTGGGATCCTATAGGCCTTTTGATGCAGGTACAATTGCAGTAGCACAAGAAGGTCACGGCATAGTGCTGTCTGGAAGGGAAGCAGTTGCCATTGGTAACCCTCCGCAGACAGCCTCAGCAGGGCCAGTGTCAATCCAGTGTCAGCCCCAGGGATACCTGGCCTGTGCCTCCATCCTAGTTCTCCTGCCTTTACTGGGACCCATGATGTGGCACAGCACTGCATGAGGATTTGTTCCCCTGCTTTGAAATGGCTTGCCACTTCAACAGTTACACACCCTGCTTCAGGCAGAGCACTGTGCATGATTTTGGAAGAGTAGCACATGTATCTTATTCTGAGTATCCCAACCTTTGACTTTCTCTGTTTCATGAGTCTTGGCTTCTCACGTGCTCCCAGAGGATCAGAGACACTTGGAAACAATCCAGGTACCAAGGAAAGGAGAGTCGGTTCTTGCTGCCTCAGCTGGGGTAGGTACAAAATGTGAAGAACTTTTTCTTCAGCGGACATCATCTGCTTCCCGGTTTTGTTCCCTTGGTTATTTCTGCAGCCAGGTTGTCATTTGCACTTACTCAGGAACATAAGAGAGTGAAAAAGGCAAAAAGACTCACGGTATTAGACGAGAGGTGGAGAACAGGCTTTTGGACTGAAGTCCTACCTCTGAGATCAGACTTTTTTATTGCTCCATATCT